>CM059194.1:62784664-63072582 GCA_030323885.1 Branchipolynoe longqiensis | reverse complement strand
CTGCCTTCAGCCTCTCCTGTTCGTCAGATTGTTAACACACATATTTGTGTTAACATATATGCACATAAACAGATATTAATATACATAACACATATATAGGAAGCCATTTATTCTTGGCTCTGGCCGAGCAATACCGCCCTACCGTACAATATACCGGTAACAATCCTGACGACTAAATTATATAGGGTATGCACTGACGTCATGCTAAGCGGAAGTGCGGCCATTGTGGAGATACAACCACAATAACAAACCCAACCTGATCAATGCATTGTCAATAGCAGTGAGCAATCTTCATACAGAAAAAGTGAAATATCTCTAAAACCACATGACCTAAACACAAACCGCTTGGAACACATATAGAAAACATGCTTAACAACAAGATTATATTAAATTTATAAGGTTAGGGTTCTGGATTTCTATTAACGTTGACTAAAACTGACGTTTTTCGTTGCGCGTACCGGCGAACTCAATGCATTTTCAAGGGCCGTGAGCAATGTTCATACAGAAAAAGTGAAATATCTCTAAAACCACATGACCTAGAAACAAATCGCTTGGTACACATATAGAAAACATGTTTACCAACAAGATTATATTAAATTTATAAGGTTAGTGTTCTGCATTTCTATTAATTTTGAATGAAATAGACGTTTTGCACTGTGCGATACAGGCAAACTCTATGGGATGTTTACTGGTTGATATCGCCACAATGGCCGCGCATCCGGTTGATCACGTCACGTGAATACCCTATATACCGGCGCATTCGAAATGCCCAGAAGTGACCAGGTGGTGGCGCCACTGTTGATCACTACATAGCTACGTAAATGGATGCACAGCATAATAAATAAATAAATAAATAATAAAAATTATATACCGTATTAAAAATAATGATAGCACCGTCCATTTATATTCATATAATTATTTATTCAGCAAATACTGCTCGTCTAATGAAAATAACAAGTAGTTCCGGGCGAACAGAACTCACAACTCGTCAATTCATGAGCAGAAAGTTTGTTTGTTTGTTTTGTTTGTTTGTTTGTTTTTGTTTTACGTCCTAGCAACATCTAACGTCATATCAGGATGGGTATCAACTTGTGACAGTGCACACTCATGGTGACTTTATCGTGCTGCCCCACTGGGAAGCTGAGCCAACCAGTCCTTGTCCTATAGATCCTAATAATGCTGAGCGTCAGGATTGGAAGCAACAAGTATTAATTTTTAAGTTATTGGTTTGACTCGACCCATGGGTTCGGATCCCCCGATCTCCCAAAACAGGAGACAGACGCTCAACTCATTCGGCCATCCTGTCTGGTCTGATCAGAAAGTAGTTCGGACCGCTAGTTCAAACAGCTTCATCAACCACTTCTAGGTCCGTCGATACGGATCTAGTGAAGAAGAAAACCCACCCAAAAATAACCCAGGTGTGCAAGGGAATACATAATTTAAGTAAGCAACGAATTACACAAAAAAAGAAGAAGAGAGAACACACTGCTCCACACAAGTCCAACGGCCACAACCAATCTTGACCTTTGAGTTTGGTGAGCCCTATCCCAGCAGAGGGGGTAGCCCCTGAGTGCACTCACACCCAGACCTGCCAGCACCACTATGTCTATTTACATCCCACTCAGGCACCAACAGCCCTTACATACATGCGCCTGGTCACGTACAGTAATAGAACATTTGCATTCCCCCCTATGCTGAATATCGGCATATTTTACATAAGGTCATATCAGAACCAATTTCTCAACTTGACACCAATATAGATCAATACAGCACATTGAAACCACGCCCTCCACAGTTTATTTGTTTGTTGTTGTTTTACGTCCTAGCAACATCTAAGGTCATATCAAGACGGGTACCGACTTGTAACAATGCACACTCATGGTGACTTTATAGTGATGCCCCACTGGGAAACCAGGCCGCCAGCAGCATGACCTGATATCCCACTCAGTCACATCATCCTGAGACTGAGCCAACCAGTCCTTGCCCTATCCTAATAATGCCAAGTACCTGGCTAGGAAGCGACAAGTATAAATTTTTAAGTAATTGGTTTGACTCGACCAGGATTAGAACCCACAAACTCAGGAGACGGACGCTCTTCTCATTCGGCCACCCCATCTGGTCCCCTCCACAGTTAATTCCCATTTGAAGCCGTTTTTGGTCGGATTTAGGCAGGGTTGTTCACCCCTACTCTGGTGAATCTTGTATCTATGGCCAGCCCAACACACTGCCGGTTAGTTGCAGTTGGGCGAACACAGTTGGTTCAGCACTCACCGAGTTATCCCATGCTTATTTAGAGTTGTACACACTAGCAACACCACAGGTTCACACCAGTAAGGTCAGGCCAGGGTTTGTCACAGTGCATGAACGCTTATGATGGCAACTTTACAGTGCTGCCCCACTGGGAGACAAGGCCACCGGCACCATGACCTGATATCCCATTCAGTCACATAAAGTCACAACGAGTGCACTGTTACAACTTACAAGTGTATGGGCATTACCCGTCATGATAGAGGCCCAAGGAGGGGCCCAGACTTGAGTTCAGGAAACACTCATTTTTCTTTCGAGTGGTTGAAGCACCAATGCATTTGAGAGAAGGCTGGATAGACATTGGAGGGGACACCCACAATTATGACTTCATATCAGGCGTGACTTCCAAAAGGAAAGGTGCAACAGCGTTCTCAAGCTCTCCGTAAAGCTCTAAACGTAAAAAAAAAGAAGAAAAAAGTCCAATGTGAGATGCCAGACCAATTACGACTCAGACTGACTTTTCAGTTTCATTAAAAAAAAAAAAATTAAATTTAAATTTAAAAAATAAAAGCTACGAAACTAAACCAAGGAAACTAAGCGAACGAAAGCTACGAAACTAAATCAAGAAAAATAAGTGAAACTCAATTCCCATCAGACACAGGCGCGCCGCCTGACACTATTCAGATTATATCTGGATGCGGCTACGATGAGGTTTGTGATAGCTGGAAGCTCGAGCCACTCAGTGTAATGAGAAGCTTTAATACAATATTGGTGGACGTTAAAGCTGCACAGTCCGATGAAAGCGTCGACGTTTTACAACTAAACACACTCACACAGATTGTTTCCCTACATATCCAACCCAGACACCGGTGCACTTGTTAAGTTAAACACGTATCAGTGTTAGTTGTTACACTGCTGCACGACCAGATCAGCTGGCTGAATGAGTTGAGCGTCCGTCTCCCGTTTTGGTAGATTGTGGGATTCGAACCAACGGGACCAAACCCTGGTCGAGTCAAACCAATGACATAATAATTGATACTTCTCGCTTCCTAGCCAGGCGCTCCGCATTGTTAGGATAGGGCATGCACTGGTTGACTCAGTGTCAGGATAATGTGACTTTAGTGGGATATCAAGTCATGGTGGTGGCAGCATGGTCTCCCAGTGGGGCAGCACAATAAAATGATCATCAGTGTGCATTATCACAAGTTGGTACTCGTTCTGATATGACCTAAGATGTTGCCAGGACGTACAACTCCAACAACCAGCCAACACTACCACACTAGAAAATCGGTAAACAGAACCATGTCCAGCATTTCGACGGGCACACCAACATTTATTTGGCATGTTTTCATACTAAATATCTCCAAAGTTAGCCCTTTAAAACACAAATTTAATTATCTTGAAGTAAAGAGGATTAGAACAATCGACCTAATTAATATATTCATCTGAACAATGTGGCAGAAGCACAAACCATCGGATTGTGCAACTTTAACAATGGTTAAATATAACCTTGGCAGTCACCAGGACGGTGAGAGTTTTTTTCATTAAAGTCATGAAGCTAGGAGTGTGGAAGGCATTTAATGCAACAAAGACTGTCATTAAGAACTGACACCCTTCTGCCATCGCATTTTGCGAATGCGACAGTGGCGACAGTTTTCACCCTATTGGCCAAGTTGGCCACTTTCCTGGACTTTTTTTAATCAAACACGATGTTGACTTTGCAAATATACATTTATATGACGAATACAACTTTAGTTATTCACAATTATCAGCATCGAATAGGAGGTATATACCCGTATATGCCAGTGTAGGCACCCGCGGGCATTGACGTATGTACATTTGAGCTGGTCACTATTCAGGCGTTTCGAACGCGCCGGCCCGAGCCGCGCATTTTGCGCCCGCTGCTCGCTAGGCGGCGCGTCAGTTAGTCGTATATAACCACGGCGCTCGGCCGGCTCGGCGCCTTTCCTGATACGCACCCGGCCTGCGCGCCGGTCAGCTCACCCGAAAAAGTTTCTGCACCGCTTGCGCCTGCACCGCCTGCGCCGGCTGCTGTCAACGGTCGACCGCTCTTGTCACCTCACGCACTTCATTGTTTGGTAGCTGTCACTTGTCGGCTATTGTCTTTGTACGTATGCCTAAGGACTTTTGTGCACCGTGTGGCTACATACACCCTCCGCCCATTAACGACGGGTGCACTCGACGCCCAGCACGGACACGTCGTGCTACGCGTCAGGCAGAGGAAGTGATGGAAAAAGAGAAATTGAAGTCGGAAAAGTTGTTGGAGCCTGCTAAGGCTAGCTTGGTCGTACCGGTCGTCTCGGACGACCCGCTGAGTGACGACGAACGTTCTTTGCTTGAGCGTTTGCGAGGTTTGGAGAAAAAGAAGAGGAAAGCGGTGATAGGTGAGAAGGCTATGGCAATTGAAAAGGAGCTATCATTAATGTCGTTGGGAGGTGCAGGCAGGAGTGCGTCACGGGACAGCGGTGGCGGGCGGAGCGTCTCGGGCGGCGGGCGAGGGAGCGTGTCGAGGGGGCGGCGGAGGAGCCGTTCGTTGAGTCGCCGTCGGAGTGTCTCCAGTGCCGGCGGTCGGAGCGTGTCGGGCGACAGAGGGGGAGGTGCGTGCAGGGACCGCACCGCCTCGTCGAGCAAGCGCCGGGAGTCGAGGTCGCCGGGCACGCACCGGCGGTCGAGGACGCCGGTGCTGGAGGCATGCAAGTCGGAGCTGCGACGAGGCAGGAGTCCTTCGAGGCGTCGGAGGCACCATAGGCGCCGCAGTTGTTCGTCGTCTTCGTCTTCAGACAGGACGCGTAGTCGCGAGAGGCGACTTAGGAGTAAGTGGTCTATAAAACGCTTCACAGAAGATAAGAAAGTTGTTCGTAAGTTAAATTGTTACGAGCTCATTGAGGCGAACTGTTACTGGATGCTGCATACTAAGGATACGAACATTAGAGACTATAGGCGTTTTGTTCGTCATATCGCTTATTTAGCGGGTAGAGCTAAAACTGATAAATTTGTGAATGCTGCGCATGTGAACTATGACGGTGGTGTTCGTCGCTTGGCGGCGGATGACGGTTATTCAGCGTTTAACCCGGGGAATTCTGAACTGACTCTGCGATACTACGGATTTGATTGTTTGAAGACGAACACTTATGGTCAGTCGAAAAAGGGAGGCGAGTCAAAGCAGTACACGAAAGAGGGTGTACGACCTTGTTATGGTTTCAACAGTGAGGATGGGTGTTCAAGGGACGAACAGACATGTCGTTTTGGCCATTGGTGTGGCAAGTGCGGGGCGAAGTCGCACCGGCGCGATAAATGTAGGAAGGATTGATGTGGGGTCGGGCGCACCGGTGTTGAAGGAAGCGAGTCAATGGACGCTCATGGGGATCGGCGGTGGGCGGATCCGTTGATTGATTGCTCAATTGGTCAAGGCGAGTAGGGGGGCGTGTCGGCTCGTGATAGTCAGGTCACGCACTCTCCATTGATTGATTGCTCGACTGGTCGTGACGTGCCGGGGGGCGTTGCAACTCAAGTTGTTGGCACCGCACACTCTGGGCCTGTTACAATGGACAATGCTCACTGTGGCATTGCAGACTTTGATTGGCGAGCTTGCTTACTTAATTGGACTGATTTGATGAGTGCTTGGTTGTTTGTAACAGTAGACTTGAATTGTTTTGTTGTTCATGCCATTGATGATCGTAATGATGATTGTATTGTTGATTTTCGTGTGATGAATACATGCTTTCTAGGGAGTTGTCATTGTACTCATTACATCGCGGGCAACCTTACACAATTGCGCCCGTGTCGTGCGTTCTGTGAACTATTTTTATTTGGTTCGCATGACGCTGATTGGAATTATATATTGAGAGGTATGATTTTTGGCTTTAAGGTCATTAATTTTGATTGTATTGTTGATTACACTGTATTTAATAGGGCAGTTCGCTCTGACGCGCATGAGAAATTTATTGGTGAACAGTTGTCTTGTGAGTTACGTAATGGATATATTTCTGAGGTGGTGGTTCCTCCCGCTTGCATTCACAATATTTGTTGTGTCCCAAAGTCTACGGGTGAAGGTTTACGCTGTGTTGTAGATTGTTTGCGCCCTTTATGTGGGTCTGTGAACGCATACGTCGACAAGGTGAGTCAGACATTTTCTTATCTAGGCGTCGACGACCTGGTCGATAGTATGCGGGCGCAGGACTACATGGCGGTAGTGGATATTAAAAATGCGTATCGAGCAGTCTCGATCCATCCGAGCGATAGGAGTCGACAGGGATTGCAGTGGGATTTTGGTGGAGGTGTTCGTTTTTTTGTGGATAATCGTATGTGTATGGGTTTGTCCTCCAGTCCATATATTTTTACGAGGATCAGTAACTTCGTAGTGCGGGCTTGTAGCCGCCGGGGTGCGTCGAATGTAGTAAATTACTTGGACGATTTCGCTGTAGCTGGTCGGTCTTGTGTTAATTATTGTTAGAGTTCTTAGGCAGTTAGGGTTTTTTGTTAGTTTCCCTAAGATGCTGTCTCCATCCCAGTGCACCAGGTTCCTGGGCATAGAGATTGATTCAGTGCGCATGAAGTTGTTACTGCCTGCGGATAAGGTGGCGAAATTGAAGTCCCATTTGCTTTCCTTTGTGGGGAGACGGAAGGCGACAAGACGGGATTTGGAGAGATTAGGGGGGCGCCTAGCGCATTGTGCTTCTGTAGTGAAGGGAGGTCGTTCGTTTTGTAGTCGGGTCTATGACGCCATTAGGACACTGAAGCGTCCTTACTACCAGTTCAGATTGAATAGTGCATTTAAGGAGGAGATAGCTTGGTGGTTAGAGTTTGTGGACCGTTTCAATGGCCATGCACGCATATTGGGAAGTCACGCAGAGTGCGTGTCTGTGTATACGGACGCGTCTTCCTCTGGATTTGGTGCGCTTCACGGAGATGATTGGTGTGTCGGAGTTTTTGACTCGGACGCGTCTCAGGACTTGGAGTCCTCGGTGCGGCATCATTACGCATCTTCTAGTCAGATTTGCAGTGACGCTCATATTAATGTGCGTGAGATGTGGGCGGTGATGGCGGCCGCTGAAAGGTGGGGGGAGTATTGGAGGGACAAGTCGGTAGTGTTCGTCACGGATAACATGACTGTTCGTGCAGCCTTAGCGTCGGGGAGATGCAGGAATAAGTTGATAATGGATTGGGTGAGGCAATTATTTTGGATTTCTTGTGAGTTTAATTTCGAGGTTAGTTCGGTGTATGTACCGAGTGATAGGAATGTGATTTGCGACGCTTTGAGTCGGTGGACTGTAGGGCAGGGCAGGGCTCGGATCGGGTTGGTAGACTCTGCAGGGGTACTGTGTTGTCGACATTTGTTTGTTTGACATTATTTGTTTTCCCCCCTTTTTTCCTTGCCAGCATTGCATCAGGAGATGTCGCTGCTTCAGTCGAGCTACTACTCAGAGAGCAGTCGTGCCACGCGTTCGACACAGATTAAGAAGTATTTTTCGTTTTTAGACGAATTCCAAGGTTTATTTCCTCCCCTGCCATGCCCTGATGTGCAGGTGGGGTTGTATATTACCTGGTTAACGAGATCGCTAAAGTTTAGCTCTATTACGAACTACTTATCGGCATTGAATTATTTTTTGCAAGCGAGAGGTTCTCCTCCGATTAATTATGGCTCTCATTTGGTCAAAACAGTGTTGGGGGGAGCGAAGAGACAGCTAGGGTGCGTAGTGAGACACGCTTCTCCGCTTTTACCTAGGCAATTGTTATTGATATTCTCCTTTATGTCGAGCAGTATAGGTCATGTGTCGATTCGCGCTGCCTTATTGACAGGTTTTAGGGCGTTGTTAAGGAAGAGTCAGTTGACGAGGTCGGATTCCGTCCTGTCTAGGGAGGATTTTAAGTTCTTCAGCTGGGGGATGTTAATTACGGTGAAGCGGACTAAAACTATCCAGTTTAGACAGCGTGAGTTATTGATCCCTGTGGCTAAAGTGATGAATCGGAATTTATGTGCAGTCTATTGGACTGAAAGGCACTTTAGGGAGGTCCCTGTGTCAGATACTTTACCGGCTTTTCAAGTACCTTCACCTGGCGGTGGGTTCAAGCCTTTAGAGTACCGAGCTTTGAATTGTGCGATCAAGTATTTCGCTGAGTGCGCAGGGTTGCAGAAAGAGTTATTTTCTTGTCATTCGCTTCGCAGGGGGGTTGTACGTTTCTTGCTATGCAGGGCTCCACGTTAGAGGAGTTGAGGACTAGAGGGGATTGGTCCTCAGATGCTATCTTTTCTTACATTGCTTCTCCTCTCCCTGAGCGGATTCTAGCTGACATGCGAGTAGCTTCGACCTTGTCGAGTTATTAGTTGGCTGGGGGCGCGTTGCGCCATTGGCGGTTAGGCCAGCCAGATACGGTATTTCAATAAACTGTATTATCCACACACTTTCCTTGTTCGTCCTTAGCGGGTCTACAGGAGGTATATACCCGTATATGCCAGTGTAGGCACCCGCGGGCATTGACGTATGTACATTTGAGCTGGTCACTATTCAGGCGTTTCGAACGCGCCGGCCCGAGCCGCGCATTTTGCGCCCGCTGCTCGCTAGGCGGCGCGTCAGTTAGTCGTATATAACCACGGCGCTCGGCCGGCTCGGCGCCTTTCCTGATACGCACCCGGCCTGCGCGCCGGTCAGCTCACCCGAAAAAGTTTTGTTTGATTCGGCGGTTAGGCCAGCCAGATACGGTATTTCAATAAACTGTATTATCCACACACTTTCCTTGTTCGTCCTTAGCGGGTCTACATGATGAGTCATGGTTGGTATGTCTTGAAAGAACCTAGTCTGGAGGAGTTATTTATGGTCCAACCATAGTCTGAGACTGAGAGTGTCTGGTCAAACTGTATATATTAGTGGCATTCAGTCCTAATTCAAAACTAGTGATCAGCTCCTTAAACTCACTTTTAATCTATAACCACAAACCTCCTAATAATACCCAAACCTGGTCGACTTGTTATCATACACACCAGACGGGGTGGCCGAATGGGTTGAGCATCCGCCTCCTGTTTTGGGAGATCGGGGATCCGAAAACATGAGTTTGTGGGTTCCAACCCTAGTCGAATCAAACCAATGATTTAAAAATGTATACTTATTGCTTCCTAGCCTGGCGCTCGTCATTATTAGGATAGGCCAAGGACTGGTTGACTGAATGGGATATCAAGTCATGGTGCTGGCGGCCTGGTCTCCCAGTGGGGCAGCACTATAAAGTCGCCCTGAGAGTGCACTGTCACAAGTCGAAACCCGTCCCGATGTGACCTTAGATGTTGCCAGGACTTAAAACAACACCAAACAAACAAATGTTATCGTACATATATTTCTCATGTAGATTGCAGTGAAATTATCATAGAAAATCTTCTAAATGAGATAAAATACCCCTTCCTGTGTCATAGTATATGTGTGTTCACCCCCCCCCCCCCTGCCACACTTTAAGTAAGATATAGATGATGCCCAGCACGCTGGGTCCAAGCCGCAACCAGACCTGCCTATTCATACATTTGTGCATATTTTGTACAGTTTTAAGCTGGAGTCCACAAATATACAAAGTTTAAATTGTCTACACCAACAAACTTTTGAAAAGTAAACTTCTTTTAAAGTGCACAAAATGTTTCCACTGGAGTCCCCAAATAGGAAATTTGTGGTAGGCAAGATGTGTCAACCCAAATTCTTTTTGCGTAATGTGTACACAGTCTTAAGACAGAGTAAGCCAATACACGAAATTAAAATTAAATTTGTCAATCAAATTTGGAAAGCATATCATTATTTGTGGATAGTCCACAATTTTTCTTTCCCACTGCAGTAGGGGGCCTACCCAAATAGGAAATTCGTGATAGGCAGGTGTTGCTCAGTCCTTACTGAGGAACCAGTGGAACTTGGAGTACCAGGGCCACGTTCAGGGTCCATCTCGGAGGCGCCTCGGCGACGTCTCAGCGATGTGTTTTAGCTTATTTCCGTTCAGGGTGAGTCTCGGCGACGTCTCGGAGACGCCTCCCTTTTCAGACTGGAGATGAAAATCGCCTCGAAAATGGCCACCGCATTCATTGGTTTCACCCAATCACAGCGCAGCTTTTCCATTGCAAGTGTCCGCCGCCTAAGGGGGCGGCCATTTTCGAGACAACAAACTGCTTTTGCAGTTCAGACTAGCGTGACGTCCAGCCATCTCCGAGGCGCCTCCGAGTCGGACCCTCAACACGGCCCAGGATTACTACTATTATGATCGTCCAGCATGAACGCCCGATTTAATTACAATAACAGTAAGTATATATGTACGACTGACTTAACAGGAAACAGGAGCCGGCCAAAACGGTGTCGACCTCAGCTGGGTCGCCAAGCTCTTAAGTGATCTCTACCCTCCACCAGGTGGCGCATGGCACTTCCGGGTCACGCGGCACGCGAGAGAGGGAGGCAGCGGGCTTCTTACATTCATTGTGGGAGTTCTTTATGTGCAAGTGTTGCGAATGTTACACAGGGGACGCTGCACCAAAGGCATAACGGGCACGTGAGGCTGAACAATGGTTGTGTATATGTATATATATATATATACATATATATATATGACCGGGCACGGTGGCCGAATGGTAGAGCGCGGACCTCGGGTGCGAGAGATCGGGAGTTCGGTTCCTGGTCGAGTCAAACCAATGACTTATACAAATTTATACTTGTCGCTTCCTAGCCTGGCACTTGGCATTAATAGGATAGGGCAAGACCTGGTTAGCACAATGTCAGGATAATGTGACTGAGTGGGATATCGGATCATGGTGCTGGCGGCCTGATTTTCCAGTGGGGCAGCACTATGAAGTCACCAAGAGTGTGCACTGTCTCAAGTCGGTACCCGTTCTGATATGACCTTAGATGGTGCAAGGACGTAAAACTCCAACAACCAGTATGTATATATATATATATATGTAACATGGTTTTGCCACCGGGAGGGTTATAGGATACCCATGTTGCAGATTAGTATCAAACTAGACGAAGCCACAAAGTGGCTGAGTCTAGTCTAATATCAATCCGCAATAACTCAGTCCTGTAACCTTAAATGTAGAAAGGAAAAAAACTATTATTATATTACACCACCCTAGTATTGTGTCCAGTATTACTTCAAAATGCCAAATTTTGTTTCCTTTGTTGAACGGGCCCTATTTCGTGTTCCACGTTTAAATGAATTAATAGTACTGAGAAGTCACCTATCAAGAAAACGCTCAATAGCAGATCAATTTGATGCTAAGAATAAAGAAATAGCATCTATTGGGTATCTACGTGTACACACATAATCTGTCCTTGGCGTTCTGAGTGGGCAGGGCGATCGCTAACCAGTGGTGAAGGTCGTGGGTTCAATCCCCGGCAGAGTAAAACCAATCCCGTACAAAATTGATACTTGACGCTAACTTCCCTGTATTACTAAGGTAGGGCAATTATTGGTTTTATCAATGTCAGGATAGGCTGACTCAGTGGGATACTATGTCATGGTGTCCGACACATGGCATCGCAGTGAGGCACTCACTATGACTATGAGTACGAGTGTACGCTCTCACATGTCAGTACCCATTTTAATATTGTACCACATGTTATTTTCGACGTAAAACCCCAAATAATAATTATAATAATAATAACAAGAACAAGAAGACGAAGAAGAGGAACAAAAACGTTCTCTGTGGCGGAGTGGTTAGAGCGTCTGACTTTTTTCTAGGTCAGACACCTAATCTGAGGGTCGGCGGTTCGATTCCCCGTGCCCCCAGCTCTGCCAATTTGGATTTCCACAGCGTCATCAAAGGCCGGTTGCTCTCATACCATGTCTATGTGGTGTGGGAGGTTAAAAATCCCTTGGGTCGGTAAAAGTGTAGGCTCGGGCTTTCTATCGACCAGAAGGGGAATGAGGAAGACCAGTCGTCTATGACTGAAATTTCCCCTGCTTAAACAACTAATGGAGCAACAACAAAAAAAGAACAAGAACTATGCTTTAAGTTTAAATAACTAAATTACCAAGAATTTAAATCATCCATATTCTAACAACTTTTGAGAGCTTAGCTATTTGCACATGAACTGGTACAGTAGAGAAGGGGATTATTACATGGTTCCTTGCCTTTCAGTTTTTATAACGCAATTAAAACACCCCTTTTGTATTGATTGATATCCCAAATAAATTACCCAAATATCCACTATTGCACTTGGGCGAGGGAGGAGCGGAAACCAGTTCCAACCATCTGTGTAAAATACTGCCTGGTATTCGTTGTGCGGCGTGGGGGGTATTCATGTAGTGTTATCTACACAGCTCAGTCATTTAATAAACAAAAAAAGAAACAACAAACAAACAACAACAACAACAACAAAACAGTCCTGGAAATAACCGGCCATTATTTTACAGGCAACTCTCCCTCCCCCTTCTCCCCCCCCCCCTCCCCCAATCACCAATTTCGAACTTTTCAGGGCGCGTGTGATCGCTTGATCGCTTCTGATTGTTTGCTGTAATTTGTCACTCGTGCAGAAGCTTTTAAAAACACCCTACCTGGCCCGAACAACACGGCTTCCCCCTCACGCCACCTAGTGACGGGGGCGGTGAGGGGTGCGGGTGGAGGGGGGGGGGGTGATGGGGGGGCGTGATGGGGGGCGGGCCGTAATACCGCACTGCCAGTTCACATAAATAAGGAGACAGTTCAAAATAATGACACTTTGCACGTCAGGATAACGCTAGTCAGACTCAGATCCCGATTGTTGCAAGAAAGAGAAGAGAGAGAGAGAAGAGAGAGAGAAGAGAGAGAGAGACATAGAAGAGAGAGAGAGAGAGAAGAGAGAGAGAGAGAAGAGAGAGAAGAGAGAGAGAAGAGAGAGAATAGAGAGAAGAGAGAGAAGAGAGAATAGAAAGAAAATAGAGAGAAACTAGAGAGAAAAGATGGAGAGAGAAGAGAGAGAGAAGAGAGAAGATGGAGAGAGAGAAGAGAGAGAAGAGAGAGAAGATGGAGAGAGAAGAGAGAGAAGATGGAGAGAGAAGAGAGAAAAGAGAGAAGAGAGTGAAGAGAGAAGAGAGAAGAGAAAGACGAGAGAGAGAAAAGAGAGAGAAAAGATAGTGAGGGAGACGAGAGAGAGATATGGAGAGAGAAGATGTAGAGAGAAGGTGGAGAGAGAGAAGAGAGAGAAGAGAAGAGAGAGAAGGGAGAGAGAGAAGAGAGAGATGCGGAGAGGGAGAGGTGGAGAGGCAGGCAGACAGACGCACAAACAGACAGAGGGTAGAGATAGAAAGAACGATTGATTGATTGATTGGTGGTTGCTTTACGCCGTGTCGGCAGCATAGGCCATCTTCAAGGCGAGAAATGTTTATTTTTTGTTCAAACCATCGCTTTTATATGTAAAAGCAGACAATCAATTATGTGCCAATAGACACTCACTAAATTAGAAAGCTCACAATCATATATTTGTGGTCAAGGGAAACAAATTCCCATAGAAAAAGAAAAGTTTGATTAATAATTGATAGAATCTATTTAGTAAACTATATGAGGTGGTACAGTCCAGCTGCCCTCAAAAAGGCTAAAATGTTTTCCTGTTTTACCTTAGTAAAAAGGTCATGCATACTGTCTGCAGTGTAGAACTGTTGGCGCAGGGCCAAAAAATCAACGCAACTTAGTCAAATGTGTTTGAGTGTCAGCGGGGACTGAACGAACGAGAGAAGACACCAGAAAAGGAGAGAATGAGAGGAAGATAAGGGCACACAGACAGATAGATAGAAAGAAAGAAAGAAAGAAAGACAGAAAGAAACAGAGTTACCGCTGTACATGTAGACTACATGATTTGATCTCTGAGGCTGGAATAACATTTTCCACCACAAATTCATAGTCTTTTAATAAGCCACACATTTCGCATACACGTTTATATATATATATATATATATATATATATATATATATATATATATATATATAGTATAGTTATACGAGTCTTACCTTGGTACAGATGATGGATAACTGTTGTTTTACCGAGGTATAAGCCTCGGATAGATGTGGGCTAGGGAGAGGTAAGCACGTCCGGTACCAGCAATCTTAACCTACTTATTGAGGATAAAAATGACTTTCAAACAATGGATACTATTACTTTACCGAAAAGGTACACCAACGGAATAGATGTGGCAGGGTGTGGCGGGAGGGCCCTAGCCCACATCTATCCGAGGCTTATACCTCGGTAAAACAACAGTTATCCATCATCTGTACCAAGGTAAGACTCGTATAACTATACTATTTTACCTCGGTAAACAGCCTCAGCTGCTCAGGCTAGCCTCAGGCTAGGGAGACCTTTACATAATTCATTTTTATCCTTAATATCATTCTTTCTTATTATTATAACATTCTAAATTTTTGTTCTCACCTATTCTTGTTAGTTGGCGAGAAGACGCTTTGCAACGCCGGTAGGCTTTTCTAGTCGTTTATTATAATGTTTTGCGAACGACTTAGCCGTCTTCCAGCCTGCATGCGCTAGTATTCTTTTCACAGAAATACCAAGCACCCGTGCCTTGGAGACCATGGCTCCTCTAGTTGAGTGGGAAGAGTATTTACTCGTATCCACTCCAGCCAATTTCAACACCGTAATTGTCCATCTGGCAAGTGTGTCTCGTGAAATCGCCTTATGTGGCTTTATAAAGCTCACTAATAGTTGTTGTGATGCACGTAAATCCTTTGTCTTGTATATATAAGCCCGTATGGCCGACACAACACATAATTTCCGATCATTCGGAAAACAGTCTAAGTGAACCGTTGATAAAGGGTCACCTAACGTGTTCGATTTAAGCAATTTTTCTAAATCAAACGTAGCTTGTTCCTTGTCTATTTCTAATCCAGTTAAGGATAAAGCAACAATCGTCTGTCCTCTGTGTCCGGTTACTAATACAGACCGACCTTAAACCTAATGTTTATCTACACGTTGTGAGCCAGCTAACACTTAATCTGAACTCCCAAACGACATACTTGGTTTTGGAGATCTTGATAAATGAACGAAGAAATCAAAACAATGTCAACTGTCCATCATCTCTAGAGAAGCAAAGAATCGAAAGAAACCGAGCTACTTGTGAAATCTTTGGATTTGTTGGCTTAACTTTCATTAACAAACAATGTACACCCCATTTCTTTAAATAGGTTGTATACATTTTGACAGTTCCTGGCCTCCAGGCATCCGATACTATCCTATCCTCAGTAATTCTGTCCAATCCAAATTGCTGTAGCTGCTTCCTTAGAAAAGGAATGCCAATAGGGGCGTCGTTGACACGTCGCCGTGAACCACTAGCGGTCCGTGGTGCGTCAGATTCCCGAGTTTTCTTGGGAATCGTATATGATCTTTTGCCAGTTGTGAAACTGCTGGCAGCCAAGGTTGCGTGTCCCAATCGGGCACCACCAGTATCGCATGTGTCCCTTCCAAGCCGATTTTCCTCACTACTCGGCTGATAATGCTAAATGGTGGGAAAATATAAAAATAATTATTTTCCCAGGTAATAGCAAACGCATCTACTTTCCAAGCATCCGGTTCAGGATGCCAAGAAACATAACAGGGTAACTTGTTATTATTTCGTGATGCAAACAAGTCAACTTCAGGTGTACCCCATTTTTCACAAACGAAGTTAAACAAAGGTGTAGAGAGAGACCACTCTAAATGGTCATGGAAATTTCTACTTTTATAATCTGCAAGTGTATTTTGTGACCCTGGAATATGCGCTACAGTCAGCCAGACTTGTTGAGCCTGTGCCCAGTTCCAAATCAGTTTAGATAACTGATTGCAAGACTTTGATTTGGTTCCACCCATGTTACGAATATATGCCATGGCAGTAGTATTATCAGTTAGTATTCTAACCTGTGATTTATTTATCTTTACTAAACTACGTAAGCCCAGATAAATAGCACGCAATTCTAGTGCATTAATATAGTCTGATTTTTCATCATCAAGCCATCTACCTCCTGTTGTGACCCCATCTCGATGAGCTCCCCAACCTTCTAACGAAGCATCAGTAGTAATTACTGTATTAGGTTCCGCCATGCGGATTGGATTTGGTGAACTTGCTATATGTTGCATCCACCATCCAATATCCTGTAACCCTTCTTGCGAAATAAACATCTTTCGCTCAAAATTGCCTTTAGTTCGTGTTAACGCTAAATTTTTATCTATTTCTAGCGACTTAATATGGGCCTTCCCATATAACACAGCAGGTGCATATGATGTCATTATGCCAATAAGAACAGCAACCTGTCTAATTTTAGGCTTTGATAACTTAATAAGCTGAGTCGCTGTAGTCATAAACTTAATTAGTTTTTGTTCTGTTATCGACACTGTAAGAGACTGTGTATCCAGAATAAACCCTAAACATTTGAGTTGTTTTGTTGGTTTAAACACTGACTTTTGTCGATGTACATAAAACCCCAATTTAGTGAGTAATGCACATAAATCCAAAACTGCATTCACACAACCAATTTGTGTTGATGCTATAATAAAAGAATCATCTATGTATGGAAACATTATGTGACCCTTCCTCGCCATTACCGAGAAAACAGGTTTAAGCAATTTAGTAAATAAACGAGGCGCACAAGCTAAGCCATTCGGCATGCAGGTAAACTCATAGAGTTGGTTATCCCAAATAAATCGAAGAAATTTTCGGTATTGTTCCATTATGGGAAGCGTATAATATGCATCTTGTAAATCAACACTAGCCATCCACGCATCTGGTGTAATCAGATCTCGTGCCGTATCTAGAGAGAACATTTTTAAAATGTCGATATTCCACCCTTTTATTAAGGATTGTTAAATCCAGGATCATTCGAACATCACCATTAGGCTTCGGTCTCGAGAAAATGTTTGAAATAAACTGTCCTGAACAGTGTGTCACTTTTGTATAATTCCTTTCTCAAAGAATTTATGTACCTGTTTAGTTAGTGCCTCTCGTTCAACTGGTTGAATGTTATATGGAAAAGGTATTATACTTTGTACAGGAATTTGTGTAAAGGGAATGTGAACACCCCTAACTATTTTTAAAATTTCTTGGTCACTAGTAATTTTGTGCCACTCAGAAATATGATTACTAATATTACCAGCCACAAAGTTGCTTACAGTTTGTGTGTTTTTAGAGGCTGCAGGGACTTGTAAAGTTTGTGTTTGGACCTCTACTTGGACCCGCCCCTGGGGAAAGGTCTCGACGAGTTGAACCCTCGGCCTATTGGCCGTGCGGTGTTGTCGGTCCAGCCTGGGCGAGCGCCCCGGCCCCGAAACCCTTGACCGAAGCTTGAACTCGGTCTGGTTCCTCTGGTGAACCGTCGTGGACGAAAATCCCCTCGTGACTTTTTGAAACGAGGAGCTTCCTGTTTCTTCTTGCCATCCATGTTTTTGCCACTCTTGGCTGCAGTCTCTACCTCTTTATAGAGGTATTGTAGTTGACCGCCAAACATCTTGGTGTTATCTAAGGGTTTCCCTTTAATCGGCTCTGGAGCAAGATAAAGCGTAAACTCCTTCCCCTCATTATCGGTAACCTTCTTAGAGCGAGCCACTTCCTTGCCAGCATCTGTGCAAACTGACTTGAAGACATTTTCATATCTTCGATACGACAGGTAATTACCTGCCGCCGCTAACACTGCAATGCCTTTGTCCATTGTCTTAGCCAAAGACGAGAACTTATTTTCACTCTGCATCCTATTAGCCACAGGAACAATAGCTGTTAGGGTAGCCAACACTGCCTTATGCACTGTGTGCAACACATCCTCAAACTTCTTACGGTCATCCGTCATATTGACATCCCGATCCATTTCTTTAATGATGGAGTTGGGAACACCCTTTATGCCTGTTAACTCATCTCCTAACTTGGAGATAACCTCCGCCGGTTTAAACGTGCGGAAATGACCATTCACGGTCTCGCGCATAAGCGTAGTGGTTTTAACCCGCTTAGCCTTTGGCTTCTCCACCTTCTTAGCCACTTTAGTGCCAATGTCCGCATAGACACCTTCATATATGGTGTCTGAGTCTGATTCCGTAGAAGTAGACTCAGTGGACGAATCAGAAGAAGAATATTTCCTCTTCCTCTTCTTCTTTTTGGACTTAGTCTTCCGCTTTTTGCGAAAACCAGTCTCTGCCCGCTCCTTGGTGAATTCATCACCCGAAGAAATCACCTGTTTCTTCTTCTTCCTCCGTTTAGGAGAAGGAGGAGGAGGAGCCTTAAGCTCCACCGCTGAGTCTGTGTCCAAGAAATCCTCATACGAATCCTCTTGGACACTCGGCCTACGCCGCTTCCGAGACACGGGCGATTTGGAAGTCAAGATGTGGCTTTCCAACCGTGCAAAGCGAGCCTCCCAATCTGGAGGCGCAGGCACATCAGGCACTGCGTCCTCGTCCGGGTCGGAGAGAATATGCGCCCGGGGCTGTGTCGACGGCCCTGCCGACAACACAGGTGAGGAGTCGTACTCCTCGTCCACTCCACTCGGAACACGCCCCTCGGCTGCTGCTGCACCGCGCTTACTCCGCTTCGTGGCCATCGGGAGCTGAAACAAAGATTTTTGGTCAGTCCCGGTATATATATATGTCACAATATGGTTGTTTCAAACTCATTTGGACATCTATTGGTGTTAGAGAACGTGTTTATACCGTTATAACACAGGCGTAATAAGCTAAATTTGTGCGTGGGTTGTGGGTCAAGCCCAAACCTTACGCGGGGTCGGGACCAGTGTATCGGCCCGCCCATCCCTCTGTTCCGCACACTTCTCCCACCTGTGACTACTACGTCAACAAGTTGGAGAAAATGCTACGAAACTCGGAGAAACGCCTGAAAAAGTTTTGTCTAGGGGAGTCTATAAAAGAAACCCAGGAGCATCTCCAACATTACTCTCTATTAGAGTACGAGAGAATTTCCACATGAGATAGGGCGAAACCCACATCTCTACCCATAGTCACACGGTGACCCGGGTGTTGACAGAACCGCTAATGACCGGTTTGGTTCCTTCGAGAAACCCACTCGAGTGTTCTATCCTTGGTTGTTTATAACCAAATAACTCGTCCAAATTGGACCAACGAAAGTCTAAACTTTCCATATTGATGCTCTAATGCATCATAATTAAGCTAACCACAGTTTTTATTATACTTACTGCGTATTTGCTTGTATGTAGACTAATTTTGCCGGAGCAACCCAACGACACGTTATCCAGTCGTGAGTTGTATATGCTAATTGCTGGTACCGGACGTGCTTACCTCTCCCTAGCCTGAGGCTAGCCTGAGGCTGTTTTACCGAGGTAAAATATATATATATATATATATATAGATATTTATATATATATATATATATATATATATATATATATATATATATATATATACGCTTCAATCGTTGAAATATTAATGAAACAGACCGGGCTAATAGGACAATATAGTTTCCGCTATCAGTGCTTTTTTATCGTTGTTATCGCTACCGCCCCCCCCCCCCACACACACACACTACCCACTCACCCCCCCCCCCCCCCTCTACTACGTGGAGTGTGTCAGTCCAAATATGGAAACGGTAGCAAATAATCGAACTCACAGTCACCTCGTTTAAGTGGATCAAGGTACAAAAAGAACAACCGGACGCGGTGCCCGAATCGATAGAGCGTAAGCTTCCCATGCGGAAGGTCGGGAGTTCGAAAATCGGCTGAGTCAAACCAATGACCTAGAAAATGTATACTTGTCGCTACTTAGCCTGGCGCTCAATATTACTAGGATAGGGCAAGGACTGGTTAGCTCAGTATCAGGATAATGTGACTAAGTGGGATATCGGGTTATGGTGCCGGTGTAGGACGTTCAAAACACTACGCCGTTCAAAACACTACGGTAGTGTTTTGAACCTACGTTCAAAACACTACGGTAGTGTTTTGAACTTAGGTTGAAAACACTACTGCTAAGTTCAAAACACTACCCCTACATATGTTCAAAACACTACCCAAGTTCAAAACACTATCACAACAAGCTGACCCTGCTGCGGGCGTTTGAAGCACATATTAGTATACACTGACAGAGCTGCGGCATGTGCACCACATATTACGCTGATGGTGCTGCGGTATGTGCACCAAGTGTTACGCTGACAGTGCTGCAGCGTGTGCACCACGTTTTAGTATACGCTGATGATGCTGCGGTGTATGCACCACAAATTGATACTTGTCGCTTTCCTAGCATGGCGTTTGGCATTAATAGGATAGTGAGTACCCATCCCGATATGACCTTCCATCTTGCTAGAATGTAAAACAATAACCACTAAAAACAACCCCTACTGCCCCCACCTTAGTACATACTGCCCTGTAGTGTTTTGAACTTAAAGGTAGTGTTTTGAACTTGAGGATAGTGTTTTGAGTGTGGCCACAGTAGTGTTTTGAACCTACCTTCAGCTAGGTTGAAAACACTACCATAGTGTTTTGAACCTAGGTTGAAAACACTACTGTAGTGTTTTTGTGGGGTAGTGTTTTGAACTTACTACACCGGCCTGATCTTATGTGCTGTATATTCCATTACGGGATGAGCCACGAACAGTGGAATAATTGATGATATTGTATTTACCACAGAGTATTGCCCAGGATTCTGGTATTCTTATATATATATGTATGTATGTATAAAACATTACCTTATTATCTTACATACTATATAATATATTATATAATTATATATATAACATAATGCGATATCCATATATATGTATATATCTTATATAATATACCTATAAATAGCATTATCTTATATACAATAGTATGCTTATACTTACTATTCCATGGTATGCTTACTATACTGTACTTACATACAAATATATATATAAGCATATATATACGCAGGACCAAACATTATGTGTAACTTTATATGGCCACATTGCCTTAATCCTGTGTCTGCATAATTGGTCGATTCGCATATATAGGGGCCTAGAACATTATATATATATATGTATGGATATATAGATACACATATATGTGTGTGTATATATATATATATATATATATATATATAGTATAGTTATACGAGTCTTACCTGGGTATAGATGATGGATAACTATTGTTTTCCCGAGGTACAAGCCTCGGATAGATGTGGGCTAGGGAGAAGGAAGCACGTCCGATTCAGCAATCTTTACCTACTTATTCAGGATAAAAATGATCTTAATCGCAAATGGTTACTTTAATGTTTTCATCTTGGCACAAGCAAACATGATAGATGTGGCAGGGTGTGGAGGGCCAGTGTCCGTACACACAGCTTTGAAAACGTTCTCAAAGCGTTTACACAAAAGAAAATTACTGGCTGCCGTCAACATAGCCAGACCCTTGTCCATGGTTCTGGCCAATGACGAAAAAATATTCTCCATCTGCATGCGATTTGCCACTGGGGCAATCGCTGTCAATGTCCCCAGGACCGCCTTGTGGACAGTGGGAAGCACAGCCTCAAACTTCTTCCTATCCTCATTCAGATGGACATCCTTGTCCATCTCCTTCACCACAGAAATCGGAATGCCTTTAATCCCGGTAAGCTGTACTCCTAGCTTTGTGATGACTTCTGTGGACTTAAATGTATTAAAGTGTCCTTTAATAGTTTCCCTCATCATCGTGGTTGTGCGCACCTTCTTGGCTTTTTCTTTAACACATGTCTTGCGAACTTTGCCACCTATTTTCGCAAACAACCCGACTCGCTCCGTTTCTGAATCGGATTCTGTGGATGACGAATCATCTGAGGAATCTGAAGACGAATCTTTCTTCTTCTTCCTCTTAGTTTTCCTTTTCTTGGTCTTTTTCTTTACGACCTTCTTGCGTGCCTTAGTGAACTCATCTCCTGACGAGCTCACTGCTTTCTTAGGCTTCTTCTTTCTCTTGCTGCCCCGAAGCATTGGGTCAGAAGAAGAATCTCCATCAGCGGATGAGTCATCATCCCCCGACACATCCTCCCAGTCGGAGTCATTCTCTGGAGGAGCTGGTCTTTTCCTCCTCCGACGGGTAGACTGGTCACGTTGCTGGAATTTCAACTCCAACAACCTTTCCATGTGCGCTTCGCAGTCAGTTTGTCCCATCTGAAGGACCACCGTGTCATCACCCCCATCCGGCTCAGACATGTCATATGTGGCGGCCTGAGGAGACGGAGGAACCGTCAACGCCTGCGACGAGTCGGAGTCATCCGGTGGGCAGCCCTCTGCAGCAGCTGGTGCCATCGTCTTACTACGCTTCGTAGCCATCAGGAATCTGGAACAATCGAATGAATGTTACCAAAAAGACCAAGGCGCATAGACTAAATGTCACAAAAGATTAACTGGATAACGATTGTGCATCTAGTGGTGAAGTGAACCGTATTTAAACCATTTCTACACAGGTGTGTATAAGCTAAAGTGTATTGTCGTAGGTCAGCAGTATCAACGCAAACTATACGAGGGGTAGGGACCAGTAAACCAGTACCCTCCCACACTCTCCGTTTCATACGCTTCTCCCCCCTGCGGCTACTGCGCCAGCAAGTTGGAGAAAATGCTATGAAACTCGGAGCGTACGCCTAAACTGGGGAGTCTATAAAAGAAACCCAGTAAAATTTCCAAAGCGAATCCATAAAAGAAACCGTGGAAATAATTTAAAAAAACACGAGATGAGGCTCCAGCCAACATCGCTCTCCGTTCGGCAATGGGCGGCTTGTTGAAAAAATCTTACCCGTGATGTGGCAACCACCAACACCGACATACACAACAGAGATGACAAACTACTTCTCTTCTAGGCTACGAGTCTCAATAAATAAATAAAATAAAATAAACCCATAAATATTAGGCTGGCAGGAACAAACCGAGAATCCAATTCCCCAAACCCCTTACGGGCCTCGCTCCCTATCCAACCGTCAACAATGTCGTATCAACCACACATGTTTATTTATAAAATAATTCCATAAAATCGAAAAAACACCACTAGATGCACAATTAATTCGATGTATTAACATAAAAGAAGCATATGTACACAAGAAATACATATCCTCCTGTATTCTTGGGTTTAAACTCATAAAAACGCTAAAAAACAATAGCGATAATAAAATCGGGAAGTCTGACAAGAAATAAACAAAATGGCGATATCAAATCCAGCGTACCATCACACAAATCGGTTTAACGCCAATGAAAACTTTAATATATTCGCCATTTTAATCAAACTTGCACAGAATACTCAACAGGTCTTAATAAAGAAACATGTGAATTATTTCCATAAACTTACTGCGAGTTCTGTAGTTATTTGTAGATAAAGACCGCTGTCTCACTCGCACACATCTTACCGTTGCGAGACCTTATGCTAATTGCTGAACCGGACGTGCTTCCTTCTCCCTAGCCTGAAGCTAGCCGGAGGCGTAGTACCGAGGTAAAATATATATATATATATATATGACGGGTAGCAATGGCTGTAATGTTATGTGTGGTCTACTCTAATGTATGGGGCTGAGACATGGACAATCTCTAAGAAAATGTACAAACGTTTAGCAGCATTTGAGATGTGGACTTATCGAAGGATGATGAAAATATCATGGACAAAGAAGATCACCAACAAAGAAGTTCTCAGAAAAATTAAAAATAAGAAAAGCTTGTTTGCCACTATACAGACAAAGAAACTTATTTATTTTGGCCACATCATTCGTCAGAGTTCAATATACCGTACATTGTTGGAAGGGAAGGTGAATGGCAACAGAGGGAGAGGGAGACCAAGAACATCATGGTTTACAAATATTTCACAGTGGACAGGCTTGAATTATTCAGTCTATCAGAACAGCACACCATCGGGACAAGTGGAGAACCATTGCATCCAACCCTCGAATAGAGGACGGAACTATTGATTGATTGATTGAGCAATGGCTGTAATGCAATTGGTTAACCTCCCCCACTACCTCAGGCGGTATGTTGGGATGTAATCTTGGCTGAGTCAAACCAATGATTTTAAAAATGTATACTTGTTTCTACCAGACGCTGGTATCCTGACACAGATGAAGGTCGGTGTTTCTACCTAGCCTGGCACTCGGCATTACTGGGAGAGGGCAAGGAATAGTAGAATGGAGAAGACCAATTGTCAGTGATTCAAATTTCCCTTGCTTAATTAACAAATGTAATATTCTTTTTTTAATAATTCAACAAGAAATTTGAGAATCGGGATAACAAAGCAAACGAACCTGCCGACTGCAGTTCTTTGGTCATAGATGCCCTGCCTGGCTGTTTTTTATTTGTAACACTGCCCCGATAGTCAGAAGGGCATTTATGCAAATGTGCCTGGGGCATTGCTAGACCATGCGCACGCGCACCCACACACGTAACCCACCTCCCGCATGCACCCCGAGAGATGTTGATGAACCGTAAATGTGGCTACCACACCCTCAATGTTCCCTCCATTAATGCGAATCGACAAATTATGCAGACACAGGATTAAGTCAATGTGGCCATATAAAGTCACGCATAATGTTTGGTCCGCTGTATATAAATATATATATATATATATATATATACATATATATATATATATATATATATATGAAGTGGGCGAGACTATTCGCCTTGTGACATTTGCGAGTGTGCGCCGATTAACCCGTATTTGGAAATACGGGCTACTCGCCATGGCAGACTCGCGAATGCCAAACATTTATGAGGCACCGGGTTTCCGGCCGTAAAGCATTGCTAGGAGACGCCAATTGTGACTCTCCTGGCAATGATAGAAGGTCGGGCGTTCGGACCCAGACCGATCAGACGTATTTAATGACGCTCTGATGTTTTAGCTGAGTTTTAGGCCTATATTGTCGAAATTCTAAACTTGTTTTAATTTAATGATAATGGGAGGGGATTGCATAAAACATCTACGATATGTGCTACGAACGAATGTTAGTTTGGTTAAGAATAAAAGGCTGTGTGCTCTTGGAAAACTAAATTGGAACGTTCCTTGCATTCTTTACTATCCTCCAGACTTCTATGGATTAACCGCTATGGTCAAACTTAACATTGGATTGCTTTATATGTATCATTAAGGGCCTTAAGGCTCAATAGGCCTTATGCAGCTACTTAACCCATCTGCGGGGAGATTATACCAGACATATTAACAGAATTAACGTAGAGATCTTTTGGCTAAAATATGACAGTAACGTAGGCTGATTATCAGTGGCAGTGACACTAGCGCATCTGCTTAGTTCTGGATCAATTTAAACATATTAAATACACCATAAGGCGGGTAAACCAGCCAGTTAGTTGAAATACCTAAGTAATTGCTTTAGGCCGATAAATGCGAGAGGGGACAAAATCCGTATTTAGACGATACTCTGGCTGGCCGACCTTAGCCCGGGAATGACACGGACGGCCACGGACTACCTGCAGGCGGGACGGGAGGCAGCGGCGGCCCGCGGCTGGCGCCGAATTAACTCGTAGGCTCGCCTTAAGCGGGGGTGGAATAGCCCGACGGTTAAATATATATATACAGTATATAAGGTAATTACTAATAAGGTAATGCTATATATAGACTCTATATATATGTATATGCGGGTGTAATGGGGCTGCGGATCCTCCTCCATTTTAATATTATTATGGCTAATTATTATTACTATTCGCTACTACCCTGACTTGTACTCCACTGCGGTGTCACTTCGTACAAAGACTAATCCGCTAGTCGGCGCTGTGTCGCCGGATTATATATTCAGACTGATGCTGTCTATTCTTACGTATGCGATCTGCCAGCTGGCGCTTTGATCATGGTATTTAAGGCGTGTGCCTGTGCCGAGACACCCTCTATTGCATTGCGAGCGGTATCTGACCCGCATTTTTTTCTTTAATTTAATTCGGTTGGGCGGTTATCCCAGCCAGATATGGTTCTGTTCATTTAATAAACCGTATTACCCACACTGTTCTTCGTTGTCACCTAATGGCCCTTACATGTATATATATACATATATATATGCACATATATGTAAATAACATTAATTCATACATACCATACACATATCGCACACAATGTCGCACACTTCAGAGCGAAGACCAAGACTACTCAGATACTGGTGAGAGAGCTACTATTCGCAGATGACAGTGCACTGGTTGCCCACTCTGCTGAAGAGACCCAGAAAATAGTGGACGCTTTCTCCGATGCATCAAAGAAGTTTGGCCTGCAAATTAACATCAAGAAGACGGAGGTGCTGTACCAACTCAACTCTAAAAGAACCCGAGAGGAGGAGATCATGGTTGACGGAAACAAGCTGAACTCTGTTCCGGAATTCACCTATCTCGGAAGCACGATATCAAGTGATGGACGCATTGATGCTGAGATACAGAGGAGGATGGCCAAGGCTAGTGCATCTTTCGGCCGACTACGCCAGAGACTCTGGAACAACCACCATGTGTCCATTTGGGTCAAAGGTAAGATCTACCGCGCAATCGTGCTATCCACCCTACTATACGGAGCCGAGGCCTGGACAGCATACAGACAGCAGGTGAAAAAGCTGCATGCCTTCATGATGCGACATCTGCGTTCAATCATGAGGCTAACCTGGAAGGACAAAGTGACGAATAAGGAAATACTCGAACGGATGGGGCTGCCCTCTATGGAAGATCTTCTGATCAAAAAGAATCTCCGGTGGACTGGACACCTCATGAGGATGTCATCAGACAGGCTACCAAAGCAGATCCTCTATTCTCAACTGTCTTCTGGCTACAGAAAGAGAGGGCGCCCCCGTCTCCGGTTCAAAGATACCATCAAGAGAAACCTGAAGCTGAGAGACATTAAGACCGACTCATGGACGCAACTCTCACAGCAGAGAGCTAAATGGAGAGCGGCAGTCAAGTAATGAAAGCAGTCTTTGTCGCATCGCGACCGACAGCATGATGATGATGATGACACATATCGTATTATTTTACCTATATTATACATATATAGCATTATCTTAGATATATACACATGTATATTCTATATACATAGCATTATCTTAGATATATACGCACATGGTGTTCTCTGTGGCGGAGTGGTTAGAGTGTCTGACTTTTTTTCTAGGTCAGACTCCTAATCTGAGGGTCGGCAGTTCGATTCCCCGTGCCCCCAGCTCTGCCAATTTGGATTTCCACCGCTGTGTATAACTTACAACGTCATCAAAGGCCGGTTGCTCTCATACCATGTCTATGTGGTGTGGGAGGTTAAAAATCCCTTGGGTCGGTAAAAGTGTAGGCTTGGGCTTTCTATCGACCAGCAGTGGAGTGGGGAAGACCAGTCGTCTGTGACTGGGATTTCCCCTGCTTGGGACAACTAATGTACCAAAAAAAATGAGAGACAAATAAGTGTTCACACTTCCTGTCTACCATTCGCTATATCGCTATATATACATAGCATTATCTTATAAGCCCACTCCTACAGCCATTAGAGCTTGACTACAGAGAGCCATGGTTGTGCCCGAAATAAAACCTAGAATACAGGTTGTTGTAAGCTATACAATTATGACTAGTCATATTTGAAAATGATTGTCATCAAGTCAATGTTGTGGTCATATTACTGCCTCTTTAAAATGCCTATTTGTTACCAACGCTTTCTTTTATATAATGGCTATAAAATTAGGACCGCTCATATTTGACAATGATTGTGATTAAGCAAATGTTTTGGTCATGTTACTGCCTTCTAAAATGCCTTATTGTTACCAACGCTTTCTTGTTTATACAAAGGCCATACACTTATGACTTGTTATATTTGATAATGATTGCAAGTAAGTAAAGGCTTTTGTCATGCTACAACCTATTTAAAAGGCCTATCTTTGACCGACTCTTTCTATATATATAAAGAAAAGGATGAAAACAGTAATGATACTGTAAAAAAGAATACATTATTAATGACAGGTGACACGCCTTCTGCGTGTGTCGATACAGGCCCGTGTGATTCTGAGCACTCACACAACCCATCCCTCATCGCCGAATAATCTATCAATCAGAGATCAATAACCGTCTATGACGCCGGCCCATGATTAGCATTGATCAGGCTTTCAATGCTTTGTCTGCCCCTGAAGTCGGAGTTGTGGAGGTGTTGGTTGGGGTGGGGGTGCGTGGTAAGGGCTGTGGTGGTGGGGTGGTGAGGCTGGAGGTGGTGGTGGTGAGGTGGTGGTGAGGTGGTGAGGTGGTGGTGATGAGGTGGTGGTGATGGCGGTGTTGGTGTTGGTGGTGATGGTGATGGTGGTGGTGATATGGTGATGGTGATAAGGTGGTGGTGTGGTGGTGGTGGTGGTGGTGTGGTGGTGGTGGTGTGGTGGTGGTGAGGTGGTGGTGTGGTGGTGGTGAGGTGGTGGTGAGGTGGTGGTGTGGTGGTGGTGTGGTGGTGTGGTGGTAGTGGTGTGGTGGTGGTGACGTGGTGCTGTGGTGGTGGTGAGGTGGTGGTGTGGTGGTGGTGGTGTGGTGGTGTGGTGGTGGTGGTGAGGTGGTGGCGAGGTGGTGGTGAGGTGGTGGTGAGGTGGCGGTGATGGTGGTGGTGAGGTGGTGGTGATGGTGGTGGTGTTATGGTGATGGTGATAAGGTGGTGGGGTGGTGGTGAGGTGGTGGTGAGGTGGTGGTGGTGTGGTGGTGGTGAGGTGGTGGTGTGGTGGTGGTGGTGAGGTGGTGGTGGTGAGATGGTGGGGTGGTGGTGAGGTGGTGGTGTGGTGGTGGTGAGGTGGTGGTGAGGTGGTGGTGAGGTGGTGGTGTGGTGGTGGTGAGGTGGTGGTGTGGTGGTGGTGAGGTGATGGTGGTGAGGTGGTGGTGGTGAGGTGATGGTGGTGAGGTGGTGGTGTGGTGAGGTGGTGGTGGTGGTGGTAGTGGTGGTGATGGTGGTGGTGGTGGTCATGGTGATGGTAGTGGTGGAAGTGGGAGAGTGGAGTGGTGATGGTGATGGGGTGATGGGGGTGTGTGGAGGGTGATGGTGGTCGGAGGAGTGGTTGGGAGTGGGATGGGAGTGTGTGTGTAGCTGTGTAGGGGGGGGGGGATCAGTTGGGGGTTGGGGTGAGAGTAGTAGTACCATTACCTAGATCGCATAGGTGACCTTGAGAATGCCACACTGACCTTGGCTGACCCCGTTACCCAAAGTCTCGTGACGGTTCACGCGTGAGTAAAGCGTAGCGTGCGGTGTGGGCGCCCCCCCCCCCCCCAACCCCCTCCCCTCACCACCCCTCTCCCCTCGTTGAGACCAACAGGTTCCTGGCTCCTTCACAGCAGTGAGGCTTGCCAAACACTCGCGTGCTACTCGAGTCTGCAATTCCCAGCGATGGCTTCGGTCTTTGGAGCGCTCGCTTAAATTGTGAATGGACATTATGGCCATAGAAATATGTGTTTTAAAAAAATCTCGCAAGAAAAAAAAGAAGAAAATAGAGAGAAAGACAGAGACAGAGAGACAGACAGAGAGACAGAGAGACAGAGAGAGGGAGAGAGAGAGAGAGAAGAACAAAGCAAACAAACATATTCTTTTCTAAATCGTAAAACCTACCCATATACCGCAACACCACATAGCGCCATTTTAAAGACCTTGTCATTTAATGTAGGTTTGGCATTTCCCTTATATCTTATTTAGATAAATCTATCATCTCATCGAATCCACATAACATTAGTTTGAAGTAACATTTTGGTCAAGAGTTTCGTTTAGGAGATATTTGAAGTGAAAACATACTAAATTAATTGTTGGTGCGCACACACCGGAATGCTGCACATTGACTTTGACTGTATTTAAGCGCAAGAGCACCAAACTGCACTGTAATAACATGTAATATTTACAGGCTTCCATTACAAACTATAATAAATATTCACAGGATTCTGCCATTAAAAAAAAGACTCTCACCACAAAATGTGATATTCACAGGTTTTGGTGACGAAATATAATATTCACCGTCTTCTATCACAAAATATAATAAATAATCACAGATTTGGGTCACAAAATAAATAAATAATCACAGATTTAGGTCACAAAATAAATAAATAATCACAGATTTCGGTCACACAATCTAATAAATATTCAAGCTCAATGAGTGCACCAGTATCTAAGTTGGATATGTAGGACAAATCTAGATAAGTGTATCGGCTTTGCAAATTTGAAGCTTTCATCGGATTACGAAGCTGTGGAATATGTGTGTTCACCAGTCCCTGAATGTCATATAGTTATCTACAACTAGAGCAGAAACTCACCATCGCCGCCCTATGCAAACTAAATAACCAATCTAGCTAAGGAAAGCTTCAAACAAGCAAGTGTTGCCCGGGGTGCAGGGTGAAGGGGTCCGTGGCTAGAACTGACACAGGTGAGGCCTGAGGGTGAAGGGGTCCGTGGCCAGCACTGACAGAGGTGAGGCCTGAGGGTGAAGGGGTCCGTGTCCAGCACTGACACAGGTGAGGCCTGAGGGTGAAGGGGTCCGTGGCTAGAACTGACACAGGTGAGGCCTGAGGGTGAAGGGGTCCGTGGCTAGCACTGACACAGGTGAGGCCTGAGGGTGAAGGGGTCCGTGGCTAGCACTGACAGAGGTGAGGCCTGAGGGTGAGGGGGTCCGTGTCCAGCATTGACACAGGTGAGGCCTGAGGGTGAAGGGATCCGTGGCTAGCACTGACACAGGTGAGGCCTGAGGGTGAAGGGGTCCGTGGCTAGCACTGACACAGGTGAGGCCTGAGGGTGAAGGGGTCCGTGCCTAGCACTGACACACGTGAGGTCTGAGAGTGAACGGGTCCGTGGCTAGCACTGACACAGGTGAGGCCTGAGGGTGAAGGGGTCCGTGGCTAGCACTGACACAGGCGAGGCCTGAGGGTGAAGGGGTCCGTGGCTAGCACTGACACAAGTGCGGCCTGAGGGTGAAGGGGTCCGTGGCTAGCACTGACACAGGTGAGGCCTGAGGGTGAAGGGGTCCATGACTAGAACTGACACAGGTGAGGCCTGAGGATGAAGGGGTCCGTGGCTAGCACTGACACAGGCGAGGCCTGAGGGTGAAGGGGTCCGTGGCCAGCACTGACAGAGGTGAGGCCTGAGGGTGAGGGGGTCCGTGTCCAGCACTGACACAGGTGAGGCCTGAGGGTGAAGGGGTCCGTGGCTAGCACTGACACAGTGAGGCCTGAGGGTGAAGGGGTCCGTGGCCAGCATTGACACAGGTGAGGCCTGAGGGTGAAGGGGTCCGTGGCTAGCACTGACACAGGTGAGGCCTGAGGGTGAAGGGGTCCGTGTCCAGCACTGACACAGGTGAGGCCTGAGGGTGAAGGGGTCCGTGGCTAGAACTGACACAGGTGAGGTCTGAGAGTGAACGGGTCTGTGGCTATCACTGACACAGATGAAGGTCGGTGGTTCGATTCCCCATGCCATCACCACTGCCAATTTGGATTTCGACCGCTGTGTATAACTTACAGCATCATCAAAGGTCAGTTGCTCTCATACCCTGTCTATGTGGTGTGGGAGGTTAAAAATCCCATATAATAAATAATCACAGATTTCGGTCACAAAATAAATAAATATTCACAGGCCTCCATCACAAAATATAATAAATATTCATAGGATTCCATCCCAAAAAGTAATAACTATTCACAGGCTTGTCACAAATATAAAATACTGACAGACTTCCATATATATATAAAACATATTCACAGGCTTCCGTCATAAAATAATTATCAATATTCTCAAGTTTCCATCACAAAATATAGTACATATTCACAGGCTTCTGTCACAAAATAGAAAACATATTCACAAGTTTCTATCACAAAATATAATAAATATTCACAGGTTTCTATCACAAAATATAATACATATTCACAGCCTTCCGGAAATGATACATATTCACAGAATTCCACCACAAAATGAGATATTCACAGTTTTTGTGACAAAATATAATATTCACCGTCTTCTGTCACAAAATATAACACATACCCACAGGCTTCCTTCACAAAATATTCACAGGGCGCCATTACAAAGTCGGCTGGCGGCGTATTCGTACCTCCAATAAGATAAACGCTGTATAACCCATCGGTTACATGATAAACAGCGGCAAATAATGGAAAGCGCCCCCTGGAGGAAACATTGAGATGGATGGCTGGTTATATCGATGCTGAGACAGCCTTGAACTTGGGGTCAGCTCACGTGGCTCGTAGGCGTGTATCTTATAGCCTTCTGTTCAGGTAGCAGCGCCAGAGTGAATGAGAGAGGGAACATGATGCGCTATTTATATTCGCGCAATAAATTACACAGCACATAGATGGATAGCTGGTTTTTCAAAGTGCTGATGATGCACTTTCTGTACATATTCAAATTGTACTTCTAGATTTTGTGGGTTTTAAAACAATTTTATTTTTTTAAATAATTGTGAATGTGTGTTGTACATGTAGTGTAGTGTTATTATCCTTGGTACCATTGATTGATTGTGGTTTTCTATCCTAGAAATATCTGAGGACATAGCAGGACAACTTGGGGCATAGTGCCCAGTCATGGCAGATTTATAGTGCTACCTCATTGGGATCTCATTCCATCGGCACGATGACCTCATTCCACCTGCACCATGACCCAATATCCCACTCAGTCGTATGAAGCAACCAGTCCTTGCCCTATCTGCTACTAATACCAAGCACAGGTGTGTGTTATGTGTGGTGTGTGTTATGTGTGGTGTGTGTTATATGTGGTGTGTGTTATGTGTGGTGTGTCTGATGTGTGGTGTGCTATATGTGGTGTGTGTTATATGTGGTGTGTCTGATGTGTGGTGTGTGTTATGTGTGGTGTGTCTGATGTGTGGGGTGTGTTATGTGTGGTGTGGTGTATGGTGTGTGTGGTGTTATGGTGAGTGTGGTGTTATGGTGAGTGTGGTGTTACGGTATACATGGCGTGTGTGGTGTATGTGGTGTGTGGGGTGTATGTGTGGTGTCGTGTATGGTGTGTGTGGCGCTATGGTGTGTGTGGTGTGTGATGTGTGTGGTGTGTGATGTGTGATGTGTGATGTGTGGTTTGTGTGTCTGGTGTATGGGTATATGTGGTGTAGTGTGGTATGTAGTGTATGTGGTATGTAGTGTATGTGGTGTGTAGTGTATGTGGTGTGTAGTGTATGTGGTGTATGTGGTGGGTTATGTGTGTGTGAGTAGAAGAGAGGGGCGGATCATGTCCACCGGCCATTGCCCCCTATCGGACGAACAGGCAATCATGTCTCATCATCCATCACGTCTGGCTGAAACTTACCAACAAATCACCCAGCCCGTGATCCAACAACAACAAAAACAACAAAAACAGTAAAAACACTCTTAAAACACAAGAGAAAAACGGCATGAAAAACAAACGAAACAGACCAAAATTGGCTAAATGTACCCAACAAAAAACATCCACCGATGAGATTTTACAGCGGTAGAACGCAGAGCCTTTGAGAGGGGCGTTTCCGGTCTCTACATTCTGCACACTTCTGCTATTGGGCGTCGAGGTAGTGAACTGGTGAAAGTGAATTGTATGTGTGTGGCGGCAAACCTTCACACCACCACGCTAAGGTGGTTGTAGCTGGTAGAAAGTTGACCGGGGTGCACTTCTGCCCTGTCCCTAACAAGTTGATTTGCTAGTTTGCTAAGTTGTTTGTTTGTTGAAGATTTACATCCGGACAACATATAAGGTCATAGCAGAATGGGTACTGACTTGTGAGAGTGTACACTAGTGGCGACTTTATAGTGTTGTACCGTCCTGGGATGTAAAACTCCAACAACCAACCAACTTATAATGCTGCCCTACTGAGAGACCAGGCCACCGGCACCATGACCCGATTTCCCACTCAACCACATTATCCTGATATTGAGATAACCAGACCTTGCTCTCTCCCAGTAATGCCAAGTGCCAGGCTAGATAGCGACAAGTATCAATTTTGTAAGTCATTGGTTTGACTTGACCGGTAACCAAGCTCCCGACCTTCCACACGGGAAGTGTTTGCTCTACAGATTCGACGACAGCATTCGGTCTATTTAAGTTTGTTGTTGTTCTCTTTAGTTGTGTCTAGATATATCGGTTATGTCGTAGGATGATTGTTGCAAGTGTCATACCCAGAGTCGGACTCCAATAAGAGGTAGTGCATGTACACTATGTCAACCCACCACCATTCACAGTACAGCGGCAGCGTCTACATCAACTACAATTAATGGGGGAGTCGGGGGATGATACAGATGCCCCATTTCGTGACTTGCACACCAAAATCAAATTAAGCCCAGTCAGCCCAACACCAACACCAACACCAACCACCGCGCTCCTAATGGCTAACGTGACCGACGCCAGCGCCACGCGCGGGAATAATGAACATTACGCGTGACGTCACGTGACCCGGTGCCGCTCGACGTGCGACACACCTCGGCCTCGATGCCGCCAGCAAATCTGGATAACCTTGCCCGTTGCCTGGCAAACGACGCTAGCCAGAGCTGGCGTCTGAACCTGTTTGGCGGCGACTTTGAGAACGAGACGCTGGTATCCTTCCTTCCGGCGGAAGTGGAAGTGGGTGGGGGTGGGGGTGGGGGTTATTGACCTACCCCTCCCATTAAACAAGGTTGCATTATTGCATTAAATAATACTTCAAAGTTCAATGCAGATTATCTGAGTAGGTATGTATGTATGTACGTTTCTATGTATATATATATATATATATATATATGAACGTATGTGTCTCTATGTATCGTTGTGTGAATGTATAGATATATATATTTAACGTATTTATGGGTGCGTGTCTGAGAATATGTATGGGTGAGGCGGTACTCAGGGGGCTAGCTGGTGTCCTAATGAGTTCACAATATAATATAAAATCTATGATATATATAATATATGCATATCACATATACATATAATATATACAATATATATAATACATATAATATTTGTTATATATGATATTATATATATAATAGAAACATTACATTCCATGAACTGCTTGTGACAGCGGAGTTCCCTTTGTTTACTGTTTCTCCCTCCGACCCCCCCCCCCCCCCCCCCCCCCACACACACACACATCAGACAGTGCACCGCCCTATGACAGTATCAGGCCGCCATGTCCCGGGCCCGCCTCGCCGATTCACAAGGCCGCAGTGCTTTGGTAATTTGGCAGGAAATCATTACAATCGGAGATTTATAATGTTACACACACGAAAGGGAAATAAAAAAGGGCCAGCCACAACTCTCGTAGCGCCCTGCCGGTACAGTGTAGTACAGGGCGATCGATCCACCTATATATAATCCGATAATATGTATACATATTATATATATATATCGGATTAAATCGGAGTGAAGCGGCTTCACGGATAGACCATTACACGGCTCACAACAAGAAAATAGACCCCCACCCCTTCCGAACACACACACATACCGACACACACATACACCAGAACCGAGCTTATTTCAAATCACTCACACACTGCGCGATGATTGTTTACACATATATGTAGCATGCGCATTGTGATAGCGAAGTATGGGCAGTGTGCACAAGGAAGTAAAGATAGGGAGGAATGCGTGGTGGATACGGCAGTGTGTGTGAGGGGTGGGTGGGTGTAGTGATGTAAGGAGGATTTCTTTTGGTGGAAATATGTATGTCGATTCACTACTAATACAGACCCACAATATGAAAGTTTTTATTAACGGCTAGCGATATTCACACCCAGAATATGTCAAGGAAATCACTAGATAAAAGATTCACTCTGTACTTGTAGTACACGGGTGAACGACAACGTTGTGTAAATATGGGCGAAAATAGCTTTAGTATGGAACAAGAAGTAGAATGCCTGGCTCAAGTATCAAATGGGTACTTATATCGGCACAGAGTTGGTGAAATGGGAGAGAATGCAAAAAGACAAGATGGTGGCATTGGAATGCCGTCGATTTCATCTTTAAATTCTATTAAACTATATGTTTTATTATATTTTTCAACTCAAAGGTATCGGGTAAATAGGAATATATATATAAAGAATAAGTGTTGCTTCTTAGATTGTGAAATTAGGCTCTCATTTCATTTCCCTGTATTTGCGACAGCTTTTATATAGGACTGGTATTCACCCGTGTTCTGCGAGGGGGGGGGGCATTTGGGGAGCGGGGTAAATATATACAGTAAAACCCCTCCACAGATCGACCACTCCCCTATATCGATCGCTTTATTTGGGTCCCAACAATACCATTGTAAGGATATTCTAACTCTCTAAACCAACCACCTCCCTAAATGGACCACTTAAAGTCGGTCCCATGGTCGGTCAATTTAGAGAGGTTTGACTGTATATTCTGTTGAATAGGCTATTTTTTTAATGCCGAGGCACCGGTCTTCCAAGCGTTTTAAAACAATTTGTTATTGTATATTAGTTGATAAGGCAGGGGACATTTCAATCGCGGACAGTTGGTCTTTCTCATTCCACACCGTATTATCCTAATAATGCTGAGTGCCAAGCTAGGTAGCAACAAGTATCAATTTTTATATATCTACTAAGATATTTAATTATTTTCAATTGGACTTTTGAGTGTGTTTTTTGTGTGTGTGAATATATCATACGGGACTAGTACCATTCGATGGAGCCAAACGCACCATCGTATCAAAATAAAACAGCTTCTGATCGCATGTGTGGGTAAAGGGCCTCTGTTGACCGACATGTGGTCTGACATCTTGGAACTGATGTGTACTGCTCGTCCTTGACTCCATGATTCCGTGTAAATAGCAGACACCCCTCTTAGTAAACCGCTCCCCTTAGAACCATACGATCGGTGGCCACTGGAGCGCAGACGACAATTGCATGGTCTCTCAACGCTGGGAACAGGATGCGCGCGGGGTCGTGTTACCAAGCAGCCACCAGGGCAAACTACTGAACCCACAAGTACTGACAGTCGCGCTACACACGTTGGTACTTTGGTTGGTGGTTGGAGTTTTAGTTGCTGGCAACATCTAAGGTCATATCAGGACGGGTACCGACTTGTGACAGTGCGCACTCATGGCGATTTTATAGTACTGCCGCACTGGGAAATCAGGCCACCGGCACCATGACCCAATATCCCACTCAGCCACATTATCCTGACGCTGAGCTAACCAGTCCTTGGCCTATCCTATTAATGCCGATCACCAGGCTAGGAAGCGACAAGTATCAATTTGATAAGTCATTGGTTTGACTCGACTGCGAATCGAACTCCCGATCTGTTGCACGCGAGCCTCACGCTCTACCGATTTGGCCACCGCGCCCGGTGCGCTAGACAACGAATCCACTCCCCAGACACAGTATGGCTTATCCACGACTGATCATGGCAGGCTATATAATACACAATATATAGCCTGCCATCAGGATGTCTATGGCACCTTGTGTTCCCAGATGGTCACCGATCCAAGTACTGATGGGGCTCAGTGTTGCTTAACTTTGGTGATCAGATGAGAACCGGAGTGTTTCAAAATATAATATCGACAATATTTAGGCCAAGTAATCCCATAAAAATAGTAGCCTGGTTTATTTTGCAAGCCAGTGGGTCTGATAGGGAAATTAGGCAAATTCTTTGTATATAATTCCATGGGTGAAGAAACGCCTTCATAAATCCCAGGATTTACGATGAGTTTCATCAGACAATTATTGAACATATGGCAAATATCACGTTGCAAACACCGATTCCAATCCGATCACTGAAGTTAAGCAACACAGCCCTGTCAGTCCTCAGACTGCCGACCACTTGGGAACACGAGGTGCCTTAAGCCGTGTTCACACGGCCGATTTAATCCGCCTCATATAAAGTGCCTTGCCTAGTTCGCCTCACATTTTGCCGAGTGAATGCGACGTCAAGGCGGATTAGGGCTGAATCGATTCATATGATTCGCTTTATATAAACCACCTAGCGAGGTAGTTTATATGAAGTGAACTAGCTTAGGTCGGCCCATCTCGCCTGTGTGAATGCAACCGACTTACTTGAGGCGGATTAAGGACGTCACACTATATAATATAATTTGGGTTATGAAACCGCTAGCTGTGCACAGATATTTTTTTCATCATTTATTTTTAGGGTTTCACTGCCCAGCAGAAGTTTTGACCGTTCCAAACCAATACGATTCAGTCAATACATATCTAGGTCGAACCCACACTCTCTCGTGCCGACGTCGATGAACCCAAAATGGCGCTGGTTAGTCTGGACTTGCTCATGCGCAGATATCCACTTCTGCCTTAAACTGATTCAAAGCACTGCCCGTGTGAACGCGAAACACTTTCAAACTCGGTCCGTGTGAACGCGCATCTAAATCGATTCATATGATTTGCCTTGTCTAAATCGCTTTAAACTTTTCCCGTGTGAACACAGCTATAGACATCCTCACACACACCGATATCCTACCAAACTAATAGTGGATAAGTAATATACTGTTATACCACATTGCTTATGCTCAACGACAAATTTCAAAACGAGGCTAGACGCACGGCTAGCGACGCCATCTTAGATGTATCCAGATCTTCTTTGATTATCCAGTACACGATTCTGAATCGTTGATTTGTCGCCAATGGGGTCGGCGACTGGTGGCCGGCATGCGCGTTGAGCCCTTGGTGTGAGGAGAAAACACGTCGGCTAACCCCTAGTTACACAGAGCTATACCGCACACGCCATCTAGCGGAGTTCGGCGCCGCCAAATTCGGGTGTCCGCTACGCGGCTGAGTAACCACGGACGCGCCGCCGGTGTCAGATAAGGCGGGCCAGGCCGGCGGCTTTAAAGACTAGTGACTAGAATAAGACTGCACAGTGCGTAGAATAAGGGAGTGAGTGGGTTTTTATGTGCTAGCAACATTTGATGTCAGGTCAATTTGGTGGCTTTTAAAGACTGGCCAGTATGTAGAGTGAGTGAGTGAGTGGGGTTTCACGTGCTAGCAACACATTGTAAAAATATACAGTGATAGATGAGCTTGGAATCAAATCAACATCTAGGGTGACAGAGTTGGGGACCATTGTTATATAATAGTGACGCAATGTGTGACCACTTGCTGTTTGACATATAAATAACTGTGTGAAAATGTTATGTCGCGCAGTGACTGGGATTGCGGTATGATGTCCGGATATTATAGAAATGTTCCCTCCATGCACCAGGAAGAGTGCAAATGGAGGAGGAGCATATATTAATGCTTATTGTAACTGTATGATGATTACTTGTTACCACAGGACCGCTGGGTAAGCACACCCAGCCATTCTGCATATATTGGGGACACCACCTGCACTGGGGTTGAGTGACAGGTGCCCCTCCTGAGCGCCGCCCCTCCAAGGCTACAGAGTTGTCTGATTGGCTGGCTGTGTGAGCCTAGTCACCCTTGTACTCCTTGCGCTTGCTAGACAGACACACTCACTCTAGAGATACCAAAGGAAGCAGTTCACCTCTGAGCTGTGTGTAACACCCATAGGACTTAGGTTCAATGGGCTGTAGATACTGATTTTGGCTGAACAAGCAGAAACTATGTGTGTCTGGTTGTAGGTGAGTCAGGGTGGCAGGTCACTAGTAGGCAAACAAGAGTTGTAGCAATAAAGCTCAACCTTATCACTGTCAATCTTGCATGACTTGTCTTCCCTTTCTTACTTATGAGTTGTTTTGGTATTTAGTGGGAGGGGGGGGGGGGAGACTGGCAGACAGTTGCCAGGATCCTCCTGATAGTAGTGAGTATAAGATGAGTAACTGCGAAGGCCAGCAGTAATTCTTCAATATGATGTCATGTCAGTTTGGTGGCTTTAAAAGACTGGCAACTAGAGTAAGACTGCACAGTACGTAGAATAAGTGAATGAGTGGGGTTTTACGTACCAGCAACATGTGATGTCATGTCAGTTTGGTGACTTTAAAAGACTGGCAACTAGAGTAAGACTACACAGTAATTAGAATAAGGGAGTGAGCGGGGTTTTACGTGCTAGCAACATATGATGTCATGAAAGTTTGGTGGCTTTTAAACACTGGCAAGTAGAGTAAGACTAGACAGGGAGTGAGTGATTGGGGTTTTATGTGCTAGCAACATCTGATGTCATATCGGGATGGTCGCTTTCAAAGACCAACAACTAAATAAACGACTTCACACAATGCAGAATTGGCGAGTTGGTGTAAGTAATTGGGGGTTTACCGACCAGCAATATCTGATGTCATATCAGGATGGGTACCGACTTGCTACAGTCCGCAATCGTTAATGCGATTTTTACAGCGAGCCAACCAGTAGACTTGAAACTGCCAGTTTGGGCACTATTTCAGTACATACTGCACCTTGTATTTCCCAGCGGTCAAGGGTAAGCGACCAAGCACTGACAAGGTTCAAATTTGCTTAGAATGAGAACTGCTGTCTCCAACCTGATTTTGGCTATATTCACAACGGTTGGGTTTTGGGTTAAGGTGTTATGGTGAGGGCTGAGGGTTACCCGTAGGTAACAGGATGGCATTGGTCAGAGCTGACCCTTAATGGGAAGGGATGCACATCGAATCATAAATGGAGTCAGGTGTGGGACTGGACAAATTGCTCTGCAGCAAAGATCAAGCAAAATTGCAGCGATCAAACAAAACGATTGCGCTTCAGCAGAAACGCCCGAAAGGTATCCAGCCTGGAAAGATTCACAAACTTAGTCTTGGCTATTTAAAATGCTTGTTTGTTGGCGACTTTATAGTGGTCTCCGACTGGGAAACCAGGCCGCATGACCCGATATCCCACCCCGTCACATTATCCTGACACTGAGCTAATCAATGCTTGCCCTATCCTAGTAATGCCGAGCGCCAGACCTTTTGGTTTGGCACCGATTGACATCCTTTAAAATACGCGCGAGTCTGGCCGATGTGAGCGTCCAAGACCGCTTTTTGTTTGTTGTTTTACGTCCTAGCAACATCTAAGGTTATATCAGGACGGAGCATCCAAGACGACTTAAAACAATAAAAATCCGAACACCCGATGGAATCGGACAGCAATTCTAGCACAGCCGTCCCTGTCAACGCGGAGCATTACCGAGCAGGTTGGCACTTCGTTCAGCGCCCTGGGCCCGTATGCAGGAGTCAGTGTTAGGGAGGTTTGGTGTTAGAGCCTATTACCGTTTAGCTATCTCCAAGCCGGGGAACTGTGTCAAGTGGTATGCAGGAGTGCATAACACTTTCATTATAGCTAAACGTGAATTTATTTATAGATTTGGGAAATCCCTCTGCATTTGTAGCCATATATTAGGCTCAAATCTACTGAATGCGATCATATTTAACAGAATTACATACGCAATAAGTGAAATTTGATCAATTTAATCCTAAATCCGAACCCTCCTTAAGGCTACAGCCGTATTGGCGGCGATATTAATAGTTCTATTTTCGAATCGGCGAACGTACAGTAAACAAACCGCCACTGCCGCCAGTATGGCAAGGGAGGTCGATGCGGCGGCGGCGGCGATTTGTTTACTTTACGTTCGTCGATTCGAAAATATAACTAGTAATATAGCCGCCAATGCGGCTGTAGCCTTAAGGAGGGTTCGAATTTAGGGTTAATTTGAATAAATTTCACTTATTGCGTATCTAATTCTGTTAAATATGACAGCATTGAATAGATTTGGGCCTAATAAACTCGCTAAACCTGATATTTTTTTAGGGTTAAGGTAACACCGGTTAAGCCTTTGGTGTTAGGCCTAATACTGACTCGTGCATACCATTTTTTCGCCGCTAAACCAGAATTCCCGCCAAACACCGTTTTTCCTCCCTAACACTGACTCCTGCATAAGGCCCCTGGTGTTTACTTGTTGAACTAAAAGCGCTTCCTACAAGCATGACACAACCGACCACCCGCAGCTGGTTGCCGTCTTACTCTGATTGGTACAGTCGGTGCTGGTGGCTCCCCCTGGTTGTGGGGGATACTTTAATTGGACGGATGGTGTTTGCCGTGTGCAGCGGACCGTGAACGGACAGCTTCCCCGCTGTTTCACTCCCCCCCCCCCCCGGCCTTCCCCCCCCCCCCCCCCCACACACACACCCGGGCCTGGACCCGGCCATACAAGCACCACACACTGCCGGCAACCAGCCCTGGAGCACAGTGGTTACACCGCTGTGAGGCCTCCACGCCCCGACCCTTACTCTCCCGTCCCTATGGCCGATCAATCATTGCAAGATGACTTGTAAATAGGTTCATGTATGTATATATATATATATATATATATATATATATATATATATATGCATACATATATACATAAATACGCTTATATATATGCCAGCAGTGTGGTGGGTGATATATATATATATATATATAGGGTTAGGGTTAGGGTTAGGGTTAGCGCCACACTGCTATATAACAAGCTAGTGTTGCCCTCTTCTGTCCTTCCAAGGGCATCTGATTGGGATCACTGAGTGGGTGGATAAAGCGCCCACTTCGTGTGCGGGAGGTTGTAGTATCAATCCCTCGACTGGACGAATCAAATCAAAACCAAAGGCTTACCAAATCTATCCTTTGTTGCCACCTTACATGGCATTGATGCATCATTGGGACGGGACAAGGGTTGGTTTGTTCAGTGTCAGGATATTGCTTCTGAGTGGGATATTGGAATGTAGTGCCGGCGGTGGAGTGTAAGTTACAACTAAGTCAATATCTTCGCCATTGACCTTATGTGTACGCCGAGGTTCCAAGAAGGCATGTGTGGATATCCTCAAACCTCACCAGATAGGGTGGCCGAATGAGTTGAGTATCCATCTCCTGTTTTGGGAGATCGGGGGATCTGAACCCATGGGTTTGTGGGTTCGAACCATGGTCGAGTCAAACCAATGACTTAAAAATTGATACGTGTCACTTCCTAGCCAGCCGCTCGGCATTATTAGATAGGGCCAGGACTGAGTTGGATATCAGGTGATGGTGCTGGCAGCATGGCCTCCCAGCACTGCGCACTGTCACAAGTCAGTACCCGTCTTGACATGGCCTTTGATGTTGCTAGGACGTAAAACAACAATAAACAAAAAACAAACAGATCTCTACATGATTAATTGTCTGATTTACTTACATAATTACCCACCTATTCCACCTCCCTCCTTGCATTAGTCATATATATATGCATATATATATATATATATATATAAATATAATAATTATATATATATATATATATTATAATAATCCACTTCCCTCATCAGCTGACTGAAGCATGTTGACAGTGGATATCAAAGTCAGACTAAACAAGTACACGCAACTTGGAGGTCCAGACTCCTTGTGCTAGGCATGCTTTTTAACAATGTCCTACATCACCGTAACGGTTCTTCAGCCCAACTCATTGTGCTAGAAATGCTTTTTAACAATGTCCTAAATCACCATAACGGTTCTTCAGCCTGACTCCTTGTGCTAGACATGCTTTTTAACAATGTCCTACATGACCGTAATGGTTCTTCAACCCAACTCCTTGGGCTAGACATGCTTTTTAACAATGTCCTAAATCACCGTAACGGTTCTTCAACCCGACTCCTTGTGCTAGACATGCTTTTTAACAATGACCTACATTACCGTAACAGTTCTTCAGCCCAACTCCTTGTGCTAGACATGCTTTTTAACAATGTCCTAATCACCATAATGGTTCTTCAGCCTGACTCCTTGTGCTAGACATGCTTTTTAACAATATCCTAAATCACCATAACGGTTCTTCAGCCAGACTCCTTGTGCTAGACATGATTTTTAACAATGTCCTAATCACCATAACGGTTCTTCAGCCTGACTCCTTGTGCTAGACATGCTTTTTAACAATATCCTAAATCACCGTAACGGTTCTTCAGCCCGACTCCTTGTGCTAGACATGCTTTTTATCAATGTCCTAATCACCATAACAGTTCGTCAGCCTGACTCCTTGTGCTAGACATGCTTTTTAACAATATCCTAAATCACCGTAACAGTTCTTCAGCCTGACTCCTTGTGCTAGACATGCTTTTAAACAATATCCTACATCACCGTAACGGTTCTTCAGCCTGACTCCTTGTGCTAGACATGCTTTTTAACAATGTTATAATCACCGTAAACGCATGCGCAGTATAAATAAAGATAGCAGATACATAACACACTATTCATAACTTAATTAAATATAAAGAGCCCCATACAAAATGAGAGCAGCTGCTGTCATTCGCATGTGCCCGCTGTGTTGGACCAACTCCCTATACTACTGGCAGCATCTCAGCTGTTGTGAGTAGTGCAGAGGATTGTCACATTGTGAACAATATGTAGCCGTGGGTTGTGTCTGATTGTTGGCTTTGGTCATATCAGGACGGGTACTGATTTATGATAGTGCGCGACTTTATAGTGCCGTCCTACTGGGATATCAGGCCGCCAGCACCAAGACCTGATATCCCACTCAGTTAAATTATCCTGACACTGAGCTAACCCGTCCTTGCCCTATCCTAGTAATGCTGAGCGCCAGGCTAGGTAGTTACAAGAATCAATTTTGTAAGTCATTGGCTTGAGTCGGCTGGTTTTCAGACTCCTAACCTTCTGTACGGGAAGTCTGTGATCTACTGATTTGCGTCGGGTGGTTGTGACTGAAACCCTGCCTACACACATACATTTGTACACATGTATACATACCGTATATGTCCCAATAGACACGCACTGCGCGAGTGCAGACACATGGATGCGCGTCTATTCAAAGTTAAAGAATTTCATGGATTTATTTTTGTTGTGCTCTGAAATAAAGTGGGATTGTCTTATTTTATGTGCATTAAGTCTGAATATGATCGTCTATTTGTGCGTGCTTTCAATCTTGAAATGGGGTGTGTGATTCTATTGCGTAGCGTGCTTCTATTGGGACATATACAGTATATATATATCCATATATACATATAAATACACATATATACATAGATATTCACATAGATATATACATCATATACATATACTATATATACTGGTGGCGCCAGTGGGGGAAACATTTCCCTGGTGGAACTACAATTTTATTTCTATCTTTGTTTCTCTCTTTTCCCTCTCTCCCCCCTCTGTTTCTCTCACACTCTTTCATTTTGCGAAATAATATTCAATGACCACACAAACAGTTGGTATATAATATTTGGTATGAAACAGTTACATAGATATTGTAAAAGAATTAATAAAAAATTTAAAGAAAAGAAGTGCATGTATATACATTTGGTTAAATAGACTTTAGGGTAAAGCATCTGCGGCTTCCCATGCTCTACAAGGTGCAGTCAGTTATTAGTAATATTACCATCATTTCTTACTTTCTGTATACATGGTGCTTGCATCTGTGATACCCGGTGTAAAGATTTCAAATTCCCCCCATATTCAAGTTCCCACCCGGGAACTTGAAAACGTTTTCAAATTCCTCCCAGGGGAATTTGAAAACGTTTCCAAATTCCCTCCCTCGTTTTAACTTCCCCCCCCCCATTTTTTTTGAATTCTCTTTATTTTTGTTATTATTTTGTTATTTTTCATGACAAATATTATAATATACAGAGAATAGCATAATGGAAATTATTACTAGTACAATAAAACATATTTAACCACAAATGACACAAAAAGTCTCCAAGATGGTTAAGAAAAAAATATTATAGGTCTGAAATTTAAAACGTTTTTTAAAGTTTTTTAAACAATTTTAAATTCCCGGAGGGGGGAATTTGAAAATAGGGGGAGGAATCTGAAAACTGTTTTTAAGTTCCCCCCCCAGGAATCTGAAAACGTTTTTAATTTCCCTGGAGGGAAGTTAAAAACGTTTTCAGATTCCCTGGGGGGGGGGGGAACTTGGGAAGGGGGGGAAGCTGAAATCGTTACACCGGATCCCTAACGCAGTGTTTTATCGATGTTTATCAGTGTTTTATCGATGTTTATCGATGTTTTATCGATGTTTGTCGATGTTTGTAGACATCATCTGCCGATCGAAACTCACCTACAAAAACACAAAGGAAAAAAAACCGGTTAGAAATAGTAATATGGACCACGACAGTTATTAACAATATTCCCAACATCAGGAAGTTGAATCTACAACAGCAGCACTGAGGGTTTTTTCCAGACAACACTATAATGGAGATGCCATTATTTGTTCAAAACCTCCATATTACATTTAATCCTGAAATCTAGCTATCTGACCAAAACATCTACAGAACAGATTTCCGCTGGTTCACTTTATCCCTATATTAGAGACCTTTAGTTTCTGATGTTCAAGTTGTAACGTGCGGGATTCCCCCGTGAAACGTCATGGTCACGTGATGATTGAGGATATCTTTTGCGTTGCAACTCGTGGTACAACGGCAAAAGGACTGATTTGACGTGCAAGGTAAAACGGCAACTGTGTGGTGGTGGTAGTGGTGTGTGGTGGTGGTAGTGGTGTGTGGTAGTGGTGGTAGTGGTGGTGTGGTGGCGGCGGTAATGGCGGTGAGTGTGGCAGTGTGTGTGTGATGGTGGCAGTAGTAGTGGTGTGTGTGGCACTGTGTGTAGTGGGGTGTGGCGGTGTGTGTCACTGTGTGGTGGTGTGTGGTGGTGGTATGTGTGTGTGGTGGTGTGTGTGTGGTGGTGTGTGGCAGTGTATGGTGGTGGTGTATGGCAGTGTGTGGCAGTGTGTTGCGGTCTGTGGCAGTGTGTGGTGGCGGTGTGTGGTGGTAGTGTGTGTCAGTGTGTGGGTGGCAGTAGTAGTGGTGTGTGTGGTGTGCACGGTGTGTGTGTGGTGGTGTGCATGCTGGTAGTCAAGAGGCGGTGGGCGGCATTCCGTGTGGGTGGTAGAAAGTAGGTAATGCTGCTCATGTTGACATTATCAGTTTTTGTTATTAAAGTACCTGTGCTTGTGTTCAGCACCATTTAGACCTCCCAGGAATCCACACTCACGCATACACATAGGGGGATAGGAAAAAAGGAAAACCTGGTGTGGCGTTTTCAGCTCAGCCATTTTGAGCCATGCGCATAGACTCACTCATGGCATTGTCAATGGTCGTGAGTCACTAACCTTATAAATTTAATATAAAGTTTTTGGTAAAGATGTTTTCTATACGTGTACCAAGCAATTTGTTTCTAGGTGGTGTGGTTTTAGAGATATTTCACTCTTCCTGGATTTTCTGTATGAAGATTGCTCACCACTATTGACAATGCCTTGAGTTTGATGGTACGCGCAGTGCAAAACATTAGTTTTATTCAAAATTAATAGAAATCAAGAACCCTAACCTTATAAATGTAATATAATCTTTTTGGTAAAGATGTTTTCTATGTGTGTACCAAGCGATTTGTTAATAGGTGGTGTGGTTTTAGAGATATTTCACTTTTTCTGTATTTTCTGTATGAAGATTGCGCCTGATGGCGGGAGAGCAAACCAGAGACAGTAGGCGGGAAAGGCGGGAGGGAGAGCGAACGGGAGAGCAGGCGGGAGAGCGAAATGGAGGATGGGAGAGCAATGGTGAGCTGGAGGGAGGAAGGGAGAGCAGGTGGGAGAGCGAGCGGAAGGGCAGGAGCCGATTTTATGTTAAAAGTAAATTGTCTAAAATATTCAGTGCAATTTCAGGTTGAACCTGCTACTAAAGTTAACATAAAGGTTAAACGTCACGGTACAACTTGAACGTCACATTCCAAGTTGAAGTTACAAGTTCAACCTCAAACTAAAGGTCTCTAATAACCAAAGTCGCTTATCCGCCATGTATCGCTAATCCGACATTGGGTACTGGGAACAAAATGGTTCGTATTGACGAGGGCTGACTGTACTTCCTGTTCATTAATAGTTCCTATAGTGATGTCAAGCCCCAGTGGTAGACCTAGTGTGGAGAAGTACAGCTATGTATATATCTATCCGTGTCGTGGGGGTTGGGGGTTGGGGGTTGGGGGTTGGGGGTTGGGGGTTGGGGGTGAATAGGGAGAGGGAAAGATGGTAGAAACCATGAGCACTTCGCCAGAAACAAACACCTACCTACTGATGCAATCTGCGCTTTGTGGACTCTGAGGGGGAACTGCGTAAGGGGCCGTCCGACGTTGTCAACATTTTCATGGTCGTACGAAGAGTACTACTTTCCAGAGCCCCCCCCCCCCCACCCTCCCCCAAAGTAGTACACATCAAAACTTTACATATGATTTAATTTACACTATTAGTGGAAATTTAAATATCAACATTTTATTAAACAATACAAGTTGTACATTACTGTCAGCCCCCCTACCCTCATAGTATGTTTTGTATGACCGCGACAATGTTGATAACGTTGGACGGCCCCATAACCATCTCCATCTGCAAGGCTGGGATATGAGTGTGTGTCTGTTAACACAAGGAAGCCTCAACTGATAGTCATTCCCCACTGAGACCAGGTTTAGGTTGACAACGCCCTTCTAATGTCACAGTCAAATTCAGCGATGAAAGTAAAGTGGTAGCTGGGGAAAAAAACCCGGAAATCTGTCATGAGGAATATTTAAATCATTGAAATCATTGAAAACAGAATGCTGCTTCAATAATAGTATCCTTATTCTAGTAATTATTACCTTACATTGTCCAATATCATAAAATTCTCCCATAGGGTTGACAATGCCAGGGAATCAAAAAGAAATATTGGGGAAGTCACGTTCCATATCACTATCCTAGCCAGGTTTCATATCACTATCCTAGCTCCATTCCAGTGATCATTCAGTACAGAATATCCGTGGAGAATATTCCAGTGTCATTGAATCTTGATGTTACTGTATTATCGCCCATGCCATTAATTCCTTCTCTGCAATCACTGCGTGCGTTTCTGTTTGTTTTGGTTTTATGTCCTAGTAAAACCTAAGGTCATATCATAACGTGATTTGGACTGACTAGTTGCTGAATTTATTGGGTGATTATCAAAAGTCACGAAAATCCGCGAAAAGACAGAGACCTTTCATCCTTGCATAGTAAGCAACTGTATTTTCATGTTTTTTAAGCAATAGACAAAAGGAGCCAAATTCACACATTCTAGTTTTGTTTAGAAAAAAGAACCACGGTATAACTGACACAACTGTTATTGTTTTCGTTATATTTATACAAACATACATATGTATACATATTTATACAAACATAACCATGTGGAGCGACCGAAGGACCAGATCGAAGGACCAGATGAGAAAACACAAGACACGCGCAAACAAACCATCACTTTGCAAAGACGGGTTCACATCCAATCACTGGAGTTAGTTAGTGGTGATAACTTAATGCCGTGTCGGCAGTAAAGGCCATGATCACGGAGAGAAGTGTTCAAATCTTATTCTGTCGTATTATTATTCGGCCATTGCTTTTACACAGAATGTAAAAGCACATAATTAACTATGTGTCAAAAGACACATTTGACGTTAAAACTCAAAATGACAAAAGAAAATGCAGCCAGGAAAGGTAAAATTCTAATATATCGCTCTTCTTGAATTGGTGAAAATTGTATCATGAACGATATGAGGTGGTTCTTGTCATGCCACCCTCAAGACAGCGAGAATCGCTTCTTGTCTTACATTAGTTAAAAGATCATGCATGCTGTTTACATTGTACAATTATCGACAATCTATGCAGTTTGATCAGATTTGTTTGAGCATGAGTGAGGTTGTAACATGACTTATTCACTTATTCACAATCTGTCATGCACTGATAGATCTGCGGCTTTCATCGTTAGAGAATATGAAATTTGACATCCCTGGCATTAAGCATGCTGCTATATCATATTGTCCTGGGGGTGATACAAATGGGATATATTGCGTCTAGAGCAGGATTCGAACCCACGTTTATTGCCCTTCTGGAGCTAGCCTGCTAAACATTACACTACCTAGGCTCCCCGATTCAATCGCCATACCCATATCATACCTGTATATGTGACTCCTTGCAAGACAGGTCAGTGTAGACTACTACAATGGTTTGCTTTGTGGTTGTGTGAATATTGACCTAAGAGGAATGTGTGTGTGTGTGGGGGGGGGGGGGGTGTTAGCAAAGTGACATGACACCCTACTCTCTGCAGGTGGTAATCGGGTACTCCAGGCGGTTAATCAGATTATTAATACCTGTTACACTAAGCTCCTCCGCACTGTTCCACTAACAAAACACCGACTGGTTTCACCAACAGTTTTACCAACCAACCATCACAGCAATTTTCTCTAAAAGTAGTAAAACAGGAATGTAATTGGATACTGAGAAGTGAACTCGCTGCATAATATACACCATTAAACAGTTATTTCACTCCTTTTCATTGATACAAGCGATGTATGCGCATTGTACACTATGCCATACAATAAACTGAACTTTACTGGTTTGTTGTTACATGATTGAGGCCATTGGCCAGTGCGTTCTGAATACAATTAAAATATAATGAACACAAATTTTACTAATTTATAGCCTCATAGTCCGATTAAAGCATCAAATTTTCAAAATCAAAAACACTTATAGATCTAGATTTGATGCTACATATCCAACTTAGATACTGGTGCAATTATTTAGCAGTTGTTGCTGCATAGAAGTAAATACAAATTCAATTTAGTAGAATCTGTTACTGCTGAAGCCTATGGTGTCAAGAGTTTTGAGGTGCACACCAAAAATTAGCTTTGCATGTTTTCACTTCAAATAGATATATAAATATATAAATATATATATATATATATATATATATATATATATATATTCAGCAGTACAGTGAGAGAATGCATGGGAACTGAGGTGTGGACGGGTAGGTGGCGCCACGGCTTAGGTCATGAGGAACGAGTAGATGAGTTAATGAGTAGGTGACCAGCCGATGTCTTCATGGCTGGGGGAATAGATGAATCTCCCGGCTTATTATACTCGTATAATGTCTTATACAGCATATATATATATATATATATAGTATAGTTATACGAATCTTACCTGGGTATATATGATGGATAACTGTTGTTTTCCCGAGGTATAAGCCTCGGGTAGACGTGGGCTAGGGAGAAGGAAGCACGTGAGGTACCAGCAATTTTAACCTACTTATTCAGGATAAAAAATTAATACAATGGATACTATGATTTTCCCGTAATGGTACACCAACGGGATAGACGTGGCAGGGCGTGGTGGGTGGGCCCTAGCCCACGTCTACCCGAGGCTTATACCTCGGGAAAACAACAGTTATCCATCATCTATACCCAGGTAAGACTTCGTTATAAACTATACTATTTTACCTCGGTACACAGCCTCAGGCTAGCCTCAGGCTAGGGAGACTTTTACATAATTCATTTTTATCCTTAATATCATCCATTCTTATTATAATATTCAACGTTTTTGTTCTCACCTATTCTTGTTAATTGGTGAGCAGGCGCTTTGCAATGCCGGTAGGCTTTTCTAGTCGTTTGTTGTAATGTTTTGCAAACGACTTAGCCGTCTTCCAGCCTGCATGCGCTAGTATTCTTTTCACAGAAATACCTAGCAACCGTGCCTTGGAGACCATGGCACCTCTAGTTGAGTGGGAAGAGTATTTGCCCGTATCCACTCCAGCCAATTTCAACACCGTAATTGTCATTCTGGCAAGGGTGTCTCGTGAAATTGCCTTATGTGGCTTTATAAAGCTCACTAATAGTTGTTGTGATGCACGTAAATCCTTTGTCTTAGATATATAAGCCCGTATGGCTGACACAACACATAATTTCCGATCATTTGGAAAGCAGTCTAAGTGAACCGTAGATAAAGGGTCACCTAACGTGTTCGATTTGAGCAATTGTGCTAAATCAAACGTAGCTTGTTTCTTGTCTATTTCTAATCCGGTTAAGGATAAAGCAACAATCGTCTGTCCTCTGTGTCCCGTTACTAATAATAACAGGACCGCGACCTTAAAACCTAATTGTTTTATATCTAACCACGAGTTGTGAGGCCAAGCCTGAAACAACTTAAATACTATAGAAACATCCCAAAACCGACTATACTTTGGTTTTGGAGGATTCCTTTGATAAATTGACCGAAGTAGATAACAAAGGACATAATGTTTTCCAACTGTTTCGGCATCAATTCTAGGTAATATGATTGATAACGCACATCTTGCCGCATTGATCGACCCAAAGGATAGTCCTTCATCCTCTAGAGAACGAAGAAAACGAGCTACTTGTGAAATTGTTGGATTTGTTGGCTTGACTTTCATTAACAAACAATGTACACTCCATTTCTTTAAATAGGTTGTGTACATTTTGACCGTTCCTGGCCTCCAGGCATCAGATACTATCCTATCCTCAGTAATTCTGTCCAATCCAAATTGCTGTAGCTGCTTCCTTAGAAAAGGAATGCCAATAGGGGCGTCGTTGACACGTCGCCGTGAACCACTAGCGGTCCGTGGTGCGTCAGATTCCCGAATTTTCTTGGGAATCGTATATGATCTTTTGCCAGTTGTGAAACTGCTGGCAGCCAAGGTTGCGTGTCCCAATCGGGCACCACCAATATCGCATGTGTCCCTTCCAAGCCGATTTTTCTCACTACTCGGCTGATAATGCTAAATGGTGGGAAAATATAAAAATAATTATTTTCCCAGGTAATAGCAAACGCATCTACTTTCCAAGCATCCGGTTCAGGATGCCAAGAAACATAACAGGGTAACTTGTTATTATTTCGTGATGCAAACAAGTCAACTTCAGGTGTACCCCATTTTTCACAAACGAAGTTAAACAAAGGTGTAGAGAGAGACCACTCTAAATGGTCATGGAAATTTCTACTTTTATAATCTGCAAGTGTATTTTGTGACCCTGGAATATGCGCTACAGTCAGCCAGACTTGTTGAGCCTGTGCCCAGTTCCAAATCAGTTTAGATAACTGATTGCAAGACTTTGATTTGGTTCCACCCATGTTACGAATATATGCCATGGCAGTAGTATTATCAGTTAGTATTCTAACCTGTGATTTATTTATCTTTACTAAACTACGTAAGCCCAGATAAATAGCACGCAATTCTAGTGCATTAATATAGTCTGATTTTTCATCATCAAGCCATCTACCTCCTGTTGTGACCCCATCTCGATGAGCTCCCCAACCTTCTAACGAAGCATCAGTAGTAATTACTGTATTAGGTTCCGCCATGCGGATTGGATTTGGTGAACTTGCTATATGTTGCATCCACCATCCAATATCCTGTAACCCTTCTTGCGAAATAAACATCTTTCGCTCAAAATTGCCTTTAGTTCGTGCTAACGCTAAATTTTTATCTATTTCTAGCGACTTAATATGGGCCTTCCCATATAACACAGCAGGTGCATATGATGTCATTATGCCAATAAGAACAGCAACCTGTCTAATTTTAGGCTTTGATAACTTAATAAGCTGAGTCGCTGTAGTCATAAACTTAATTAGTTTTTGTTCTGTTATCGACACTGTAAGGGACTGTGTATCCAGAATAAACCCTAAACATTTGAGTTGTTTTGTTGGTTTAAACACTGACTTTTGTCGATGTACATAAAACCCCAATTTAGTGAGTAATGCACATAAATCCAAAACTGCATCCACACAACCAATTTGTGTTGATGCTATAATAAAAGAATCATCTATGTATGGAAACATTATGTGACCCTTCCTCGCCATTACCGAGAAAACAGGTTTAAGCAATTTAGTAAATAAACGAGGCGCACAAGCTAAGCCATTCGGCATGCAGGTAAACTCATAGAGTTGGTTATCCCAAATAAATCGAAGAAATTTTCGGTATTGTTCCATTATGGGAAGCGTATAATATGCATCTTGTAAATCAACACTAGCCATCCACGCATCTGGTGTAATCAGATCTCGTGCCGTATCTAGAGAGAACATTTTAAAATGTCGATATTCCACCCTTTTATTAAGGATTGTTAAATCCAGGATCATTCGAACATCACCATTAGGCTTCGGTCTCGAGAAAATGTTTGAAATAAACTGTCCTGAACAGTGTGTCACTTTTTGTATAATTCCTTTCTCAAAGAATTTATGTACCTGTTTAGTTAGTGCGTCTCGTTCAACTGGTTGAATGTTATATGGAAAAGGTATTATACTTTGTACAGGAATTTGTGTAAAGGGAATGTGAACACCCCTAACTATTTTTAAAATTTCTTGGTCACTAGTAATTTTGTGCCACTCAGAAATATGATTACTAATATTACCAGCCACAAAGCTGCTTACAGTTTGTGTGTTTTTAGAGGCTGCAGGGACTTGTAAAGTTTGTGTTTGGACCTCTACTTGGACCCGCCCCTGGGGAAAGGTCTCGACGAGTTGAACCCTCGGCCTATTGGCCGTGCGGTGTTGTCGGTCCAGCCTGGGCGAGCGCCCCGGCCCCGAAACCCTTGACCGAAGCTTGAACTCGGTCTGGTTCCTCTGGTGAACCGTCGTGGACGAAAATCCCCTCGTGACTTTTTGAAACGAGGAGCTTCCTGTTTCTTCTTGCCATCCATGTTTTTGCCACTCTTGGCTGCAGTCTCTACCTCTTTATAGAGGTACTGTAGTTGACCGCCAAACATCTTGGTGTTATCTAAGGGTTTCCCTTTAATCGGCTCTGGAGCAAGATAAAGCGTAAACTCCTTCCCCTCATTATCGGTAACCTTCTTAGAGCGAGCCACTTCCTTGCCAGCATCTGTGCAAACTGACTTGAAGACATTTTCATATCTTCGATACGACAGGTAATTACCTGCCGCCGCTAACACTGCAATGCCTTTGTCCATTGTCTTAGCCAAAGACGAGAACTTATTTTCACTCTGCATCCTATTAGCCACAGGAACAATAGCTGTTAGGGTAGCCAACACTGCCTTATGCACTGTGTGCAACACATCCTCAAACTTCTTACGGTCATCCGTCATATTGACATCCCGATCCATTTCTTTAATGATGGAGTTGGGAACACCCTTTATGCCTGTTAACTCATCTCCTAACTTGGAGATAACCTCCGCCGGTTTAAACGTGCGGAAATGACCATTCACGGTCTCGCGCATAAGCGTAGTGGTTTTAAACCCGCTTAGCCTTTGGCTTCTCCACCTTCTTAGCCACTTTAGTGCCAATGTCCGCATAGACACCTTCATATATGGTGTCTGAGTCTGATTCCGTAGAAGTAGACTCAGTGGACGAATCAGAAGAAGAATATTTCCTCTTCCTCTTCTTCTTTTTGGACTTAGTCTTCCGCTTTTTGCGAAAACCAGTCTCTGCCCGCTCCTTGGTGAATTCATCACCCGAAGAAATCACCTGTTTCTTCTTCTTCCTCCGTTTAGGAGAAGGAGGAGGAGGAGCGTTAAGCTCCACCGCTGAGTCTGTGTCCAAGAAATCCTCATACGAATCCTCTTGGACACTCGGCCTACGCCGCTTCCGAGACACGGGCGATTTGGAAGTCAAGATGTGGCTTTCCAACCGTGCAAAGCGAGCCTCCCAATCTGGAGGCGCAGGCACATCAGGCACTGCGTCCTCGTCCGGGTCGGAGAGGATATGCGCCCGGGGCTGTGTCGACGGCACTGCCGACAACACAGGTGAGGAGTCGTACTCCTCGTCCACTCCACTCGGAACACGCCCCTCGGCTGCTACTGCACCGCGCTTACTCCGCTTCGTGGCCATCAGGAACTGTAAACAAAGATTTTTGGTCAGTCCTGGTATATATATTTGTCACAATTTGGTTGTTTCAAACTCAATTGGACATCTGGTGGTGTTAGAGAACGTGTTTATACCGTTATAACACAGGCGTAATAAGCTAAATTTGTGCGTGGATTGTGGGTCAAACCCAAATCTTTACGCGGGGTCGGGACCAGTGTATCGGCCCGCCCATCCCTCTGTTCCGCACACTTCTCCCACCTGTGACTACTACGTCAACAAGTTGGAGAAAATGCTACGAAACTCGGAGAAACGCCTGAAAAACTTTTGTCTAGGGGAGTCTATAAAAGAAACCCAGGAGCATCTCCAACATTACTCTCTATTAGAGTACGAGAGAATTTCCACATGAGATAGGGCGAAACCCACATCTCTACCCATAGTCACACGGTGACCCGGGTGTTGACAGAACCGCTAATGACCGGTTTGGTTCCTTCGAGAAACCTACTCGAGTGTTCTATCCTTGGTTGTTTATAACCAAATAACTCGTCCAAATTGGACCAACGAAAGTCTAAACTTTCCATATTGATGCTCTAATGCATCATAATTAAGCTAACCACAGTTTTTATTATACTTACTGCGTATTTGCTTGTATGTAGACTAATTTTGCCGGAGCAACCCAACGACACGTTATCCAGTCGTGAGTTGTATATGCTAATTGCTGGTACCGGACGTGCTTACCTCTCTCCCTAGCCTGAGGCTAGCCTGAGGCTGTTTACCAAGGTAAAATATACATATAACAGCCTTCTTTAAAAAAAATCGACTTCAAACTAAAGTAAGGTAGATTATAATGATCAATTATTTATCTCAAAATATGGAGGAAACTCAAAATTTAGAATATGCAACGTTAATGATGGGTCCACCCCCCACCTTTTGTTCATATGGGCAGGGGGGGGGCTTATTGTATTCAGATTTCATATAGGTCCCCTCCTCATAAACCTAACTATTTCTAACTAGAATGAAACCGTAACTCCCTACATCGATCCAATATGTAGTCATATTCAATTCATTTGAGAAACTTATACACACAATGACAGCATTATTACAGCAAAGTAAGCAAGCGTTTCAAATGGAACTAAACAAGAAAGAACATATTCTATGGACATGAAGATGGCTGGTTGTTGGAGTTTTACGTCCTGGCAACATCTAAGGTTATATTATCAGGAAGGGGGACATGAAGAACACGATGTAATAAAAACTTAGTTCATTACGTGTCCTCTTGAAGTGACTGACACAACAAGAAGCGCAAGCCATGCTTCAGCCGTCCACATATACCCGCCTTATGGCACACGTTAACTTGTAAACTGCCTCCTGTGTAAAGATGCACATCCTGGTGTTGTATTGTCTCTGTCGACTCCCGACCACCTCATTAACGCCACAATCAATGTGGAGGCTGTTGGGGGGGGGGGGGGGGTGTATGGGTCCGTGTGCGTGTGTGCGTGGGGTGCGTGATGTGTGTGATGTGTGTGGGCGAGCGGGCGCTAGAAGTCGGTGTGTGAGTAGATGCGTGTGAGCGCGAGTGAGGAGTGTAGAGGTGTGTGGAGGTGTGTGATGTGTGTGTGGGTGGGTGTGATGTGTGTGTATGTGGAAGTCTGTGATGTGTGTGGGTGGGGTGTGTGATGTGTGTGGGCGAGCGAGCGCTAGAAGTAGGTGTGTTAGTGTATGCGTGTGAGCGTGTGTGGAGGTGTGTGATGTGTGTGTGGGCATGTGTGATGTGTGTGTATGTGGAAGTGTGTGATGTGTGTGTGGGTGAGTGTGCATGATAAGTAGGTGTGTGAATGGATGTAGGGGGAGTGCGGGGGAGTGTTTGTGGAGGTGTGTGTGGTGTGTGTGGGCGTGTGGGTGAGTATGCGTGAGAAGTAGGTGTGTGGGTGTGTGTGGGTGAGTGTGTGTGTGTGGGTGTGTGTGGTGAGTGGATGGTGTGGGTGAGTGTGAGGGTGTGCCAGGGAAGTAGGTGTGTGGGTGTATGTGGGGGAGTGTGTGTGAGGGTGTCTGTAGGTGTGTGACGTGGGTGTGCGTGGGAAGTAGCTGTGTGAGTGTATGTAGAGGGAGTGTGTGTGAGGATGTGTGGATGTGTAGGAAATGGGTGAGTGTGTGTGTGGAAAGTAAGGTTTGACTGTATGTGGGTGACTGTATGTGGGTGAGTGTGAGGGTGTGTGTAGGTGTGAGAAGTGTGTGTGTGTGAGTGTGTGCATAGAAAGTAGCGGTGTAGGTGTGTAGGGGGAGTGTGTGTGAGTGTGTGTATGTGTAGGAAGTGAGGGCATTGGTGAGTGTATTATACTCATGTCACAATATGTTCATGTCACAATATGCTCATATGCCACAATATGTCCATGTTACAATATCCTCCTATGTCACAATGTGCTATCGGGCATGGTGGCTGGATCAGTAGAGCGCAGGCCTCCCGTGTGGGAGATCAGGAGTTCAATTCCAGGTCGAGTCAAACCAATGCCTTACAAAATTGATACTTTTCGCTTCCTAGCTTGGCACTCAACATTAATAGGATAGGGCCCGGACAGGTTGGCTCAGTGTCAGGGTAATATGACTGGTCATAATGCTGGTGGCCGGATTTCCCAGTGGGACAGCACTATAGAGTCAGCACGAGTGCACAATATCACAAGTCTGTACCCATCCTGATATGACCTTAGATGTTGCCAGGATGTAAAACTCCAACAACCAAAATGCACTCATGCCACAATATACTCATGTCAAGATATTTCTTACGTTACAATATGTTGCTATGTTACACTACACCCACACGTCGTAATAGCCTGATCTGGTACAATCTCTACATATGACATATGCCACACCCGATAGATATCCACAATATCCACAAATCCCACACTACCATATCCCACAATCCCACAATCTCACAAACCAGACTGTCCTCACACATATAATCCGCTCACGTGTTTTTTTTCAGACGATAAAGCTGCAATTTAGCCTCGCTTGTTAGCGATCTTGTTCGTGGTGAGAGTATAAAGATGATACTTCGGTGTGGCGGAGACGCCGGGCCGCGTCTGACAGAAGCCACATCTTCCTGACATTTCAATAGTGACGCAACAGTCACTGGTGACGGCATATACTGTGACTCCCCTGACAGCTGGGCGGCAAATGCTACGCAAGCAGGCGACAGCTGTCGCCTGCCGACCTTTTCCTGGCAACTTTACAAAAGGGCCACTCGCAATGCATTATGGGACAACATCCTGGAGGTCTGAAACTGGGAGAGTGTGAGTTATCGTAAGCAAATAGATGATTTCTATCTGCGCAGCAAATGCTACGCTAGCGGGGGAACACCTGTCGTTTATCGACCTTCTACTGGCAACTTTACAAAAGGGCCGCACGCGAACACAGTTTACTTAGTTCCACCAATGGCCACCAGTCGTGTTCATCCGGGCATCCTAGTTTGTAGGATGCAGCAGTCGTCCATGGATTCTGGTTTTAAATCCAGTTGCAATGCAGAGTTAAATTCAACTCTACCAATTCTGAAGCTAGTGGGTTCGATCCCAGTTGAGTCAAACCAAAGACTCAGAAAATGTAGACTTGTCCTGGGATTCAGAATTGCTAGGATAAGGCAAGGAGCAGTGGCATGACGAAGACCAATTGTCTGTGATTAAAAGTTCCTCCTCTTAATCAACAAATGCAAAAGAAAGAAATTCAGTTATGTTTCTTAAAATGAGTTGATGATTGATCGTTGATAATTTAATGCTGTTGGCAGCATAAAACATATTCACGACGAAAAGTTAGTCTTGAAATGATTAACATGTATACATTAAAAATAACAGTAGCATAACAAACATTAGAAGTCTGCTAATAAGCATGGAACACAATACCAATACTTTCTCAAGCGAATAACACAAAAGGAATAATAGAGGCTAACAGCAACTAATAGCAATAGAACAGCAAATAAATGGTCATCATCATCATGCTGTCAGTCGCGATGCGACAAAGACTGCTTTCATTACTTGACTGTCGCTCTCCATTTAGCTCTCTGCTGTGAGAGTGATGTAAAACAAGTAAAATTAGTTAATCAAAATAAAGCAGACACAAATTAACAAATTAAATAGAAAAACCGAATCATTTCTAACCGTGTGATTTGAGGAACACTACTGCTTGTTTGTGACAAATTTTCGACACTGAGACAATTTGTATACCATTAATAACTGCCCTACTCTGTGCCGGTGCTGTAACTCCTCTCCCCCACCCCCCTAACCCCACACTCGGACCCATCACCTACACACAACCCACCACCACCATCAATAGCACCACCAATACCATCAGCCCCACCACCACAGGCGGGCACCTGCACAATGGGCGGTAATTCTGCGTCACATCCTTCATTACGACTTGTGTCTGCATGCACTGCAGCGGACATCCCCGATACCGGTGAACCATGCCACCTACACACCGCCTACACACTGCCTACACCCCACCCACAACCCGCCTACACACTGCCTCCACACAACCTACACCCCACCTACACACTGCCTACTACACCACCTACACACTGCCCACACCACACTTACACCCCACCTACACACTTCCTACACACCACCTACACACTGCCCACACCACACTTACATCCCACCTACACACTGCCTACACACCACCTACACTCCACCCACAACCCGCCTACACACTGCCTCCACACAACCTACACCCCACCTACATACTGCCCACACCACACTTACACCCCACCTACACTGCCTACACACTGCCTACACCCCACCCACAACCCACCTACACACTGCCTCCACACAACCTACACCCCACCTACACACTGCCTACACCCTGCATACACCCTGCCTACACCCCACCCACAACCCACTAACACACTGCCTCCACACAACCTACACCCCACCTACACACTGCCTACACACTGCCTACTACACCACCTACACACTGCCCACACCACACTTACACCCCACCTCCTACACACCACCTACACACTGCCACACACCACCACCACTTACACACTGCCGACCTACACACTGCCTACACACCACCTACACCCCACCCACAACCCGCCTACACACTGCCTCCACACAACCTACACCCCACCTACATACTGCCCACACCACACTTACACCCCACCTACACTGCCTACACACTGCCTACACCCCACCCACAACCCACCTACACACTGCCTCCACACAACCTACACCCCACCTACACACTGCCTACACCCTGCATACACCCTGCCTACACCCTGCCTACACACTGCCTACACACCACCTACACCCCACCTACACACTGCCTACACCCCACCTACACCCCGCATACACCCTGCCTATACACCGCCTACACCCCACTTATACCCCACCTACACACTGCCTACACCCCACATACACCCCCACCTACAGCCCACCTACACACTGCCTACACACCACCTACACACTGTCTACACCCCGCCTACACAGCGCCTACACACCACCTACCCCCCTTGCTACACAGTGCCCACACCCTCTGCCTACACAATGCCCACACCCTCTGCCTACACAATGCCAACACACCACCTAGACACCGCCCACAACTCACCTACACTCTGCCTACACAGCAACTACACACTGTCTACACCAGGCCTACCACCCCCCCCCCCCCCCCCCCGCCTACACCCTGGCCACAACCCACCTACACCACACCCACAACCTGCCTACACCCCGCCTACAACCCGCCTACATCTCGCGTACACACCACCTACACACCATCTATGCAATGCCTACACACTGCCTACACCCCACCCACAACCCACCTACACACCGCCTAAACACTGCCTACACACCACCTACACCCTGCCTACATCCCACCTATGCCCTACTGACACACCACCTACACACCGCCTAAACCCCACCTACACACTCCCTACACATTGCCTAAACACTGCCTACACCACCTACACATCACCTACACACCGTCTACACCCCATCTACACCCCATCTACACACCACCTACACACTGCCTATACACTGCCAACACACCACCTACACAGTGCCTACACCACCACCTACACCCCACATCCCACACTGTCCACACCCCCTGCCTACACGCTGCCTACACACCACCTAGACACCACCTACACCCTGCCCACAACCTGCCTACACCCTTCCCACACCACACCCACAACCCACCTACACCCTCCCCACACACCCCTACACCTGCCTACACCCCGCATACACACGTCCTACACACCATCTACACCCCGCCTACACCTCGTCTACACACCACCTACACCCCACCTACACACCACCCACCTACACACTGCCTACACCCCACCCACAACCTGCATACACACTGCCCACACCCCACACACACACCGCCTACAGACTGCCTACACACCACCCACACACCACCCACATACCATCTACATCCCGCCTACACCCTGCCTACACACCGCCTACACCCCACATAAGACACACCCACCTACACACCTACACCTCGCCTACACACTGCCAATACCCCAACTACACACTGCCTACACACCACCCACACACCACCCACATACCATCTACATCCCGCCTACACCCTGCCTACACACCGCCTACACCACACACAAGACACACCCACCTACACACCTACACCTCGCCTACACACTGCCGATACCCCAACTACACACTGCCTACACACCATCTACACACCACCTACACACTGTCTACACACACCTACACACCACCTACACCCCGCCTACACACCACCTACACCCCGCCTACACACCACTCTGCCTTCCCTCCCACCACTGCCCACACGCCGTGTTTGTGTCCGCGCTCACAGCTCTCAACAATGGGTGCTAATTTCACGCCTCTGGACTCCTGCCCTCACCCCCTCATTCCTACACCTCCCTCCCCACTCTCACCATCCACCCCACCCCCATCCAGACGACACAAGGTGAGCCCCCACTTGAAAGGTCCTATCAACGCACCCGGGCCGTCTCGTGGCAACGTTATGACTGTTTCTTTTTTGTGTGAGTTATTCATGTGTATAAATTCCGGCGGTCAATTGTCCGGTTCCTACAGAAGCACTGGTTACCAAAATAAATAAATCTATATATATATATATATATATATATATATATATATATATAGTATAGTTATACGAGTCTTACCTTGGTACAGATGATGGATAACTGTTGTTTTACCGAGGTATAAGCCTCGGATAGATGTGGGCTAGGGAGAGGTAAGCACGTCCGGTACCAGCAATCTTAACCTACTTATTGAGGATAAAAATGACTTTCAAACAATGGATACTATTACTTTACCGAAAAGGTACACCAACGGAATAGATGTGGCAGGGTGTGGCGGGAGGGCCCTAGCCCACATCTATCCGAGGCTTATACCTCGGTAAAACAACAGTTATCCATCATCTGTACCAAGGTAAGACTCGTATAACTATACTATTTTACCTCGGTAAACAGCCTCAGGCTAGCCTCAGGCTAGGGAGACCTTTACATAATTCATTTTTATCCTTAATATCATTCTTTCTTATTATTATAACATTCTAAATTTTTGTTCTCACCTATTCTTGTTAGTTGGCGAGAAGACGCTTTGCAACGCCGGTAGGCTTTTCTAGTCGTTTATTATAATGTTTTGCAAACGACTTAGCCGTCTTCCAGCCTGCATGCGCTAGTATTCTTTTCACAGAAATACCAAGCACCCGTGCCTTGGAGACCATGGCTCCTCTAGTTGAGTGGGAAGAGTATTTACTCGTATCCACTCCAGCCAATTTCAACACCGTAATTGTCCATCTGGCAAGTGTGTCTCGTGAAATCGCCTTATGTGGCTTTATAAAGCTCACTAATAGTTGTTGTGATGCACGTAAATCCTTTGTCTTGTATATATAAGCCCGTATGGCCGACACAACACATAATTTCCGATCATTCGGAAAACAGTCTAAGTGAACCGTTGATAAAGGGTCACCTAACGTGTTCGATTTAAGCAATTTTTCTAAATCAAACGTAGCTTGTTCCTTGTCTATTTCTAATCCAGTTAAGGATAAAGCAACAATCGTCTGTCCTCTGTGTCCGGTTACTAACAATAACAGGACCGCGACCTTAAAACCTAACTGTTTTATATCTAACCACGAGTTGTGAGGCCAAGCCTGAAACAACTTAAATACTATAGAAACATCCCAAAACCGACTATACTTTGGTTTTGGAGGATTCCTTTGATAAATTGAACGAAGTAAATAACAAATAACATAATGTTTTCCAACTGTTTCGCCATCAATTCTAGGTAATATAATTGATAACGCACACCTCGCCGCATTAATCGATCCAAAGGAAAGTCCTTCATCCTCTAGAGAACGAAGAAACCGAGCTACTTGTGAAATCTTTGGATTTGTTGGCTTAACTTTCATTAACAAACAATGTACACCCCATTTCTTTAAATAGGTTGTATACATTTTGACAGTTCCTGGCCTCCAGGCATCCGATACTATCCTATCCTCAGTAATTCTGTCCAATCCAAATTGCTGTAGCTGCTTCCTTAGAAAAGGAATGCCAATAGGGGCGTCGTTGACACGTCGCCGTGAACCACTAGCGGTCCGTGGTGCGTCAGATTCCCGAGTTTTCTTGGGAATCGTATATGATCTTTTGCCAGTTGTGAAACTGCTGGCAGCCAAGGTTGCGTGTCCCAATCGGGCACCACCAGTATCGCATGTGTCCCTTCCAAGCCGATTTTTCTCACTACTCGGCTGATAATGCTAAATGGTGGGAAAATATAAAAATAATTATTTTCCCAGGTAATAGCAAACGCATCTACTTTCCAAGCATCCGGTTCAGGATGCCAAGAAACATAACAGGGTAACTTGTTATTATTTCGTGATGCAAATAAGTCAACTTCAGGTGTACCCCATTTTTCACAAACGAAGTTAAACAAAGGTGTAGAGAGAGACCACTCTAAATGGTCATGGAAATTTCTACTTTTATAATCTGCAAGTGTATTTTGTGACCCTGGAATATGCGCTACAGTCAGCCAGACTTGTTGAGCCTGTGCCCAGTTCCAAATCAGTTTAGATAACTGATTGCAAGACTTTGATTTGGTTCCACCCATGTTACGAATATATGCCATGGCAGTAGTATTATCAGTTAGTATTCTAACCTGTGATTTATTTATCTTTACTAAACTACGTAAGCCCAGATAAATAGCACGCAATTCTAGTGCATTAATATAGTCTGATTTTTCATCATCAAGCCATCTACCTCCTGTTGTGACCCCATCTCGATGAGCTCCCCAACCTTCTAACGAAGCATCAGTAGTAATTACTGTATTAGGTTCCGCCATGCGGATTGGATTTGGTGAACTTGCTATATGTTGCATCCACCATCCAATATCCTGTAACCCTTCTTGCGAAATAAACATCTTTCGCTCAAAATTGCCTTTAGTTCGTGTTAACGCTAAATTTTTATCTATTTCTAGCGACTTAATATGGGCCTTCCCATATAACACAGCAGGTGCATATGATGTCATTATGCCAATAAGAACAGCAACCTGTCTAATTTTTGGCTTTGATAACTTAATAAGCTGAGTCGCTGTAGTCATAAACTTAATTAGTTTTTGTTCTGTTATCGACACTGTAAGGGACTGTGTATCCAGAATAAACCCTAAACATTTGAGTTGTTTTGTTGGTTTAAACACTGACTTTTGTTGATGTACATAAAACCCCAATTTAGTGAGTAATGCACATAAATCCAAAACTGCATTCACACAACCAATTTGTGTTGATGCTATAATAAAAGAATCATCTATGTATGGAAACATTATGTGACCCTTCCTCGCCATTACCGAGAAAACAGGTTTAAGCAATTTAGTAAATAAACGTGGCGCACAAGCTAAGCCATTCGGCATGCAGGTAAACTCATAGAGTTGGTTATCCCAAATAAATCGAAGAAATTTTCGGTATTGTTCCATTATGGGAAGCGTATAATATGCATCCTGTAAATCAACACTAGCCATCCACGCATCTGGTGTAATCAGATCTCGTGCCGTATCTAGAGAGAACATTTTAAAATGTCGATATTCCACCCTTTTATTAAGGATTGTTAAATCCAGGATCATTCGAACATCACCATTAGGCTTCGGTCTCGAGAAAATGTTTGAAATAAACTGTCCTGAACAGTGTGTCACTTTTTGTATAATTCCTTTCTCAAAGAATTTATGTACCTGTTTAGTTAGTGCCTCTCGTTCAACTGGTTGAATGTTATATGGAAAAGGTATTATACTTTGTACAGGAATTTGTGTAAAGGGAATGTGAACACCCCTAACTATTTTTATAATTTCTTGGTCACTAGTAATTTTGTGCCACTCAGAAATATGATTACTAATATTACCAGCCACAAAGTTGCTTACAGTTTGTGTGTTTTTAGAGGCTTCAGGGACTTGTAAAGTTTGTGTTTGGACCTCTACTTGGACCCGCCCCTGGGGAAAGGTCTCGACGAGTTGAACCCTCGGCCTATTGGCCGTGCGGTGTTGTCGGTCCAGCCTGGGCGAGCGCCCCGGCCCCGAAACCCTTGACCGAAGTTTGAACTCGGTCTGGTTCCTCTGGTGAACCGTCGTGGACGAAAATCCCCTCGTGACTTTTTGAAACGAGGAGCTTCCTGTTTCTTCTTGCCATCCATGTTTTTGCCACTCTTGGCTGCAGTCTCTACCTCTTTATAGAGGTATTGTAGTTGACCGCCAAACATCTTGGTGTTATCTAAAGGTTTCCCTTTAATCGGCTCTGGAGCAAGATAAAGCGTAAACTCCTTCCCCTCATTATCGGTAACCTTCTTAGAGCGAGCCACTTCCTTGCCAGCATCTGTGCAAACTGACTTGAAGACATTTTCATATCTTCGAAACGACAGGTAATTACCTGCCGCCGCTAGCACTGCAATGCCTTTGTCCATTGTCTTAGCCAAAGACGAGAACTTATTTTCACTCTGCATCCTATTAGCCACAGGAACAATAGCTGTTAGGGTAGCCAACACTGCCTTATGCACTGTGTGCAACACATCCTCAAACTTCTTACGGTCATCCGTCATATTGACATCCCGATCCATTTCTTTAATGATGGAGTTGGGAACACCCTTTATGCCTGTTAACTCATCTCCTAACTTGGAGATAACCTCCGCCGGTTTGAACGTGCGGAAAATGACCATTCACGGTCTCGCGCATAAGCGTAGTGGTTTTAACCCGCTTAGCCTTTGGCTTCTCCACCTTCTTAGCCACTTTAGTGCCAATGTCCGCATAGACCCCTTCATATATGGTGTCTGAGTCTGATTCCGTAGAAGTAGACTCAGTGGACGAATCAGAAGAAGAATATTTCCTCTTCCTCTTCTTCTTTTTGGACTTAGTCTTCCGCTTTTTGCGAAAACCAGTCTCTGCCCGCTCCTTGGTGAATTCATCACCCGAAGAAATCACCTGTTTCTTCTTCTTCCTCCGTTTAGGAGAAGGAGGAGGAGGAGCCTTAAGCTCCACCGCCGAGTCTGTGTCCAAGAAATCCTCAAACGAATCCTCTTGGACACTCGGCCTACGCCGCTTCCGAGACACAGGCGATTTGGCAGTCAAGATGTGGCTTTCCAATCGTGCAAAGCGAGCCTCCCAATCTGGAGGCGCAGGCACATCAGGCACTGCGTCCTCGTCCGGGTCGGAGAGGATATGCGCCCGGGGCTGTGTCGACGGCCCTGCCGACAACACAGGTGAGGAGTCGTACTCCTCGTCCACTCCACTCGGAACACGCCCCTCGGCTGCTGCTGCACCGCGCTTACTCCGCTTCGTGGCCATCGGGAGCTGAAACAAAGATTTTTGGTCAGTCCCGGTATATATATATGTCACAATATGGTTGTTTCAAACTCATTTGGACATCTATTGGTGTTAGAGAACGTGTTTATACCGTTATAACACAGGCGTAATAAGCTAAATTTGTGCGTGGGTTGTGGGTCAAGCCCAAACCTTACGCGGGGTCGGGACCAGTGTATCGGCCCGCCCATCCCTCTGTTCCGCACACTTCTCCCACCTGTGACTACTACGTCAACAAGTTGGAGAAAATGCTACGAAACTCGGAGAAACGCCTGAAAAAGTTTTGTCTAGGGGAGTCTATAAAAGAAACCCAGGAGCATCTCCAACATTACTCTCTATTAGAGTACGAGAGAATTTCCACATGAGATAGGGCGAAACCCACATCTCTACCCATAGTCACACGGTGACCCGGGTGTTGACATAACCGCTAATGACCGGTTTGGTTCCTTCGAGAAACCCACTCGAGTGTTCTATCCTTGGTTGTTTATAACCAAATAACTCGTCCAAATTGGACCAACGAAAGTCTAAACTTTCCATAATGATGCTCTAATGCATCATAATTAAGCTAACCACAGTTTTTATTATACTTACTGCGTATTTGCTTGTATGTAGACTAATTTTGCCGGAGCAACCCAACGACACGTTATCCAGTCGTGAGTTGTATATGCTAATTGCTGGTACCGGACGTGCTTACCTCTCCCTAGCCTGAGGCTAGCCTGAGGCTGTTTACCGAGGTAAAATATATATATATAGATTGATTTATAATATATTGTAATGTGTAAACCAAATATATGATGCCCAGCTTTAGTACCCAAGTATACAAGTAGATAAGTGTGCAAATTGTTACAGCAATGCCCCCTCACCCCCCCCCCCCCACACACACACACCACCCGTAAATAAACAATATTGTACAATGAGAACACTACAGCTCTGACCTCGATCTCCTTATTTCAAAAATAAAATAAATAAATAAAAAATAAAGAAAGCTGTGACCCTAATCTCAGGAACATCAGCATTAATCCCTGCCCGAATAAAAAAAACAATATATCTAAAGACTTCGAATCAAGGGTTGACCTCAATCAGCTCCCAACCCAAGTATACCCCGTTTGGTCTTAGTACCTTACTCGGTTGAAAATCGAACCATACAGGTCCACCACCTCTCCCACTGTAAGCGGGACGCAGCACCGCTAGGCCACCCCGCTACAGTTCAAAACAGCGGGTTCGAACACCACCTCACTGACAGGCGTTCCACCACCTCAGCCATATCAGGTCACTGATTTGTTTGTTGATTTGTTGTGTTATGTCTTAGCAACATCTAAGGACATATCAGGACAGGTACCGACTTGTGACAGTGCACACTCATGGCAACTTTTATAGTGCTGCCCCGCTGGGCGACCAGGCAGTCAGCACCATGACCCAATATCCGACACCATCACATTATCCTCATACTGTGCTAACCAGTCCTTGTCCTATCCTATTAATGCCAAGCGCCAGGCTAGGTAGAAACAAGTATCAATTCTATACGTCATTGGTTTGACTCGGCAGGGATTCAAACTCCTGACGCCTGCGCTCTTACCGATTTGGACACCACGTCCGGTCAGGTCACTGGTTCCAGACTACCTAATGACAAATACAAACAAACCTTTAACGTCCCGGGTTATCTTCCTCTAACGCCAAACTGTCTTAAACTGGGTTATTAATAATTTCAGACCAGCCCCATTAAAAAATGGTTTCTTCTCTTTCAATAATGTCTCCATCTTATGTTTAGAGAATCCTCCCCGCACAACCCCCCCCCCCCCTCACACGCGCCGGAGTGGGGTGGTCAGGGTGATGTATGTGCCAGCAACCAGAAGGCAACCAGCCGGCAACACCCGGCAACCAGCCGGCAACCAGCCACGGCGCTTTACTCACACATCACGTGATCATCACCCCAAAATAGGTCAATGCGCTCCCATCTTTCTCTTTCTATCTCTTATTCTATGTCTCTATGTCTCTCTCTCTATCTCCCTCTCTCTCGCTCTCTCTTTCTGTCTCCGTCTCTATCTGTATATATCGTTGTATATGTCTATGTCTGTCTATGTCTATGTCTGTCTGTCTGTCTGTCTGTCACTCTCTCTGTCTCCGTCTCTGGCTCTATCTGTATCTATCGCTGTATCTGTCTATCTCTGTGTCTGTCTCTCTCTCTATATCTCCGTCTCTGGCTCTATCTGTATCTATCGCTGTATCTGTCTATGTCTGTCTCTCTCTCTGTCTCCGTCTCTGGTTCTATTGGTATCTATCACTGTATCTGTCTATGTATGTTTATGTCTCTCTCTTTCTCTCTATGTCTCTGGCACTATCTGTATATATCACTGTATATGTATATATGTATGTTTCGGTCTCTCTCTCTCTGTCTCTATCTGTATCTATCGCTGTATCTGTCTATGTATGTTTCTGTCTCTCTCTATGTCTCCGTCTCTGGCTCTATCTGTATCTATCGCTGTATCTGTCTATGTCTGTTTCTGTCTCTCTCTCTCTCTCTCTCTGTCTCCGTATCTAGCTCTATCTCTATCTATCGCTGTATCTGTCTAGGTCTGTTTCTGTCTCTCTCTATGTCTCCGTCTCTGGCTCTATCTGTATCTATCGCTGTACCTGTCTATGTCGGTTTCTGTCTCTCTCTACCCCTCTTTCTTTCTCTCTCTCTTGTGCTAAGTTAATCCGACTGCTAGTCTAAACCATCTTTTGAATCAAATTAATCAACAAACTCGTGATACACCATAATTTGTGCACAGGGAAAAGGAAACGAGTGTAAAAAGTGTGTGCAAAATCGAGCCATACACAAACACAGCAAATATAGTTATGGCTCTTTATTACAATTTTAGTTCTTTCATCAGTACAGTCTCTTGGGTAGCTATGTGATGTCGATGAGGCTTAGGCATGCTTATAACCCTATATCCCCTTCTTATTGTGGGGGTGGGTGGGATGGCAATTTAAGGCAGTTGTTGTCCGTGTGGCTCCCGTGTCGAAAGTGAAATATCTACAGCGAGCAGTCGCTTTTATAGCTGAGATTAAGGTTTTTGCCCGAAAGGCAGCATAATTTAGTTCAATAATACGATATAGGTGCAGCCACAGGCACGTTGTTTACTGGGCGATCGTGCAGTGGAAGTGCGGGGAAAAAACAGCTAGTTGCTATATAGTTCAGGTTAGTTCAGTAAGGAGCCGCTAGTCAGCAACATATCGGAGCGGCCTTAGTTACTGGCGCTTGGCTGTATTCATGTGTCCAATTACCCGCGATGCCTTAGCATCACCGACAATGTTGGAGATTATTGAGCCAGGATTTGTTTGGGACAATAGGGCCACGGTGTCTACTCATTGCTTAGAGTACCCCCTAGTAGCGAGTGTCCGCCACCAAACAACAGGTGCGCCACCTGCTTGAATGGGTGGGTGTTAGGATAGTATAGAATTCCGGGTTATTATACTCGTATAATTCTTATACAGAATATATATATATATGGATAAGATATATGTGTATATTTATAAGACACAGACAGTTGCCTACTCAGCATCACTTTCTGTATTTAGGTGGGGTTGATGAACTTATATGGCAAAGCAACTCTTTGAAACTAATATTGCGTAATCATTAAAGTCAGCATTGCTTACCGGAGACGGCAACACAATAATACATTTGGGGAAGACACAATTTATTGCAATATCAGCAGATACCTCAGCCGACAGGCCTGTCAGTGTAATGCTGCAACAAGTCGTTGTTTAATTGAGTTGTTGTGCGGTTAGTGGCTCGTGACAAACTGGATGAATCACCCTATTTATTGCAGTGTGAGACAATGCCAACCAGCTATATATGCCGGTTTGTGGGTGAGTTGAACGCGGCAGTAGTGAGTGGTCGAGTGTGACTGGCTGCGGTGTCTGTCACTGGGTGCTGGTTAGGGTATGAGAAGGTTGTGGCAGGGTGAGCTGTGGCCACAGGGTGTGTGTGTCGGGGGGGGGGGGTGCTACCCAGTGCCCAGGAATGGCTGCGAATGAGTGCCAAGATCACATTCAACCCAATCCACACATAACAGATCGTAATGCATTGAACACACCTATGCGGTAAAGTTGCATAGACCTATTATTGTAAGTGTCTGCTTCGTTAGTATACGGATAAAATAAATATATAAGGTTGGTAATTATAATCTACTTTACATTAGTTTGAAGCAACTTTGATTTTAAATGGCTGCCTACGGAGATATTTCAAATTAATTTTGGTTTCCACATCAAAAGTCCAACACCATAGTGGCCTATGCTGCCGACACGGCGTAAAGCAACCAACACCATAGGCTTCAGCAGTAACAGGTTCTATTAAATTGACTGACTATTTTCCCTTATATGCCGCAACAAATGTTTAATGAGTACACCAATATCTCAATTGGATAAGTAAAGTCAAATCTAGATCAGTGTTTTGGGTTTGGACAATTTCATGCTATTATTTGACTGAAGACAATCCGTTCACATGAGAACATGTACAAATACTACCCAAGTCCTTTCTAAGACCACCATATAAGACTGGGAGGGAGGGAGGGAGGGAGGGAGGGAGGGAGGGAGGGAGGGAGGGAGGGAGGGATTGGGATGGGATAGATGGAGAGGGCGGAGGAGCGAGAGGGATGGCGGGGAGGGAGGGGGGGCGAGAAAGAGATGGAGGAAGGGTGAGGGAGGGAGCGAGGGAGGCAGGCAGGCAGGCAGGCATGGGGAGGGAGGAGAGGAGGGGAGAGAGGAGAGGAGGGGAGAGGATGGGAGAGGAGGTGGAGGAGGAAGGAGGTGGAGGGAGGAGGGCGTATGAGAGTGAAAGGAAGATGGAGGGTAAGGGAGAGAGGGTGTGGGGGTGGGTTAAGGGGAGAGAGAGGGGAGTGAATGGGGGAGAAGTCGAGAAAGGAATGGAAGAAAACGGGTTTGTTGACTACGCCGATACGGTGTGACAGTTCTTAACGAAGAGCCCCCGGGAGGTGCCTTCTTTATGGCTGCGGTCATGGCAAACCTTCAAGTTCAAGGTAGATAAACACCCCAAAGTACACACGGCTCGCAGAGCCCGCGCTCAGACCGTCTCCCCAAGTGGGCACGCTGACGGGTGGTGGGTGGTTGGGTGGGTGGGTGTTGGGGGGGGGGGGGGAGTGAATAGTTAATCGGAGACGGATAGCAGCTTTTACAAGAAGGTGGGCGGGATGGCACGTGTGGGTGGTTAGTCGCTTAGAGACGGTTCCCACCTTCCTTCTGTGTAGCGCTTGCAGTTAGTTCGCTACACTGTCAAGTAGGGCCACTATGCTGTCAAGTAGGGCCACTATGCTGTCAAGTAGGGCCACTGTGCTGTCAAGTAGGACCACTGTACTGTCAAGTAAAGCCATGGTGTTGTCAAGTAGGGCTAGTATGCTGTCAAGTATGGCCACTATGCTGTCCAGGGCCACTATGCGGTCAAGTAGGGCCCCCGCACTGTCAAGTAAGGCCATGGTGTTGTCAAGTAGGGCACTATGTTGTCAAGTAGGACCAATGTTCTGTCAGATAGGGCCACTGTGCTGGCAAGTACGGACACTGCACTGTCAAGTAGGGCCATGGTGTTGTCAAGTATGACCACTATGCTGTGAAGTAGAGCAACTACAATGTCAAGTAAGGCCATGCTTCTGTCAAGGAGGGTCACTATGCTGTCAAGTAGGGACACTATGCTTTCAAGTAGAGCTACTATGCTGTCAAATAGGGATATGGTTCTGTCAGGTAGGGCCACTGGGTTGTCAAGTAGGGCCACTATGCTGTTAAGTAGGACCAAGTACTGGCAAGGTTCTGCCAAGTAGGGTAACTACACTAGCTTAATGGGGGGGGCTCAGTCAGAGAGGTCTATCCTGGGTTCATTGCAACACTGCCTCAGTTATTGTCATGGCTTAGCTAGCTTTCTCCACTAACCCCAGAATACTTCCAATGACATGGGGGTGTGGGGGAGGGAGGCTTCCCATCATCTTATTGCTCTAAGCGAAGTGCAGGCTGAAGGGTCTGATAGCGGTGATGGTGGGGTGTTATTGCAATGGCAGACATTGACAAGTGCGGGAATGGACCGAGACACAGGAACAGAAACAGAAACAGGAACAGGAACAGCACTGGAGGGTATCGGAACACAAAACCAACACAGATAAAAGGACACGGATAATGAACCATTTGGACACCGTCACTGAGAGATCGTGGATGCAGCTACAGCGAAAGCCTTGTTTATCCTGTTAGCTCCCTAAATAAAGGCAAGTAAATATTAAACAGGGTAATCCACGTTCCGCTGGTTCCTCAGGAAGGACTGAAGCCATCGCCCAATGTACATGGAAAACTACTCTAGAATACGCTTGTGATCCATCCCTGTATTAGCTCCGCATCTTTATGACCATTCAGTGAATACAAATAGCGCAAATAGCGATGTGTTTAGAAATAGGATGCTTATTAATGGCTATAATCCATGATTCTACGCAATGTCAATTCAAATAGCCAAAACCAGTAGAATTAGTGATTGACGGGTCAGTAACCATAGCAACTGTCTACTAAGTGCTTATAAACAGCTGCCTACATGGCCATAAATCACATGGCTCCACTTAGTAAGTGTCCTGATTGGTGGGCACAGGAGAGGGCCAGAAACGGCAGCACTGGAGGCAGCACCACGTGACCTCCTGAAATAGGACACCTGCCCCAAATAAGGGCGGGGGTGGTTAGAGTCTTAATATGGGTTTTCCAAGTTCCATTTGTCCCTCAGGAAAGACTGAAGCTGTGACCCAGCACACCAGGTCGCAGCTTCAGCTTGCAGGGCAGAAGTTCCACTTCCGGCTCTATTCTTCACTACAGACCACATATTTTCAACTTAAGCCCCAGTCACACCTACCCGGACGAGTCGCCCGGACTGTCCCGGACAAAATCGCTATTTTGGTCGTTTTTGGCCTCGCAGTCACACCTAAATGGTCTAGCCCCCCTGTCTAGCCCCCGGTCTAGTCGGCCTACCCGGTGTACCCACGGAGTAGTCACAGATCAGTCCCGGACTGGAAGTGGACTTGCTCCTGCTATATATATACAAAAATGGGGCTCATCCTGGACTGATCCGTGTTAAACCGGGCTATCCCTGGCTGATCTGGGGGTCATCTGGCATATCCGGGTCTTATCCAGGCAGTCCGGGAGTGGTCCGTGGCTACATCGGGACTAGTTCGGGCAAGTCTGGGGGTGGTCCGAGTTAAACCGTGGCTGAACTGTGGCTCATCCGGGGCGAAACAGCCCTGGACTGGCCTGGACTGGGCTGGAAACGGCACGGACTACTCCCGGTCCACCCCCGGACTACCCGGACTACCCCCGGATCGCCCCCGACCATGCCGGATCGAGCCCGGATCGCAAAATGGCCCGGACCGCCCCAGATGTTTTAAACATTTTAAAACATCCGGGGCAGACCCAGGACGAGGCTGGACCAACCATGGATCATGCTGGATCACCAAGGACCAGCCACGGATCACCCCGGACCACGCCGGATGGCGGTCCGGGGCTGGTCCGGCCCCTGATCCGGGTAGGTGTGACTGGGGCTTTACTTTGCATCCATAATCAAGACATGCCTCCTGATGACCAAACTTGGTAAGATTCTTGCCGTACATTTGTTTCTAATGCAGATTGTAGTAAAATTATCCTAGCAAATATTATACATTAGATCAAATACCACTTTGCGTAACATGGTTTTGTAAAGACTAATCGACTAATCCACTAATTGTGGGCACCAGTTTTGTCAAGTACAATGCTCGAATCTGTGGCTATGTAGGCAGGCTATGGTGAAATCAAAACAGACAAAGAGAAAGGTAGAGTATAAAGTGTAAAGAAGAAGAGAGAGTCCAGCCCTCTGGTTTATTATTTATATGGTCACATGGGTTCATTGTAGAGTCTCACCCCACTCCTTTCCCCCAATGGGAAACAAGCATTATTGGCCCTACCAATAGGGATCCAGCATTCCTGGTCCCCATGGATACCAGTGGTCTGCCCACCACCACAAGCTGTATGTCCCCATGGCCTCCACCAACCTTGACCTTTTGAGTGTGGTGATCCCTATCCCAGCAGAGGGGGTAGGGCCTGAGTGCAATCACACCCAGACCTGCCAGCACCACTATGTCTATTTACATCCCACTCAGGCACCACCAACCCATACATATATACATACATGCGCCTGGTCACGTACACCGATCAGTAATAGAACATTTCCATTTCCCACTATGCTGAATATTGGAATATTTTACGATGGTGTATGCGTATTCACCACCTTCCCCTACTGCCCGGCATGTAAGCTGAAGCTGCAACCCGGCGTGCTGGGTCGCAGCTTCAGTCCTTCCTGAAAGATTAGCGAACAGAAAGGAAAGAAAGCCTGAAAGAAAGAAAGCATGAAAGAAAGTCTGAAAGAAAGCCTGAAAGAAAGGAAGCCGGAGGGAAAGAACACCTGAAAAAAAGAAAGCCAGAAAGAAAGAAAGAAAGTCTCAAAGAAAGGAAGCCAGAAGGAAAGAACGCATGAAAGAAGGAAAGCCAGAAGGAAAGAACGCCAGAATGAAAGAAAGCCTGAAAGAAAGAAAGCCTGAACGAAAGGAAGCCAGAAGGAAAGAAAGCCTGAAAGAAAGAGTCTGAACGAAAGAAAGCCTGAAAGAAAGTCCGAAGGAAAGAAAGTCTGAAGCAAAGAAAGTCTGAAGGCCGTGTGGGTCGGCCCGGCCTGAGGGCAGCAGCTCCACAGGTCACTCCGAGTGGAGGGTGTGTGTGGGGGGGGGGGGGGTGTAATGGAGGCTAGCTTGGCCAGGCCAGAAGCGCCCCACACTAACGAACTCACAGAGGCCACACACCCCCGCCCCCCTGCTCGCCTCAACCGGAAGCGTCTAATCTCATCCACTGCGCATGACAATGATGGAGGCTCTGTTGGGCAGTGTAGGCTATGACTGGCGGCAGCGGCGGTGGTGGCGTCGTGCTAACAAATTACCATCGAAAAAGTCACACAAATTATGTTTTTTGAACCAGCAGAATATTTACTGTTTTAATAAATAAAAACGGGAGTAAATCAGCAATTAACTTGTTTTAACCACCAGAATATTTACTTTTTTAATAAATAAAAGTGGGAGAAAATTAGCAATTTAATTTTGTTTAACCACTAATATATTTGCATTTTTAATAAATAAAATCGGGAGTAAATCAGTAATTTAATTTGTTTAACTACCAGATTATTTACTTTTTTAATAAAAAAAAAGGGGGGGGGGGATCAGCAAAGGCAGCAAAGTTGATTCTGTGCATAAATTGTATCAAGTGGAGTCCGGTGCCTACACAAACTCACTGCCCTTCATCACACACCCGGACACTGTTTATTTCTGGGTACTCCACTCTCTGTGGTGTCACAGAACCAAGTGACCCACCCCTTGACCAGTCAGGTCGCAAGTAACCTCTCATGCTGGGGGGGTGGTCAGCAGCCAATCACAGATGGGGGGGGTGAGTCCATCCAGCGACCACCTCTGGCTAGTCTGCTGCCATCTGTCACCACAGAAGGGCAACAGAGGTCAGCGTAGTCCCTGCCACCACCGGGTGGTGGTGAGGCTAATGTATGGACTACTACTAGTGCGAACTCGTGCTGAGTTTATAGTGCTTCCCTACTGGGAGACCAGGCCGCCAGCACCATGACTCCTTTTTTTTCCTTCTTTTTTTCAATTGTGATGTCTTTGTGAATGTTAAGACATTTGCCTCTACTTGTATCGAGTAGATTTGTTTTTATTTATACCCCAATCCCCTGTTATAGGGCTAGGTAGACCATATGTAGCATTTATAAACCTGGTATATTTTAATATACTGTTTTCATATTTGCCGCGAACAAATACGGATACATATACATTTTTATCAGAGTAGTCATTCTATGAATCTATAAATCATATCATGTAGTCATTCAACGAGTCTATAAAATCATATCATGAAAAGGCGATTTTCCTCAAACCCCCCCAAGGCTTTGCCTTGCCGAATCACCCCAACTGGAGGTAACTCCTATTCTATGTCACTTGATAGTGCATCTACTGGGGTTACTAGCTACCAAGTTGTCAAACTTTTTAGGATAAGCTGATGTGGGGTCAATTTAATGACCTCCACACAGGTAGATTAAACTCTGCCATGGTGTCCTATCTTATATGTCATCACTGACTCTTTGTTTGTTTTCTATGTCCTGGCAACAGTCATCATATAAACACTAGGGTATAATGATGGACTAGCACTAACATAATCCTGATGTCCACTAACAGGATCCTGCAGTGCAAATTGAAAATCTGGTACTGCCATAGATGGCTTTCTCTGCCTTCCTTTGCTCTTCAAGTTTCTCAAAGTAGCCATGCAGAGTAATGGTTTGATCATGTAAACATGGGTTCAAACCAAACCAACTCATATCATAGTACTGTGCAAAATAGTATATAAACCTGATAATGTATGCTTAAAGCACCCAGAGGGCTTAGCTCTCCTATTGATTTCATCCCGAACCTTATGCCATCCAAGTCAGTTTCTTAACCTCATTCTGTGCGGGAGGCACAAAATGTGTAGTTATCCCTCAAATCTGTTCTTGGGTATGTTTTACTACCATGTCTGTGTCCCGGTTTCTTTACAGGACCTCTGTTCTTCTGTACAGATGCAATGTCTGCACATCTTTGCATCAAAGCATATTTGTGCCCAGATGTAGATGTAGATAAAGCACTTTTGTATTTCATGTGCATTGGTCAGTGGTATCTGTATCACCTTAACGGATACTGCAACTAGGTGTATTACCAGAATGGTGTGTGCCTATGTTTATTGGAAACACTTGTCTTTGCCTATTTTGGCACCTCATGTCACCCATGGTCTATGCTTATAGGCACCCATGGTCTATGCCTACTTCCATTTATGAAATGAAGGTAATCCTTCTAATTCCCATTTTTGCCTCATGTGAGTAAAGGCAAATTGATCCCATCCTGCAATGAGGTAAAGAATGGTTATGACAAGTTCTCATGTGGGTCAAGCTGAAGTATATTAACCATAGACTATCACCACTAGTTTTTTTTTTTTTTTTTGAGGGTGTATTTATTCTGTCCATAGCATGTAAGCCTGGGTACCCAGGCTTGTTTTCAATGCTGGCCAGCTGTAGTGTTGGTGTTTTCTTATCAAACAGTAGCTGCTGATAAGTTATTTGATTGTCTGCACTTCAGTAGCAGATAGATAGTCTGTTGGTATGTTTAGTAGCCTATGTTAGTTTTTTTGGGCCCTCTTGGCATTGTATTTTTGTTCTATTCTTAATACTAAGTTAGTTGTTTTCTTAAGGTTCTATGTTAGTGTTTTGGGGTTTTCTTGGGAAGAGTTTTCCGCTTTTTTCGACTTAATTCTATACTAGCCTATTTTATTTACATGTCCATAGGCTTGTACGTAATAGGTGGATGAGTTATTTTTGTTTGGATTTGATTTGATTTATATTGTTGTTGGATATGTTATCTGGCTTTTATATTTCCGTTTATCCCGCCCTGGGCTGTCCAGTTGGTGGGCCGTGACATATCACCTGCCCCCTTGTGGTGCAGTTCAGTTGGGGTTCCCAGTTTTTATTTTGCACAGATATTTTTTGTATGTATGCAGTACTCACATATTCAATGTCCTTCCCATGTATGCAGTGCTCACATATACAGCAGTTTTAAAGACTGAATCACTGCTCACCTTTCTACGTCTGTACTTGGTGAGGTGGAAATGCAAATTGAATCAAGTGCAAGTGCTACCTCTCCCTGAACTATAATTAGCCAGGAGGCTAGAGGACGAGGTGCACAGTCCACACTCTATATATATATATATATATATATATATATAACAGAACAAGATAAGACTGATGTGGTTGAGAAGAAGATATATATTCTCTGGCGGAGATATATTAAATGCCCACCTAAAGTTAAAAATTGAATGCGTTAAGGCCAGGCGCAGCTGGCACACAGTGCACAGGGCCGCTCACAGGGGGCGCCACCGTGGTCTATGTCATAATAACAGGGTCAGCTAGATAGGATAAGTGCTAACTATTACATAGGGAACTGAGATCGGTAGTGTCCTTGTTTATATTCCCATAATGGATTATAGAGCACATAAACAGTTGGCCCCAATAAACAGAACAAGATAAGACTGATGTGGTTGAGAAGAAGATATATATTCTCTGGCGTAGATATATTAAATGCCAAGAGACCCATGGTCCCCCCAACCCCACAGTCTCAGTATAACGGCTCAGTCGCACCGGCCAGTGCCGTGGTAACCCTAATGTCGTTCATTATGCGGACGCTCAATGGCGTCTGCAGGTAGGCGAAGATGGTATCGCTCGCCCAATCACCGCGCACCCTGAGCTCTTCCAGGGTGGCGCCACACAATGATAGGAAGGTACAGCCCCCCTCCTCAAGGAGTGGGATGAGTAGTCCCCAGCGTCCAATCCCGCGACCCCACAGAAGTGCTTCAGCATCCCTTGGTATGTCGAGTATCGCAGTTCCATCGTGGCGCCCGCTGGCGTGGGGATCCGGAACGCCATGGCATCAGGCCCAGCTGGGACCTCCCTGAAGTGTCTCTCAGTCCAATAAACTGCACACAGGGAGAGGTCTTGGAGCGACGAACTCGCACCAACATCCCCCATGGGAGAAAGGAAAAGTCTCCCCTGAGTAGTGACGAGTCCGAGGCTGTCACCTGGCACTTCCTCAGTAGTGCCCTAAAGCTGCACAGTACGGCCGCCCGCCAGGCGGTGTGCCCCGCCGAGGTGGTCAGGGCAGCGAATATTCGCCTAAGCATGTCAGGCAGTAAGGGGGCCGCCTGCCTGGGATGGCAACCCCGCTCCCGCTTGATGCCCTTCAACGTGGATGCCAGCTCAAAGTTTTTGTAGTCGATCGGCTCCGCGCCCTCTGTCTTCAAGAAGAAGTTCAGGCCACTGAGATAGTTGCACACCGATGTGTATTTGAGAGTCCTGGCCAGCCAGACTGCATACAGTGCTGTCTGTTCTGGAGGGCACGGTGTGGTGGGAAAGTGGCCCCCGAACTCCTCAATGAACTCCAGGTATCGTCTCACCTGGACCCCCCCGTGTTGTGATGGAGTTTGGGGCGTAGTACTTGCGTTGCACGGCCAGCTTCTCCCTCCGCAGCTCCACAACTGGAAGTAGAAGGGTCAGGGGAGTTGGTGAATATGTGGTTGCAACAAAGCCTGCGTGCTCCGTCTGCGACCCGGATTCGGTCCTTACTGTCACTGGCGCTCCAACGGCTCAGGGCGTCGCAGATCGTGTTGTCAGCACTCTTCACATAAACAGACTGAACATCAAAATTGTACTGTGCCGCTATCCAGAACAGCCTGCGCACGAAGTGCATGACCCCCTTTGATTTGGACCGACCCGAGGTCAAGGCCGCTCGGACCGTCTCATTGTCCGTGACCATGACCACCGTGCTGTCCTTCCACAGGTGGCCCCAGGTCTGGGCCGCACAGAAGGCTGCCCACATCTCCAGCACGTTTATGTGGGCCCCCCTACAAGTCCCATCGGGTGTGGCGTGGTGGTGGCCCACCTCATCCCTGATCCTCCCATCTGGTCCCTCCCCGAAGGCTCCAATCCTCCAATCGCCGGCATGGATCGTCCCGAACCCCTCCCCGGAGGCGTCACTGTAAGTCGAGAGGTATGGGGTATGGCGGCCGATTATTTTTGCCTTCCCATTGAACCGTCTGGAGAAGTCCAGCCACCATCGTCTATCCTCATGGAAACCCCCCGAGAGGCGGACCTTGAAGTGGGGTTTTGCCACTGCGTTGATCGTGTCGTACATGCGTCTGCAGAACGTGCGGCCTCCCCGGACCACCTTCGCACAGTGCGCCAGCAAGCCAGCCAGCCGCTCCAGCTGGATCCTCCTAGCCTTCTTCCGGCCCTCCAGGGCCAGAAGCGCCATGGTCATCCTGGTCAGCTTGTCCTCCGGCAGCGACATCTCCAGGGCGATGGTGTCGATGTCGATACCCAGGAACCTTGTTTTGGTGGATGGGGAGGTGATTTTTGGGAAGCTTATGTAGAAGCCCAATCTCCGGAGGATCCCCATTAGGGTGGCCTGGGCCGTGCAGCCCGCGTCGAAGTCCCGAGCTACGATACAGAAGTCGTCGAGGTAATTTACCACCTCCCCCACGCCCTCACGCACTGCACAGCGGACAACAAAATCAGACAGCTTGCTGAAGACATAAGGGCTGGAGGCCAGCCCCATGCATAGCCTGTTATCTCTTAAAAAGACCGGGTCATTCCCGAAGTCCCAGAATATGCCCTGGCGGTCCCGGTCTCGTGGGTGGATGCTCACCGCCCGGTAAGCATCGCGGATGTCCACGGTCGCGAGATAGTCTCCGGCTTGCATCAGGGCGGCCACATCGTCGACACTATTGTAGGAGAATTTGGCCGTCACGCTATCCGTGTAGTTGTTGACTGACTCCCCCTCTGGTCTGCTGCAATCCACGATGCCCCTCACCCCCCCTCCATCCTTGGGGATGCAGAAGAGCCTATGCACACATAGCGGCCGGTCCGCCGCCCTGGTCAAAGCCCCTGCCTCGATCTCCTTCCTGAGTTTGCCAGACATGACCTCTCTGTCCTCACGGTCTCCCCCGGCGCCCTGATGGCACTCATAGCAAGCGTCGCAGTCCGGGTTTATTACCATGAAGCCGAAGCAGATGCCTTACATGATATATTCGGCATCGGGGTCAGTATCACCCCTCATGAACAGCTCTGTGAAGACCCTACATGGCTTCATCTGGGACACGACCCCATCAATACTGTGCGTGCAGCTGCACAAACCTGTCATGCAGCTCCTCCAGAGTCGGAAGTCGGTCACACAGTCGGTAACCGTCTCCCTGACGGTGATGTCGAATACATGCTCATCCCCTGTGCCGTCCTCGACGTGGAGCCACCCCGGGTCCAGGCCATCCCCCCTGCTTGACCATACAGGGGTACCTCTGTGGGGCGTCTCCCCCACTTGTTGGTCACCGGGGATCCCCCCCAGGGTGCCCGCCGCCGCCATCAGGGTATCCACCCCGTCCCACGTGTTGTTATTGTTGTTTACATCCGGGGCCTCCCGTGGCACGGGTGTCTCCACTGACCCCCGCGCTCCACTGCAACCCTCCGTAACGCCACCCTGGCCACCTCCCGCCCCCCCTGGGGCTCCCGTGTTGTCAGTCCCACCCAGAGGCGGGGCCTCCACACGTGCCGCGACCACAGTGTTGTTGTTGTTTACATCCGGGACCTCCCCACGTGCGGGAAGCGAGCCCTGTGGCTCGGGCATCTTCACTGACCCACATGCGCCACCGTAAACATCCATACCACGCCCTCCGGCGCCGTCAAGTAATGCATCACACCCAGTACCTCGGAGACCGGTACAGTCCCTGTCCCAGCTGCGTCCACCGCCGGGTTGTGTGTCTGCCTGGGTGTCCCAAACCCCAGTACCGCTACCCAGTACCGCTACCGCGGTGGACGCGGCCGGTACTGTCGAATACAGCATCCCCGGCCGCGTCCACCGCCGGGTTGTGTGGCTGCTTGTGTGCTCACTGCGCCCCACCCCGCGCCCCCGTTTTCCCGCGGTATGGCCGAATCTGGGTCATGCTCCGCGTCCCCGGTGTGGCGCGTCCCGATGCACCGTCAGTCCCGGGTGCACTTAATGCGCTTGTGGCTGCGGCTCCCGCACTTGCTGCACCAATGCCCGAAGCTACAGTCCCCCTCCTTACTGTCACAACCCACTTCCTTGTTCCAGGGGAAGCAGGCCCGCTTGCCTCCCTTTTCATAGGTCTTGAGCCCCTTTGGATTCCCGGTGGTCGCACTCTTAGTTTTGGCCCGCATGGCCTCATGCCCGTAGTGGATCAGGCTCGCCGCCGCATTCCCTGCCGTGAATGCAGCGAAACCCTCCCGTTCTGCCAGCCTACGCACGGCCGTGTCATATCGAACATGGGCAGTGTCTTTGAACAGCTCATGCTTAGCCTTCGATGCAATGTAAGCAAGGTGGCTGAATAGGGCCTGGCCATCTTTTAACGTCACACCGTCCAGGCTCAGGAACCACAGGCATGATGCCTCCTGTAACTCGGCCACTGATAGTTTGCGCACATCCTTCTTATCCTCAGTATAGTTTTTTAAAGACCACTTACTTTTCCGTCTCCGGGACGTGCTCCTTGTCCTGCTACGTGAACTGGAGTCACTACGAGAGTGCGATCTGCGCCGCCGTGTCCGGCTCTTGCGCGATACCTCCCCGTAACTTGAGTGACCTCTTTCCGTATGGGCTGCTCCGCCCTGCTCGGCTGGTGGTGGCTTCACTGTGTCCCTGGCCGCCTTTTCCTTTACTAACACGGTCCGTCGTTCTTCCAAGTCAAACATGCGCTTGTCCCTTTCCAGCTGCCTTATTTCCTCCCTCACGCGTCGCTCCTCTTCATTAAAAATTGAATGCGTTAAGGCCAGGCGCAGCTGGCACACAGTGCACAGGGCCGCTCACAGGGGGCGCCACCGTGGTCTATGTCATAATAACAGGGTCAGCTAGATAGGATAAGTGCTAACTATTTACATAGGGAACTGAGATCGGTAGTGTCCTTGTTTATATTCCCATAATTGATTATAGAGCACATATATATATATATATATATATATATATAGAGTGTGGACTGTCACACGTGGGCACAGCTTACTGATATTACCTCAGATGTGATTAGGTTATAAACACCAATCAATCGATCACTTCATATGCCCAACCTGTAGTAATTCACCAGAAAATAGGTAGTTTCGAAATCTACAATAGTTGTATCTGATTATGATACTTGTGAGTGCATAACGCGGCCAGGTTAACAAACATGGAAAATTATTAATCCTTTGCTTTAAAATAATTTATATACACACGTATTTTGTTAACAGATAAATATGTTGTGTTGACCATTAGTATTTACTCTACTTTAGATTGGACTAATTATTATAATGATATTTAGCTAACTGTGGAGATACTTAAACAGTTAAAGGAAAAAAAAACACTAGTTAAAGTAATGTAAGTTACACCATTTCTACATTCATTAGGTCACATCACTGCTTGTCGACGCCAATGAGCTTTGATGTTCCTAAGTAGGGAAACACCAAATCAATGAGTAACAAGTAAATTAGCATATACTATATACATTAGATATGCAAGTTCGAATCTAGATGAAAGTTTTGATTTTAAAATATCATTATTTCATCGGATTATGCAACTTCAAGTTGAAAAGTTCGATGCTTTTGAGTTTCAGCCATATTTCTTTTGCAAATAAATAAAATAGGTTGATCTTTCTAGATGAATAAATTAGGTTAATCTACATTTCATTAGTTTGAAGTAACTTTATGTTAAAGGTTTAACTTCTGCAATATTTGAAGTGAAAACATGCTAAATTAATTGTTGTCCAAACTGAGATGCTGGACACGGGCCTTTGTTTACCTGTTTTCCTGCACAGTACATGGGTACCAATCCGCAATAAATGTTTAATTAGTGCACCCGTATCTAAGTCGGACACCTAGGATCAAATCTAGATATTGTTCTGAATTAGACAATTTACATGTTTGATAGTTTCTTCAGAGACAGACCTCTTTATTTCCTATCCTGGTCCCGAACTCTCTCCGGGGTCCCGGGTCTCCTCTGAGGATGGCTGCTGTCACAAGTTTATGCTGCTTCATCATAAAAAGTGCCCGAATGGAGAAGCATCATTTCGTTGGGCTTCCTCTCTACATGTCTACTCCGGGTCACACCCCCCACCCCCAACACCCCTCTCCTCCTACTCATCCTCCTAAAACCACAATCGCAACGCCAACACACAGTAAGTCAATGCAGAGTACAAACAATTGTTCTGGACCGGTTAAATAATGCCACAATCATTGAGAATTGCAATTAATAATATTTATATAATATATAATAATTTACTGAACGTCCGGAAGACCAGTGCTCTGGCGCTGACAAAAGGCATTATTCGCTGAATAAAATACATTTAGTAAAAATAAAATTAAAATACACATTATACTCATACTATTTAATTAAATCTTCCTTATATACGTACATACAATCGTCGAGAAATGAGAATTAATAATAAAAAAGATATAATATATATAGCATATATACTCATAATATTTGATTAAATCTCCCTTTTTTGGCATGTATACAATAATCGAGAAATGAGAATTAATAATAAAAAAATAAAAAATAAATAATATGCATAGTATTTGATAGCCAGTAACACCTCTCTAATCGACCACCTCCACAGATCGACTACTCCCCTATATCGATTGCTTTATTTGGGTTCCAAATGATCGTCCACATAATACCATCGTAACGAAATGAAAAACTCCCTAAACCGACCACCTGTCTAAATGGACCACTTAAAGTCGATCCCATGGTCAGTCGATTTAGAGAGGTTTTACTGTATATACACATGCATGCACAGACCCATTCCTATCTAATATTCCTGACCACTCACTGTTCATAATTAAACTGTGTTGTGGACGGTCTCAAATACCACTTTCCTCTCAATTTGCCAACTGTGCCATTACGACAAACCGCTCAGGTGGCAAAGCTTATGGTGTGGACAATGTTCATCCTCCCTCTGACCAGTGGCAAGAACTAATACTGCATGTAGCAGCTCACTGTGCAGCATACTCTGTGGAAAAGGTGATATAAATGATTTCCACCACCAACCTGCCCACTGATGGCAGCGGCAAGAACTAGTGTTGTGGGTAGCAGCTCAGCGTGCAGCCTGCTTTGTGAAAAAGGTCTTTTAGAGGAACTAATATTGTGGCTCACTATGCAGCCTGCTTTGTGGAAAATTTCTACTAGAGGATTTCCACCACCAATCCACCTGTTGATGACTGGCAAGAACTAGCGCTGTGGGTAGCAATTCACTGGGTAGCACTACATGCTCTGTGGAAAAGGTGTTTTAGACTATTTCCAGCACTGCTCTATCCTGAGAAATACCGAGCACCAGGCAAGGCCACGAAGACCTTCAAACACGAAACATTCTTTGGTTTGACTCGGCCGGGGATCGAACCCATCACCTCAAGCGTAGGAAATGATCACCTCGCCCAATTCTGTCATCCTGTCACGGGGTAGAGACGCGTATGTGTACGCTGGGTGTGGTGTGGGAAGATCGGTTGGTTGTTGGAGCTTTAAGTCCTGGCAACATCTAAGGTCATATCAGGATGGGTACCGACTTGTGACAGTGTGCACTCATGGCAACTGTATAGTGCTGCCCCACTGGGAGACCAGGCCACCAGCACCATGACCTGATATCCCACTCAGTCATGTTATCCTGACACTGACCTAACCAGTCCTTACCCTATCCTAGTAATGCCAAGCGCCTGGCTAGGAAGTGACAAGTATAATTTTTTAAGTCATTGGTTTGACTAGACCAGATTTCAAACCTATCGGCTTGAATCCCACGATCTACAAAAACAGGAGATGGACGCTCAACACATCCGGAAATCCCATCTGGTGGTGGGGAGAGGATGTGGTTGGGAGGGGGGGGGGGATTTAGCGGCAGTTCTGTGTGTGTGTGTCTGCATGTGTGTGCGCATGCGTGGATGGATGCGTGAAAGGGGTTAAAGCTTTGTCCCGGCAGGTAATTATTTCACGGGCTGTGCGGTAGCCATGGCGACACAACCGACGTGTGGCTAGCAATGATCCCGAGCAGCACGTCAGTTTCCCGCGCTAAACGCTCACTTGTATGAGGACCCTTCAACAATTGTCAACATTTTCACAAGCGTACAAACTGTACGTGTGTCGGGGGAGGTGGTTAAGACCCACCGTACACTTCTAAAAATGATTAAAATGTCAGTCAAATTTAAGCTAGATAACCGGAGGCATTTGTCTCTAAGTCTAAACCACCCTGTAGTATCTATGAGAACGTTGGAACATTCAGGTTTGGGTGATACTATTTGTATTTTAACTCAGTACTGTGTTTTGCCACATAACTCACACCACTGTCCAAAAGCATAATAACTGACACCACTGTCACAGGACTCACACCACTGTCACAAAGCCTAATAACTCACACCAATATCACAAAGCCTAATAACTCACACCACTGTCACATAACTCACACCACTGTCACAAAGCCTACTAACTCACACAACTGTCACAAATCCTACTAACTCACACCACTGTCACAAAGCCTAATAACTCACACCACTGTCACATAACTCATACCACTGTCACAAAGTTTAATAATTCACACCAAGGTCACAGAACTCACACCACTGTCACACAGCCTAATAACTCACACCACTGTCACATAACTCATACAACTGTCACATAGCCTAATAACTCACACCACTGTCACAGAACTCACACCACTGTCACAAAGCCTAATAACTTACAGCACTGTCACAGAACTCACCACTGTCACAAAGCCTAATAACTCACACCACTGCTATACCACTCAATAACTAAATGTGTCATTTTCACCCACTACCTGACTAAGTGTTCATGTACCTGTTGCCATAACAACACTTTCCTAATGACCAACAATAACATCACGTCCAATGATTGGCTTCCCTACTGCCTACACCGTCACCACCAGTATCTGGATAATACTACTACCTATCATCAACCTGATAGGTCTCTACCTCTCCATAACAATGTAGTGACTATGTACATATTAGTATTAACATACATAGTACCTACTAACAGTAGTGACCTATTCATCGAAGTTCGGACTACTCTTGTATACTTCACCTCATAATTGTTCGCTTGTCATTCCAATGTACTCCATTCAGGGCTAGAAATGAACTTGTAGGATATGGGTGCAAAATTGCAGATGTCCGCCACCCCCCTCCCCTCGCCACCCCACACCTCCGCCCATCCACCCGCCCACTCCAGCCTGACGACATTTCCCCCCAGTGACCTGCACCGGAAGTAAAAGTCTCCTCGATCACAGCGACGTGCCATCGGTCGACAGGTCAACAATCACCGGTTGCGCCAGTTAAGGTCTCACCCTACCAATTTCCACGTCCGCCCCGACCATCCCGCGAAAAGCTCAGGGGTGCATTTGCTGATTGGTCGTCTGTCACCGGCGTGTTCGGCCCCGCGCGCCGCACTGCGCATGCTCACTTAGCCAGAATGCAGAACGCACAGCCTGGACCGCTGTCGGGTTTTTCGGGAACGATACGCTCCATCTGGATGTTGTACACTCAAAGGCCGATGTGAAATAATATTGTGAGTCCGATAATAAAGTAACTCCCCAGGCACGTTATTATGGGTAATAAAGTGACTCCCCCTATCATATTGTGAGTGTAGGTCAATGGATCTGTGTGGTGGGTTAGAGGATATATATTGACTCTTTTGATTATTTCATGACATGATATGTATAACTACTCCTTTTCATGTTTATTGATGTGTATGTGTATTATAGAAGATGGTTTGTTTGAAATCAAAAGTGTGTGATATACTAGATTAGAGCACGTTGTATATATGTATATGTGTGTATATGTGTGCATACACGTTGATGTATATTTATCTATATATATTATAGAAGATGGCTTGTTTGAAATAAAAATGTTTATATCTTTGGGATTCTTTTAGCTAAAAGTAACAATAGGAATTCATATTAGAACATAATTATACATTTAAGAAAAGAAACTTGGTGGGGAGTCAGAGTACGATAGTAGGAGTTGCTTTATTATGCATAATAAAGTGACTGGGGAGTCACTTTATTATGGGAATCAGAATATTATCTCACACAAGCGTCTCAGCAGCAAGAGGAACCGGCTGGTTGGCAACACGCATGTTCCAAGTTCCGCTGGTCCTTCAGGAAGAACTGTTGCTGTGACCCAGGATGGTGGGTCACAGTTTCAGCTTACATGGTGGAAGTTGGACTTGGTGCCCTCCCACCCTCATCCGTCACTTTAGAACCCGACACTTTTAAACTCACTTTGCACCTATAACCACACGCCTCCTGATGACCAAACTTGGTAGGATTCTTATCATACATCTGTTTCTAATGTAGATTGCTATGATTGTGAAATTATCCTACCAAATATTTTATATTTTACATGAAAATACCACTTTGTGCATGTTGTGGAACTGCTCAGGCCGGTAGAAGCTGCCATTAATCAGGATGTTTTTTCCACACATCTTAACCATTTTAACTCCAGGGTGTTTTTTTGCAAGCGTATACATTTGCTGGGTATGCAGGTATTGTGTATGCAGTTATTGCAGGTATTGCAACACCTCAGAGAGTTTGATGCCCCTGCCCTGCAGAGTTGTAAACCACCGCCTTGTGATACAGGTTCTTGACAGAACTGAAGGCTAAGGGAGCAAACCCTAAACAGAAAACCATGTCACTGTGGTAGCATTAAGGGCGGTTGATGTATGGAACTCCCAACATCTCCCGACCAGCCACTGCAGGGACAAATAGTTTTGCGCCTGTCTTGACATGTTCTTGCCGGTGTGAAACCTCTATTTGCTCCCCGAGAGAGTGCCACTGGTAACTTGCAAAAGCCAGCAGCACTTCAACACTTTTGCAGGCAGCTTTCATGAAATGTACAACCACACATAAATGGAGAGCGGCAGTCAAGTAATGAAAGCAGTCTTTGTCACATCGCGACCGACAGCATGATGATGATGACGACATTTGCTGGAGTGTGTGTTCCTGCCGTAATTCATCTCCACTGATATCTGGGTGCATGTTGATTCTTCCATATTTTTGGTCTTCATTGATTTTATTTTTGGCCCTACGTTGTATAGTTCTTTGCATTGTTCCTTGTTTTGCATGTGAATTTTGATACTTCTGGGCCTTGGTTTCCATGCATCCCCATTTGGTATTCTCTTCCTCACTGTGCTCGTCATTGTTTTCATTATCATCAGTTGTAGCTGTCGATTTCTTGTGCTTTCTCCCCAGCCGATATGCCTTGGTGATCACCGTCCAGTCAAACATACAGTCACCCGATTTGAGAATTTCGCTGACCGTTTGCGCCATACTTTCCCCTTCATTCTCAAGGACGCATTTAGGGAGGTGGTCGCTTTAGTATCGTTACAATGGTATTGTATGGGCGATCATATTGTATGGGTGATGGGGACCCAAATAAAGCGGTTGGTATAGGGGAGTGGTCGAAGTCGATCTGTGGAGGTGGTTGGTTAAAGAGGCTTTACTCTATATATATATTATATATATACACACACATATATTTATATATATATATCTCCCCGGGACGCCAGGATAGTGTGAGGTTTGGCCGATAGGGCGGACATTGTCGCCACTGTAGATCTACATAATCGCGCGATCCGCTGCTGGTGATTCACTGACAGCCTGGGCCCTGTTTGGGTCATTTGTGGGCTAGGCTGAAGTATTTGCAGCCCGCGTTATTTAACAGTTTTATACCAGTTCGCCTGGTTATTGGTGACATTGATGATGGCCGACATTAATGCTGACTCAGCTACTTATATCCAAACGGTGTACTACAAAAGGCAGGCTTCTTACCACGCATTACAGATGTCCCCCATTTGCACCCAGTTTTTGTCCTTCTTGTTTAAAAAAAAAAGAAGTTATTTCTTTTAAATTATGTTTAGGGGAGGGGAGGCGGTGGGGAGGGTATCTTATCCTACACGATCCATCCGACAATGTGGCGTTTTGCAGTAAATAGGTCAACATGCCAGCCAGATAACTAGACTGACCGAGGGCTGAAAGCTATGCCAACTGCCGACAATAAAAGTGGCGCCATCCTCCACACCCACCACCACCCTGCTCTCCGCGTCAAGTATTGATCTCGACACGACACGTGTTTGAGGTAGGAGCAATGTCATGGCAACCATTCACCCACAAAAATAAACCACTATCATATCTAATAGTTTTATTCCAGATCTTTTCATAGTTAAATTGTTGCTATATTTTACCCCCACCCTCCCAAGGCAAATCATAATTGCCTCATATCTACACACGCGCATACACCTCACACATCGCCTCATATTGCTTTCTTTGTTTGGGGGTTTACATCCTGGCAACATCTAAGGTAATATTAGGATTTGTACTGAATGTGACAGGGCACACTCATGGCAACTTTATTGTGCTGTCCCACTGGGAGCCCAGGTCGCCGGCACCATGACCTGGTTTTCATACTCACAATCACATTATCCTGACAATGAACTAACCAGCACGTTGAACCGCCAAGTGGCCAGTGGGTGGCGGAGTTCCAGCTCTGCGTGTATGCGGCTAAGCCGCTCCTCTACCTGGGTTCCATGTGGGCGGAGTGATCTGACGCAGCTGCAAATTGAAACGCGGGGTAAAGAATCCAACTGCACAACTTAATCAACTCCGTTAAAAGCCTCTCTCTTATCGCGTTACCCATTTATTTGGGCGCTAACGCAACTTTTTCACACAGCCCCCCCCCCCCACCCACACCCACCTCACCCCCACACCCACCTCACCCGCACCTCTACCACCACACGTACTGTGGGCTACTTAACTGAGACTTTCTGGTGAGTAGCAGCCAATTGCAAAGATCCTCGGTGGTATCAATAAAGACACCTTTACATAGAACACGTAACCCCTCACCCCAACACCCTCTTTTACATTTTTTTTTAATTGAGGCTGTATTTATACTGTCCATAGCATATAAGCCCGGGTATTCAGGCTTGTTTTCAATGGTGGCCAGGTGTAGTGTTGGTGTTATCTTATCACACAGTAGCTGCTGATAAGGCGTTTGATTGCCTGAATGTCAGTAGCAGATATATAGGCCCCCCCTCCCACATCCACCACATCCGCACCACTCCCTCTCTACTCCCACTGACTGTCTAGTGAATAACAGCCACTTGCAAATTGTCAATAAAAACAAAAACCTTTACATAGAACACATGCACCCCACCCAGCCAGCCACCCACACACAAAATAACACACCAAAACAGGCATAAATAAATAACATAATTAATCAAAAAGCTTAACACCCACTTCATAAGTTTTAGTAAGTAATATTTTATGTAATGTTTAAAACAATCTTGATGTAATATTTCCCTACACAAATGGTCAGCCCAATGTTTCATTCACATTAACTGACCATACTAACGGGTCTGCGTGATGGATAATTTGGTGCGATTGGAAGAAACTTGTGAGTGATGCCCACAATAGTACATTAGATGCCCCAGTAAGCAATGAAAACAGATTAACAAAACATATTAATAAAAAACATTAAACCACACTTATAAAACACATTAATTATGAACATTAATTCAACATTTTTCTTTTTTTAACCCACATTAATTGATGCGAATGAGGGTGTTTTGCTGAAAATATATAATTATATTCAAAATAAATTTAAAAAAATTAATAAAAACTTTGTTTTTAAAAGAAATGATATATATTGTTTAATATGAAAGCGCCTGGCCGCCTGCACTACCCATGCTGCGTTCTGCTGTTGGGATACACTGATGCAGGTGGCGCCACTGTGGCACTGACCGACCCACGCGGTAACTCAGGGAGTCCTGTCAGGTCCCAGTCTCGCCTTCGTGTAATCTCTTTTGGTGAGCGGCAGTGCCAACTTATGTAGGTCATAGTGAACAGGTGCAGTGTATGTAAGCAGTGAAACCCCGGTCCGGGAATATTGGGGACTTTTCACGGATGCTGTCGACAGTGACACCACTACTGGATTACTGGCAGACATGTGATTGGCACGTTATATGAATTTCCAATATCATGTGGGAAACACCACTTCTCATCTGATCACCGATGTTCAGCAACGGCGGTACTTGGCAGTACTTGGACGTGAACCACCTAGAATATAAAGTGCTGGAGACATCCTGATACAGGCTTATAGTCTTCCAAATCAGTCGGATAGTACTAGTAGTAGTAGAGTAGTAGTAGTAGTAGTACTAGTAGTAGAGTAGTAGTAGAGTAGTAGTAGAGTAGTAGTAGAGTAGTAGTAGAGTAGTAGTACTAGTAGTAGTACTAATAGTAGAGTAGTAGTACTGGTAGTAGTACTGGTAGTAGCACTAGTAGTAGAGTACTAGTAGTAGGGTAGTAGTAGAGTACTAGTAGTAGGGTAGTAGTAGGGTAGTAGTAGAGTACTAGTAGTAGGGTAGTAGTAGAGTAGTATAGTAGTAGTAGAGTAGTAGTAGAGTAGTATGGTAGTAGTAGAGTAGTATAGAGTAGTAGTAGAGTAATACAGCAGTAGTATGAGAGTAGCAGTAGTAGTAAAGTAGCAGCATGAGAGTAGTAGTAGAGTAGTAGAGTAGTATTATGAGGGTAGTAGTAGAGTAGTAGTAGGAGGATAGTAGTAGTAGAGTAGTAGTAGAGTAGTAGTAGAGTAGTAGTAGAGTAGTAGTAGAGTAGTAGTAGAGTAGTAGTAGAGTAGTAGTAGAGTAGTAGTAGAGTAGTAGAATAGTACTATTAGTAGAGTAGTAGAGTAGTGGTATAGTAGTAGTAGAGTAGTAGAATAGTAGTACTAGTATGAGAGTAGTAGAGTAGTAGTAGAGTAGTAGTAGAATAGTAGTACTAGTATGAGTGTAGTGGTAGAATAGTGGTAGAGTACCAGTAGGAGAGCAGTAGTAGAGTAGTAGCAGGAGAGTTGTAGGATAGTAGTACTAGCAGAATAGTAACATAGTAGTAGTAGAGTAGTAGTCAAGTAGTAGGAGTAGTAATAGAGTAGTAGTCAAGTAGTAGTAGAGGAGTAGTGTGAGAGTAGTAGAGTAGCAGCATACTTGTAATTTGTGTATTCGTTGTCTGAGATTTTAGTAAATGATTGCAGCACAAATGGATTAAAAATTGATAGTTTATTTATACTAAACCTGTTCCGTGTGTTATTCTAACAAAGAACTTCTCTAAATAAGGAAGTATTTACTCGTGTACATAACTTAATTGTATCAGCGAAATCGTACGAGGTTACGTAAGGCATCCCTACCATCACATGCACGTCAGCTCGTGTCATGAAATTCTTATCTACACGAACACCCATACATAAGGCAGTGTTGTGTAAATAATAACTTTGCTAAATGTGTTCTTGTTATTATTCAGTAATCGATGTACAATCAATGCACAAGCTATGCAAGTTATAATGTGGAACCCATAAGACAAGAGGCTCCAAGAAAAAAAAAATCTTTATTACCGCCGCAATAAAGTTGTATTAGGTGGCGCCACCTGAGCCTGACTGAATCGATTTGGTTTATTTGTGTTTAACGTCCTAGTAACATCCAAATGCCATATTAGGACCGTTACCGGGCTTGTAACCGTGCGCACTGATGGCGACGTTATCAAGTTATAGGCGCCAGACATCACCATGACCGAATATCCTTCTCAGTCACAATATCCTGATACTGAGCTGACCAATCATTGCCCTATCCTAGTAGGGATGAGTACAACTACAATACAGCATGAATTTGATTAAACTGTGGTTTGACTCGGTCGGGTGTTGATTACCATGACCTCGGTTATTAATATATATAATACATATATACTATATATAATATTGTAAGGCTCACAGGCAAGGAGAGACTGGACAATATAGTTTGTAACAGTAAGGTCCGCCAATGGCCGCTCGGAGGTGCGTGCGGCGGTGGGGGCGGCTAGGCGAGCACTGTCGACTGCACCTGGCACAGACTGCCTCGGCTAAGGGACCCAGCGTCGCCCAACGGATAGTACATGAACCAACTGTGTTTAGACTGTCTTGCACAAGAGGGGAGCACGAGGATATACAGCATATATCCAGCCTATATATAATATATATATAAGTGTAGTAGTCTGCACTGACATCTCAGGCAAGTAACCACATAGACAGGTAGGCATGGGTAGTGTGTTGATATCAGGGAGCCTAGGTGGTGTATTGGTTAGCACACTGGCCCAGAATGCAGAGATGTGGGTTCGAGTCCCGCTCTAGATGCAATAGTTCCCATTTTCATCACCCCCATGACATATATATATATATATATGAAAGAGGTGTGGTGATGGAACTGTCCTGCAAGTAATTACACCACTAATAGCAATATTATAAAGAGTCATGATTTGTCAGTGACCACCAGTCATTGACTGATTATTGCATTATTGTTTGGACGGGATCCATCGCAAATGCGCCGGGCTCTGGACGATCCCGAGCCGTCCGCCGGCGCATACGCTGTGGAGCTGCTGCTGCCGTCATAACGTTAAGCCCAGATCCCGGCGCATTTGTGATGGATCCTGTTAAAACGATAACTTATAGGCACGACCAGAATGGTTGCTGCCATCATAGCACTAAACCCGGAAACCTGCACATTTGCGGTGGATCCCATCAAACCATTAATGCTCAGGCCCGGCTGGATCATAGAATATGCAGTTTGTCATAGGTTAGTGTACACACCGATACGGTTCTATGACAATCCTCCGGTGCATACACTGCGGAACGGCTGCTGCCGTCATATCGTTAAGCCCATAACCCAACGCATTTGCGATGGATCCCGTCCAAACAATAACGCATAGGCACGACCAGAACGGCTGCTGCCTTCATAGCATTAAAACCGGAAACCTGTGTATTTGCAGTGGATACCACCAAACCATTAATACTGATGTGGCCAGCATGAAATGGCTGGTGCATTAGCTAATACAAAATATCTGAAAGTTCAAATCTTTCAAATGCACATATCTCACTCAGATTTTGGAATATAATAAAAATTCAAAAAGCATATTGCTTCTGATTCATTGGGACAAGTAGGATGGTCCAAACATGTGCAACAACCACTATCAAAAGCAACTATCTGTTAGGAAGCAGTCTCCATACATTCACTGCTATCCTCGCAAAATGTTTGCAAAATGTTCACAGAACGTTCCCATAAGCTCACGGAACACTGACCAATGTTACATACGTTACTCAAGCACTAGAAGTATGGAGATAGGGCAAGCATACATTCGAAGTATGTTAGGGAGTATGTAATGCATCTGTTGGCAGTACGTGGACTGTATGCGGACTGAATGTTCCCACTGGCTGAACGTACGGCTAACATGCAGCAATGTATGCCAACATATCTCTAACATACGCTGATGTATTGACAATTTTGAGCATGCACAACATTTTTTTCGGAGCCTCGATGCGTGTCGATGTAAGACGACATATACCGACATATCCAAAACGTATATGCCGCATGCCCAACATACATGTAACGTACGACGACATACGCTGACGTGTTGGTAGAAAATCACATATGTTGGCGCACATTGAGGCGATACCTCGTAGTGTGACAGGGCCTTCACACTGCAATAGTTTATTCCTTGTTTCTGTTACTAAGACATAAAACCCCATCATGTTTACCACCTGCTTTATTCACCGGAGCTTGCGGGATTGCCTGGGTGCGCCCGCAAGTTCCACGCGCTTACAGCCCGGGTACGCCCGTAGTTGAATTGCTTTTCTAGATATTTTTTGCTGAAAATTTGTAGATCATATCAGAAATATAGTGCTACCCGATTGCAGGTGGATTCAGGTGCACCCGGGCTGTACGAATGTGGAACCCATGGGCACACCCAAGCATTCCCGGCCCCAAAGGGTTAATTAGTCCGATGAGAGCGTCATATTTTCTAAATCTAAAAACACTCAGTCAGCTTTGATCCTACATATCCAAGTTAGATGCTGATGCACTCATTAAGCATGTGTTACTGCATAAGTAAATTTAATAGAAGCTCTCACTGCTCAGGCCTGTGGTGTGTAGCATTTCGATTTGCACACACCATTAACTTACTATGTTTTCATTTAAACATCTCCAAAGTAGGCCTAGTACTAAATTAAAATGGTAGTAAAGTAGGCTATAATGACCAACTTAATATATTTATCTAAAACTATGGCAGAAACTCTAAATCATCTGACTGTGCAACTTTTAGCTGCGCATGTCAAATGGGAGTTCCCACCATTGGTTGCACATGCGCCACTTGTACACACACCCTCCCGCACCCCCCCCCCCCCCCCCCCCCCACAAGTTGGATACATTTATGGCGCTTTTATAACTTCCCGCTATCACACTATTAGGAGCTGTCTCAGCAGGTGCGTTAAATATTAACGCGATTCAAAAGTCCACCTGCTCGCGAAGTACTAAAAGGTACAGCTCATTAAAGGACTCAACTTAACGTGAAGACACACATTCATGGGTATTGTCGACAGCCGTGTGTGTGGCGTGTGGTTTGTTTGTTGTTTTACGTTCTAGCAACATCTAAGGTCATATCAGGACGGGTACCGACTTGTGACAGTGTGCACTCAGGGCGACGTTATAGTGCTGCCCGACTATAAGACCAGGCCGCCAGCACCATGACCTGATATCCCACTCAGTCACATTATCCTGAACCTGAGCCAACCAGTCCTTGCCTTATCCTAATAATGCCGAGCGCCAGGCTAGAAAGCGACAACTATCAATTTTTAAGTCAGTTTGACTCGACCAGGGTTCGAACCCACGACCCATGAGCTACCAACACGGGACACGGACGCTCTAACTCATTCGGCCATCCCGTCTGGTCGTGTGGTGTGTGGCGTGTGGCGTGTGTTGTGTGGCGTGTGGCGTGTGGCGTGTGGCGTGTGGTGCTCGTCCGGGGATGTGTGACTGGGGCTTTAGATACTCGTACACTACTATGCGTATTGTTCATGTTGGTTCGTCAACATGGGTAATTTGCATGCAAACAGGATGTAAAATGGCTAAAGCTCGAATCGGTGGTTGTGTATGCAGCCTATAGTGAAATCAATACAGACAAAGAGAAAGGAAGAGAATAAAGTGTAATGGCCCTGTCACACTACGACGTGACTACGTCAGCGTAGGCAGAACGTGAAAATAATTATATTACGTCGACGTTATGGGCGTAATATGCAAATTGTGGACGTGAGCGTAACGTGAAAGTAACGTGGGTGTACGTCGTCACCTTAGCTGTAACGTGACAACGTTAGGGGGGAGGGGTAATTGGCGACGTGACCGGGCGTTAGTGTAACATGAGCGTAACGTCGCCGTAACGGGTGCGACGTCGACGTAACGTGACCGTAACGCCACCGTAACGTGACTGTAACGTGACCGTAACGTGACCGTAACGTGACCGTGAAAGGAAGAGAGAGAGTCAAGCTCTCTGGTTTATTATTCATATGGTTACATTTGTTCATTGTAGAGTATCACCCCACCCCAATGGGAAACAAGCATTCTTCGCCCTACCAAGAGGGATCCAGCATTCCTGGACCCCATGGCTACCAGTGGTCTGCCCACCACCACCAAGCTGTATGGCCCCATGACCACCACCAACCTTGAACCTGAGTGTGGTGATCCTACCCAGCAGAGGGGAAGGGGGTAGGCCCTGAGTGCCCTTACACCCAGCCCTGCCAGCACCACTGTGTCTATTTACATCCCACTCAGGCACCACCAGCACTTACATATATACACATACATGCACTTAGTCACGTACACCTGATCAGTAATAGAACATTTGCATACCCCCCGATGCCGTAAATTGGAATATTTTACAAGGAGTTGCTGCGGTGGTGCCACCTAGGTTCGATCCAGCCAACCACCACGCCCCCTGCCAGAATTCTCGCGCACCACCTCTCGCCCACGAGATCCGTGATGTCACTTCCGGTCAACGACAGCCCGCCAGGTCCTGAATTCACCACTACGCCTCCGCAACAACTACCACCCTACTTGGCCGCCCACCCATCCTGACAAGAAGACGAACACAAGCGGTAGGGTTGAGAGTACCTGATTTGACAAACTTTTGAATTTTGAACTTGTACGAACACTAAACTTATATTTGGCTCACTTGAATAATGTCCATGTCTATAGCTCCCTGTTAGTGTCGTAAATTAAGCATGTATTGCCGCATAGAAGGGGACACTGAGTCAACGAGTCAACTTAATAGAACCTGTTACTGCTGAAGCCTATGGTGGCAGAGCTTAAACATGCTTGCCAAAATTATTTTGTCATGTTTGCACTTTAAATATCTCAAATGTTTACCAATCAAAATCAAAGTTATTTCAAACTAAATTAAGGTAGATTATAACAATCAACCGAATATATTGGATCTAAAATAAAAGAGAGAAACTCAAAACCATTGGTATATTCAACTTTACGCACATTTGTATAAGCGCTGAGTAGAAGTGTCAATTCTTAGGAATGCGAGATAGTGAGCATTACTACGCTGCTGCTTGATGGCTGACAAAAAGAATTACCAGGAGAGATTAGCTTGGAATAATAGTGTAACATATTAAAACATGTAGTCAATCCTTTATGACAGTATCAGACTTAGGCATTCAATCATGATGTGTGTGTGTGGGGGGGGGGGGGTGCCTTGTGTGGGGAGGGCTGTTAAACCATTGCCAATGTGGCTATACCGCTCCCCTAAAGAATCAAAAAACCGACATTGTGCAACGAACTTTAATGTGCATGTGCATTCCGATATTTACTGCTCATATTCTGTAATCACTGCTTCTATGTGTGTTTTTGTGGGATTTTTTTGTGGGATGCGGATAATTAAAGTTTATTTATTTGAATATATCCTCTTTTTCAGCGCAAAGAACTGGTCTTGCGGCCATTAATAATATACTAGTTATTAACATCGTAACACTCCTTTCGCTTCATTTTTAAAATCTGCTTAAATCCAACACATTAACTATCCCGCAAAAGGGACGGGTAACGATGAGAACTTAATTTGATTATGCCACCAAGGGAGTTGGTAGGGCCATGAGGTGGTTAGCGTTTATTAAGCTTTAAGGCCCTGTCACATTACGGCGTATGGCGGGAGCGTATTGAAAACCTACATAGGTCCTGCGCGTGCCGGCCTATGATGACATTTGGTGACCTTTTGGCTGGTTTTGAGCGTATGTGGAACCTATGAGGAGCGTACGAGGAGCGTATGAGGAGCGTGGGGGAGCATGCTGTGACATTTTTTGACAGTTTTGATTGGCATGTGGAGCATACGAGTAGCATACGAGTAGCGTATGCATGGCGTATGCGTGTATGAGTAGCGTGCATACGCTGTGCATACGCTAGGAGTACGCTCCCATACGTAACTCGTAGGTTATGCGTACGCTACATACGCTAGAGATACGCTAGAGATACGCTAGAGATACGCCGGTGACACAAGTTGAGCGTATGAAAAACCTATGCCGGCGTACCCCCAGCGTACGAGGAGCGTATGCCGGCGTATGAGGAGCGTATGTCGGCATATGAGTAGCGTATGGGCCATACGCTCTCATAGGTCGAGATTTTTTGAGCATGCACAACAAAATGTGGACGGACGGATTTATGAAAGCGTATGGCGGCGTATGCCTCATAAGCCGGCATCTGGCGGCATCTGGCGGCGTATGAGTAGCGTATGAGTAGTGTATGCGTAGCGTATGAGTAGCGTATACAGCGTATGCCGACGTATATGACGTAACGCGCCTACGCCGCCAGACGCTCCCGCAAAAAAACCTAATGTGACAGCCCCTTTACACTACGAAAGCAACATTTCTACATCGCCAACGCCCTTCTCCCCACTCCCCACTCCCAACACACACACCTTAAAAAGTACCCTCCAAACCCACCCCATATGGTCAGTACAAACCGACCGTCTCAGCTAGACACGCAAATATTGGGCCGCCATTTGTGTCTCTCAAACCATGACTGAAGTTGGTTGGTTGTTAGAATTTTACGCCCTGGCAACATCTAAGGTGATATCAGGACGGGTACCGATTTGTGACAGAGTACTCATGGCGACTTTATAGTGCTGCCCCACTGGGAAATCAGGCTGCCAGCACCATGAGCCGATATCCCAACCAGTCCCTGCCCTATCGTACTAATGCCGAACACCAGGCTAGGTAGCGACAAGTATCAATTCTGTAAGTCATTGGTTTGACTCGACCGGGAATCAAACACGTTACCTTCCGCATCAGAAGCCTGCGCGCTACCGATCTGGCTACCACATCTGGGCCTATATGTATGAGCCCGGGTTAGCGGTCGTAACCCGGCGTCGTGCAGATTTCCCGGGTTAGAGGCGAAAACTGCGTATGTATGTGTCGGGGTTAAACTAACTCGGCGAGCGTAAAGTCACCTGCACTAACGCCATGCGAAAGGAGGGTTAAAGGTGGGGTTAGGCACCGACTCTGCCCAAATCCCATCAAAGCGACCATATTTAACAGAATTAGATAGGCAATAAGTGAAATTTGATCAATTTAACCCTAAATTCAAAGCATTATTAAGGCTACCGCCGCATTGGCGGCGATATTAATAGTGTCGAATCAACGAATGTAAAGTAAACAAATAGCCGCCGTCGCAGCGACGTCGATATCGATACTGTCCAACGTCAACTAAACATCGCCGCCGAATCGGCGGGAATATGTGTTCATATTTAACAGAATTACATACGCAATAAGTGAAATTTGATCAATTTAACCCTAAATTCGAAGCGTTATTAAGGCTACTGCCGCTTTGGCGGCGATATTAATAGTGTCGAATCGATGAATGTAAAGTAAACAAATCGCCGCCGCCGCCGAATCGGCGGCTATATAGTAGGCCCAAATCTATTCAATGCGACCATATTTAACAGAATTACATACGCAATAAGTGAAATTTGATCAATTTAACCCTAAATTCGAAGCAATATTAACGTATCAGCTACATCGGCGGTGTTATTCATATTGTCGAATCGACAAATATAAAGTAAACAAATTGCCGCCGCTGTGGCCCCCTAAGTTGCTAAATAACTAATAAGTTAGCTAACTCGGGCGCGCTTTGGCCCCATACATCCCCCGTGACACATTTGGAACCCCGGGGTTAGATAACCCGGGACCCGCCTTTAACCCTGGTACTGTTAAAGATTGGCTCTTACATATGGGCCCTGGTGTGTTACTACTACCAATATACACAATTACTCAATTGCACAATGTATATTTGTGTATATATATGTGTACACATTGTGTAATTGAGTAATTGTGTGTATATATGTATACATACATGTACTTATGTATGTGTGTTTATGTATGTACGTATGTATGTATGTGTGCATGTATGTATAACTATATATATATATATATATATATATATATATATATATATATATATATACTCCACATATACATATGAGAATGTGTGGGCTGGGTGTTAAACAGTCGTTCCCGAGACGGGCCGCCAGAGGCTGCCCCGCCCCGCCCCCCACTTCCCCGCCCCAGCCGACACTCTCCCGCCCCACCCCCAGCCACCCCGCCCTTCCCCGCACAGCACCATCCTTCTCCGCTCCGCTCTTCCCTCCCCCCCCGCCCCCGGCCCACACTCTCCCCTCCCGACCCCGCCACCCCCCCCCCCCCCACCCCCCCAGCCCACCCCCCGCCCCTTCCCCCGCCCACGCACCATCCTTCCCCGCTCCGCTCTTCCCTCCCCCCCGCCCCCCGCCCCCGGCCCACACTCTCCCGACCCCGCCGCCCCCCAGCCTCCCCGCCCAGCACCATCCTTCCCCGCCCGCACCCCCTCCCCCACCCCACCCCGCCCTGCCCCCCCCTCCCCCTCCCTGCCCCGACCCGTCATGCCCCCCCCCCCATCCCCCGCCGTACTGCGGGCAGGCCAGGTTGCCGATGGGGTGCGTTCACACCAAGATGGACGACGCCGGTCAATAACTCTCCTCTTCATCGCCCCAACTATTCGGGAAGAGCTTCCCCTTCAATATGTAGCAAAGTCCCAGCTAGTCGACCGACAGGGGGCCAACATCGGCAATGCTCTGGGTAGGTTTGGTTTGAATTGGTTTATCGGTGTTTTTTTTTTTAGTAAACATTTGAGGTCAGTCTTATCATAGCAGGGTGTAGTTGGTGCCTAGCGCCTTGTGACAGTGACTAATTCATAGTACTGCCTCACTTGGGAACCCAGGCTGCTGGGAGTAGGACTCACTAGCCCGACCAGTCACATTATCCTGGCACTGCACCTTGCCAGACAAGGATGCGGCAAGTATCAAAGCTTCAGTCTGAAGAAAGCATCTTTTTTTTTAAACCACCAAGACTGCATTTATTAAGCATTTGTTGCTGCATCGAAGGGAATACTTGTAGTATTTAATAGAACCCGTTACAGCATATGCGGTCAGAGCTTTGACATGCTTGCCAAAATTAATTTTGCACGCTTCCACTTCAACTATCTCCAAAGTTAGCTACTTAAATTAAAAGTTACTTCAAACAAAGTAAAATAAATTGCAACGATCAATCTAATGGATTTATATTTGAAAATAGCAGAAACTTAAAATCACCGGAATATGCAATTAATTTTGTAAGTCTTTGTTGGTTTGACTCCGCCAAAATCCCAGGACTTTATTAGTGAAGCGAATACCGGCCCCAATCTGCAAACCCCATCAAATAGTCCGGCAGAACACAGAGTTGTTTGTTTGTTGTTGCTTTGCGCCCTAGCAACATCTACGGTCATCAGGACTCGGGAGGGGCACATAGTCGACATAGAGTTGCGCTGAGGGGATCCGCTTTGTCATGTGAGATATTGGCCAAGAGGGCCCAGTGTGAATCGGCAGTGGCCTTGAACCCTGGCGGAGACGCTGGGAGTTAATGAAACGCCCCGACGCCACCTAGCGGTCCACACACTGTACTACCCCACGTGTGAAATCCTGCTTCGCACGGCTGGGGTTTGATAATGGACGGGTGGAGTGAGGCGTGACGAACGCGCGTGACGATTCTATGGGAGTTAATGGTGTAAAGCCCTGGTCACATACCTTAGTGAACGTAGGATAGATTAACGTGGGTCAAACGTTCTATCACTACGCTAAACTACACTGAGGCACGGCAGGTTTTGGTTGATCACCCACCGAATAGTATGGATAAATATGTTACGGTACGGATCCCGGTATGTTATGGTACGGATCCTGGTACGTCCAACTACGTTGAACTACTTTACCCCCCACTACGTTCAACTACGTTCAACTTCGTCCACTAAGGGCTATGTGACCATGGCAGAATGGCCAAGGTTTTGTGCAGGTCAAAGTATGCTAGGGTAAGCTAGAGTATGGGAGAATATGCTAGAGTATACTAGAGTACATTAAGAAGTACACTAGAGTATGCTAGAGTACGTTATCATCACAGAGGCTACATCTGCCTCAAACGTACCTCTCTTTTAAACATGTCCAAAGCTTAAATCGGAACTCACGGCCCACACACGTTCTTATGACGTTCTCATCACGGAGAAGTATGGATGCCGGTACATTGCACTATGTTGAACTATGTTGAACTACATATATATATATCTTTTTATATTGATATATAAAGACATACATGGTCAAGCTACTGCCCAGTCGCCGACGGGACAAATCCTATGAGGTCATCTTAAAAGTGGGAGACCAGGCCATCAGCACCATGCCCTGACATCCCACTGAGTCACATTATCCTCATAATCCTGGCACTGAGCCAACCATTCCTTGCCCTATCCTAATAATGCCGAGTGCCTGGCTAGGAAGCGACAATAATCAATTTTAAGTCATCGGTTTGACTCGAGCAGCGTTCGATCCCACGATCTACCAAAACGGGAGATGGATGCTGAACTTATTCGGCCATCCCGTCTAGTGTGTCTGTACCTATGTGGTGGTTCGTGCTATAGACCAGTTTAATGAACAACCTGGTACGTGATAAATACCATCCATACATACATGCATGATAGAGCGACCGGCGCAGTGTCCATACGCTGTGTATATGACGCGCCATATCTACTCTACAAGACCTCTTCATAAATATGTGAGTTGGTCGAGTAGATAGATGTGCCCGAGGGCTGTACCTGGGCATAACCCTGCACGGCCCTGCGTCACTAACAACCTGCCGAACACTTCGCCGAAATGTACAAACTTGTGCCATCATTGCCAACCTCGCCATTGGACCACGCCGACTCCAGCCGGCAGACAAAAATGATGCTTTACCAAATGTCTTGGTTTTTAATTATTTATAAATAAAAAAAAAAATTAAATTGTGTAAGTTTTAGCTAACACCACATGTACGATTCAATATGCGGGGAGTTTTTAGTAAAACATGGGGACCCAACAAGATTAAGCGGCGATTTGGGTTACTATGAGTTCGTTGACTGTTGTCGAAAACAGTAAAAATCACCCCCCACCCACACCCCCATAAGGAAGAACAAAAACAAAAAACAAAAACAATTTTAAAAAAGATTTAAAAAAAGGAACCTGTCACTTTGTACTTTGCAGAACACACACAGATCTATATTTTAGATTATCCACACACACTATTTAATCTCACTAAGCGTCTGGAATGAGTGGGAGTGCTCATTGGAGGTCATCATTGGTCATTGTGGGTACAGGGAACCGCAAAGCCCAGCACTCGCCATCCCCCTCCATGTCTTGCTGGTGGCAGGAGGGAGGGGGAGAAAGGGGGGCAGGGGGAGAGGGGGGAGAGGGTGGCAGGGGGAGAGGGGGAAGGGGGGCAAGAGGGGCAAAGGGGAGCAGGGTCTGCCACTCAACCTCCACTCACTCTGCTAAGCCTCCGGTCTCGCTAACCTCAAGTATGGAGTTACCTCCGCCACTCAAACCTCAGCCTTTATATACAGCACCCTCAGGCCACTACAGGTCACTCTCCTCATGTGATCAGCTTCACCACTACAATTTTACCCATCAACCCGACCCGATTCATTGGCTTTTAAAAACCCAAGTCAATGAACACTAAAAGTCAAAATTACAAGAACACCAAATATGACACTGATTAATTAACCCTTGATCCATTGCCACTCAAGCACTTGTTAACTCCGTATAGGAACTGATATGTTTGATTCGACACCTGTTTGATTGTTGCCATTGTTATTTTGATGTTCATTCTTACATGACCTTCTCCCGGTGGCGGCTCTGTGGTGTGAACACAGAGAACATATTGTATCATACCACACGCTGCCACTGAAATAACGTCATGCTTATCCCACTCCTGCTTCCACATTGTCTGTACGCGTCAGCAATGACGCAAACATAAATTAGATTACAATTAGTGCTCAGCAATGAAGAGAATACAAATGCGATTTTAATTTTAAATCATAATAGACTCTACAGCCTAATATTTATAAAGAAAAAAGACTCAGCTAAATATATTTTAAAGACCATGTTAACAAAAATATCTATATATGTCTTTCTAAAGTTGGTTGTTGTTTGTTGGAGTTTTACGTCCTAGTAACATTTAAGATTATCTGAGAACACTAATGTCCAAATAACAGCTAGATCCATGTCTTTTATTATTTTGATATAAACAGGGCATATATACATATATATATATATATCTACATGAAAATATAAGTGTTTATGGAAGTAATTACCTGTTATCTCGTTCACTAGCTACTCCCAACACCCAACATCCATGACACACCATTCACGATCCTAAACCAGCATCAACTTTAGGTCCCCGTCTCCACTTGACACAAAAGGGGAGACGAGGGTGTGGTCGAGTGTTAGTGCAACAACAAAAGGGCCTGGCGACGACATGCCTAGAGGAACTGTGACTTATTAACAAGTTATCACACACACACACACACCAACACCCCCACACACGCCGCCAACTAAATCTGACTCCACACTCCACACAACACATTTACTTTCAATGTGTTCCACACACACACACACTCACTCACGCTCAGACACACACTCATGCTCACACACACACTCACTCCCTCCACACCTAGCCGGTACAAGCGCTGACATCTGGCTGTCAGATTCTTCTAGGTGCCACCACAGCGTTGTATATATATATATATATATATATATATATATATATATATATATACATATATATATATACATATATATACATATATATACATATATATACATATATATACATATATATACATCATCATCATCATGCTGTCGGTCACGATGCTACAAAGACTGCTTTCATTACTTGACTGCCGCTCTCCATTTAGCTCTCTGCTGTGAGAGTTGCGTCCATGAGTCGGTCTTACTGTCTCTCAGCTTCAGGTTTCTCTTGATGGTATCCTTGAACTGGCGCCCTCTCTCTCTGTAGTCAGAAGACAGCTGAGAATAGAGGATCTGCTTTGCTAGCCTGTCTGATGACATCCTCATGAGGTGTCCAGTCCACCGGAGATTCTTTTTGATCAGAAGATCTTCCATAGAGGCCAGCCCCGTCCATTCGAGTATTTCCTTATTTGTCACTTTGTCCGAGTATTTCCTTATTTGTCACTTTGTCCTTCCAGGTTAGCCTCTTGATTGAACGCAGATGTGGCATCATGAAGGCATGCAGCTTTTTCACCTGTCGTCTGTACACTGTCCAGGCCTCGGCTACGTATAGTAGGGTGGATAGCACGATTGCATGGTAGATCTTGCCTTTGACCCGAATGGACACATGGTGGTTGTTCCAGAGTCTCTGGCGTAGTCGGCTGAAAGATGCGCTAGCCTTGGCCATCCTCCTCTGTATTTCAGCATCAGTGCGTCCATCACTTGATATAGTGCTTCCGAGGTAGGTGAATTCCGGAACAGAGTTCAGCTTGTTTCAGTCAACCATGATCTCCTCCTCTCGGGTTCTTGTAGAGTTGGGTTGGTACAGCACCTCCGTCTTCTTGATGTTAATCTTCAGGCCAAACTTCTTTGATGCATCGGAGAAAGCGTCCACTATTTTCTGGATCTCTTCAGCAGAGTGGGCAACCAGTGCACTGTCATCTGCGAATAGTAGCTCTCTCACCAGTATCTGAGTAGTCTTGGTCTTCGCTCTGAAGTGTGCGACATTGAATAGGTCAGCGCACTGTCTGGACTGTATATAGATGCCATCCCCCCATCTCTCGGAAAGCCTCGTCGAGCATTGCTGATAGAAAGATGGAGAAGAGCGTGGGGGCCAGTACACAACCTTGCTTGACCCCATTGGTAACCCCGAATGATTCCGAGACTTCCCCTCCAAGACTAACGTTGGCCATCATTCCTGTATGTAGAGCCTCGATCATGGTTGTGAACTTTTCTGGGTATCCGTACTTCCTCAGTAGCTGCGATAGCCCGGTCCTACCAACTGTATCAAATGCCTTAGTGAAATCGACAAATACCATGTACAGTGACACTGACTCCGGAACTACATCAGGTGTTATGTGAATAGATAGTCTGTTGAGGAGGATCCTGGCGAAGATCTTGCCTGCTATGGAAAGAAGAGAGATTCCTCTATAGTTCCCACAGTCTGTTCGATCACCTTTCTTGTAGATGGTTACAATGCTGGCATCCTTCCATGCTTGGGGTACAGAACCCTCCTCCCGGCATTGGTGATTAGTTGGTGCAGTCTGTTGAACAGATTGTCTCCTCCGTGCTTCCATACTTCAGCAGGAATTCCATCACCCCCAGGTGCTTTGCCATCTTTCAGGCTGGCGATTGCTCTAGCCATCTCATCCATGGTTGGAATCTCATCGAGGCATGTTTTGGTAATGCGCTGCTGGATGTTGTCCAGAGCTTCGTGATCTATGTCACCAGGGACGTTGAGTAGCTTCTGGAAGTGTTCACTCCATCTTGACACAACTCTCTTGCTGTCAGAAAATGTCTCCATTCCATCTGTTGATTTCAGGTGAACATGTCCCTTCTTCACGGGTCCCCACACTTCCTTCAGTCCACTGTAGAAGCCCTTCATGTTGTTTCTGTCTGCAGCTCTCTGCAGCTCCTCTGCCTTCATTTCCCACCAGTTTGACTTCAATGCACGGGTGCATTTTTGTAGCAATCTGCAGGCATCTTTGTATGCTGCAGTGGTGGATCTAGTGTTCCTGGTCTTCAACACTTTTTGGTGGGCTTGGTCGCTTCTGCTCATAAGATTCTGTAGCTCCTGATTGTTGGGGTCGAAACCAGTCCTGATGTTTTCTGTCTGGCTTGCCGAGATATGTTTTAGCTGTGTTGCATACAACCTGCTGCAAAGCTGCCCATTCCTCGTCTGGTGTTGGGCTTTCTTTCTCCTCCCATTGTGTGAGAGCGCTGTCCATCTCCCGCTTGAAGCTCTCCCTGTACCTGATGGTACTTAGTTTTGCTGTGTTGACCTTTGTCGGTTTACATTTCATGAAAGCTGCCTGCAAAAGTGTTGAAGTGCTGCTGGCTTTTGCAAGTTACCAGCGGCACTCTCTCGGGGAGCAAATAAAGGTTTCACACCGGCAAGAACATGTCAAGACAGGCGCAAAACTATTCGTCCCTGCAGTGGCTGTCAGGAGATGTTGGGAGTTCCATACAACAACCGCCCTTAATGCTGCCACAGTGACATGGTTTTCTGTTTAGGGTTTGCTCCCTTAGCCTTCGGTTCTGTCAAGAACCTGTACCACAAGGCAGTGGTTTACAACTCTGCAAGGCAGGTCGTCAAGCTCCTTGAGGTATTGCTATACCTGCAATACATGCATGCCCAATATATATATATATATATATATATATATATTTGTGAAGGGAAGCTATGGTGCACTTTTAGTGACGTGGCTCCCCACACCCATCCACCATGGACCCCACACACACACTTGTAAGCCTGGAGACACGGCCCTAAGCCGCCCGCAAAACCTCCCACACCCGCCGTCACCACCAAGGGGTGCCTTGACCAACAACTCACAAGGGCACTAGCACTGTAACAGCTTGTTTTGTTTTTCTTTGCCTCCACGGTCCGGTTGTGCCAGCAGTTTCTTTGTAGGGAACTTCACGGAGATGAGCGCGTCAAATGAATAGGGTAATGTCAATGGTTCGGATTTTCTGCCACAATAATTATATATATATGTATATATATATTATATATATATGTATATATATATACATATATATATACATAATTATTGTGGCACAATAATTATATATAGAATAGTTATACGAATCTTACCTGGGTATAGATGATGGATAACTGTTGTTTTCCCAAGGTACAAGCCTCGGATAGTCATGGGCTAGGCAGAAGGAAGTACAGTCGTGTCCAGCTATCTTTAGATACTTATTCAGGATAAAACCTTGGAACAAGCAAAAGTAATAGTCGTGGCAGGGTGTGGTGGGCGGGCCCTAGCCCACGACTATCCGAGGCTTGTACCTGGGGAAAACAACAGTTATCCATCATCTATACCCAGGCAAGATTTGTATAACTATACTATTTTACCTCGGGACTAAGCCTCAGGCTAGTCATAGCCTAGGGAGACTTTGACATAACTTCATTTTTATCCTTAATTCATTTCAAATCAATCCATATTATCATATCACTATTCATTTCAATTCAGTATACATTAGTATTAACAAAAAATATATACTTGTGACTTCTCACCTGTCTTGTTAGGTGGTGAGTAAGCGTGTCGCTAGGCCGCTTGACTTTTCTAGTCGTTTGTTGTAATGTTTTGCAAACAATCTAGCAGTGTTCCAGCCTGCGTGTGCAAGGATTCTCTTGATGAAGATCCCTAGCAGTCGTGCTTTCGAGACCATGGCTCCCCTTGTTGAATGGGAAGCGTATCGTCCTGTATCCACTCCTGCTGCCTTCAGGACTTTAATGGTCCATCTTGCGAGTGTGTCTCTAGAGATGCCCTTGTGTGGTTTAATAAAGCTCACCAAAAGCTGTCTTGAATTCCGTATGTCTTTTGTCTTGGATAAATAAGCCCTTATGGCTGAAACTACACACAATCGCCGATCCTCTGGGAAGCTATTAACATGCACCATGGACAAAGGGTCACCTGCGCGGTTTGATTTCAACAATTGTGTCATACCAAACGTTGCTTCCTTTTATCTATCTCCAGTCCATCTAGAGACAATGCTGTAATGGTCTGTCCCCTATGGCCTGTTACTAGCAGCAAAAGTACTGCTAACTTAAATCCTAGCTGCTTAATGTCTAAATGATAATTGCTAGGGCAGGACTTAAATAACTTAAATACTACTGATACATCCCAAAAGTGACTATATTTGGGCTTTGGGGGATTCCTTTCATTCACCGATCTTAAGAACCAGTGTATCACCTGGGGCCATATGCATGGAGCAGTGTTAGAGGCGTGTGGTGTTATGCCTCTAACACTGGGTAGCTATCACCGTTTATCGGCGTCGTCAAGAACTATGTCAAGCCGTATGCATGGGCGCTTAAACAGTGAGTGTTAGCTAAACGTGAATGTATTTATAGATTTGGGAAATCCCTCTGCATTTGTAGCCATATATTAGGCTCAAATCTATTGAATGCGATCATATTTAACAGAATTACATACGCAATAAGTGAAATTTTATCAATTTAACCCTAAAGTCGAAGCGTTATTAAGGCTACCGCCGCATTGGCGGCGATATTAATAGTTATATTTTCGAATCGACGAAGGTACAGTAAACAAACCGCCGCCGCCGCCAGTATGGAAAGCGACGTCGATGCGGCGCCGGCGGCGATTTGTTTACTTTACGTTCGTCGAAAATATAACTATTAATATCGCCGCCAATGCGGCTGCTGCATTAATATCGCTTCGTTTTTAGGGTTAATTTGCTTAAATTTCACTTATTGCGTATGTAATTCTGTTAAATATGATAGCATTGAGTAGATTTGGGTTCCATCCTGACACTAACCTAGCACTAACACCGCTGTAAACCAGATATCAGCAGAGTTAGAATTTCCGAGTTTAAACGCTCGGTGTTAGGCCTAACACTGCTCCATGCATACCAACTTTTCCGCGCTAAACCAGAAATCCCGCGCTAAACGCGTTTTGCCTCCCTAACACTGCTCCATGCATATGGCCCCTGGTGTTTACCAACTGTTTGTCCATCTATTCTTGTTAAGACAATAGATAAGGCACATCTTGCTGCATTAATCCCACCAAAACCTAATCCCTCATCTTCTAACATTCTTAGAAATGTAACTACATGGGCTATACTAGGCTTTAAAGGCTTAACCTTATTAATCAAACAATGAATACCCCATTTCTTTAAATAACTGGTATATAATTTTACTGTTCCTTTTCACCATGCATGTGACGCCAGCCTTTGTTCAGTAATCTTATCTAGTCTGAATTGTCCTAAATGTTTATTTAAAGAAGGAATGCCACGAGCGGTGTTGTCGACACATCTTGTGGGTGGTTTCAGATTGCCTCGTGCTCTTGGGAATCTGAGGCAGTCTTTTGCTTCCAATGCAACTGCTGCTAGCCATGGCTGTGTGTCCCAATTGGGCACTATCAGAATCGCGTGTGAGCGGTCCATTCTGATTTTCCTGGCCACTCTGCTGATAATGCTGAATGGCGGGAAAACATAATAAAATGTGTTATCCCAAACCAATGAAAACGCATCCACTTGCCAGGCATTAGGCTCTGGATGCCACAAAACATATTTGGATATGGGAGACGGATGCTCTAACTCATTCGGCCATCCCGTCTGGTTAATAGACCATGGGATCATGGCTTCGAACCCTGGTCGAGTCAAACCAATGACTTAAATATTGATACTTGTCACTTCCTAGCCAGGCACTTGGCATTATTAGGATAGGGCAAGGACTGGTTGGCTCAGTGTCAGGATAATGTGACTGATTGGAATATCAGGCCATGGTGCTGGCAACCTGGTCTCCCAGTGGGGCAGCACTATAAAGTCGCCATGAGTGTGCACTGTCACAAGTCGGTACCCTTACTGATATGACCTTAGATGTTGCTCGGACGTAAAACAACAACAAACAAACAAATCATAGGGTCCAGCAATGATAGATTCTTTTATATTGACTTTTGATGCAACAAACCCCCAATAGCCGACGTGTACTTTTTGTGCTGGGGGAGGGGGGAGGGGGGTTCGTTAAACAAACAAACACAAGCAACAATAAATGTTTAATGAGTGCAGCAGTATCTAAGTTGGATACATTGGTTCAGATCTAGATAGATGAATGAATGCCTTGGACAATTTGATGCTTTCAAAGTTTCATTGGACTACACAGTTTTACTTACTCATTGACTTAACCTGTCTCGTGAGCTCTTAGCGACGGTTTTACTTCTCCACCCCACTGCGTAATCTGTCACTCTATTATTGACATCGGTGAATGATTCATCAAGTTGGGATCTTATGTCTTATGGTCTTCTGTGTGTCTGTGTGCGCGTGCGCATGCGCATGCCAGTCACGTGTCAGGTAAATAAGCTTCTGGAACATGCGCCTAATCGGTGATTAGTTAGTAGGACGGACCTTACATCCGGGTCTCACGGAGTCTTCTGACGTCATAATCCCCCGTGTATGTAATACGTCACGCCTTGCACCTCTCACGTCACTAACAAGCTTCAGCTCGGGGACTCAGACGAAATGCCGGCTTAAAGAGTCAACATAGCCACCCCCCATTACTTTAAAACAGCTTTCAATATTTCAACGCCAGCCCCAACTCGTCGGAATACTTTTGATACCGAAATTATGTTTGCTGTTTGTTTGTTGTTTTACGTCCTAGCAACATCTAAGGTCATATCAGGACAGGTACCGACTTGTGACAGTGTGCACTCATGGTGGCTTTATAGTGCTACCCCACTGGGAGACCAGGTCGTCAGCACCATGACCTGATATCCTACTCAGTCACATTATCCTGACACTGAGACAACCAGTCCTTGCCCTATCCTAATAATGCCAAGCGCCTGGCTAGGAAGCGATAAGTATCAATTTTGAAGTCATTGGTTTGACTCGACCAGGATTCGAACCCACGATCCCATGGATGCCAACACGAGAGACGGACGTTCTAACTCATTCAGCCATCCCGTCTGGTCCCGAAATTATGTTCTATATTAGTTGTATGTTTATTGGGGTTTTACATCCCGGCAACATCTAAGGTCATATCAGGGCGGGTACTGACTTGTGACAGTGCGGGCACATGGCGATTTCATAGTGCTGTCCCACTTGGACACCAGCTGTCCCACTTGGAGACCAGGCGGCCGACACCATGACCCGATTTCCTACTCAATCACATTATCCTGACACTGAGCCAACCAGTCCCTGTCCAATCCTAGTAATGCTGAGCACTAGGCTAGGAAGCGAGAAGTATCAATTTTGTTTGTCATTGTTTTTTTTACTTGGCTGGGATTTGAATTCCCATCCTTCCGCACGGGAAGCCTGCGCTCTACTGATTCGACCACCGCGTCCAGTGTGTTCCATATCAGTGATAATCACAACGCCATCGCCCATATTAAAGGGCTAGGATTAAGCATGACGTCCCAGGCATACGGCTCACGTTTGTAATAGATCACAGACACCAGGTGGCGCCACCGGTTACCGCCACCGGATCGAGCATGTCAACAATTATAATTGAGTAATGAAGTCGGGCAAAAGCGGAAGGCGAAAAGCCTTTATATATATATATATATATATATATATATATATATATATATATATATATATTATATATATATATATATATATATGCAATACACAATCCTTTTAACTAAACTGAAAACTAGTAGAAGAAATGTCCAAGAAACTGCTTTAACAATACGTGTGTGTATGCATACATAAAACCTGTAAATCTACACATATAATATTATATATATATATATATATATATATATATATAGCTACGATTCTTCTCCATACTGTTTGTATTACTGACAGTCTCGGTATTTATATAAGTATATATTATTATATTATATATGTGCCATATAATTTATTATTATATATATGTGCTATATACTTTAATATCATATTAGATATGTTCTATTTGTTATGTGAGTACAATTGACAAACTACGATGCTTTGACCTACATTTTGCCTTGTTTCTACGTTAATATGGTCACAATATATATGTGTTGTATAATTTATTATGTGAGTATAAATAAACTACGGTTCCATTTCCCGATACTTTTGCCTTACATACAGCCTGTGCACCTATGTGAATATATGTATATATATACACACATATATATATATATATATATATATATATATATATATATATATATATATATATATGCAATCATACCATATATGTGTTATATAATTATATAATGTATTATATGAGTATGAATAACTGACAACGATCCTCTTCCTTCCTATGTATATTAGTTATTACCTACATCCTCTGTACCTATATATACATATCTATATACAATTATGCCATGTATGTGCAACATAATGTATTATGCGAATATAAACCACAATCCTCCCTCCCCGCTATTTCTATTAGTATTACCACTTTCCTGTATTACCAATATCTGCAGGGTAATACTACACTGGCGCCACCTGTGCTGATCCACCTTACTAATCCCTTCAATGAATCTCCATCCAGTGCACAAGTCATCTTACAGATCTCCCATCCCCCTTAAAACAAACAAATCAACTAAAAGTTGGCTATGCCGCATATACTACACGAAGCAGTGGGTGATAAGAGGCATAGACTAAAGTACTCTGTCTATACAGTGAACCCCCATTAAAATAACCCTGATTTAATGCAAATGTGCCTATAATGCCATGATTCATTCATTAGACCCGGAATTCTTTCATCAAAGGTGATTCAGTAAACTGAACCCCGATTTAACGTGACCGCGCTGTTTTCATGATGACGTTGTATGGACCCCAGCGATCACATTACAATGGGGTGTATATATACAGTCCATCCTATCTCTAGCACCCCCCCTCACCAACACACACACACACCTTTATCCACAATCAATTTCCCATAGTTAGTGCCCGGCCCCAATATATGCGCATATATTCAAATCAGCGACGACAATGTGTTTGTGATGATGAAGGATTACCTGTTTATTGAAATAATGTAGGCGGGGTGCTCCTGCTCGCCGGGCACGGCGCTTAGCTGGTGGCCGGCAGGCGTGGGCCATCTCCCATTAACCACGGTGGGCCCGCCACCCGCTGGCGCCCAGGGGACCATATTGCAAAAGGATTATGTGTTATTACCTGCGAGCAAAAAAGAGTGATACCTATGCATACGTGGGTAGCTCGCTCTGCCTCCCACTCTCCCCGTCCATCGCCCTCTCGCCCTTCCTCTTCCTCAACCCCCACCTTCTTCCCTCTCCCCTCCCTCTCCCTTCCCCCAAGCCATTACACTCCCTCCCCCCTTCCTTCTTACTCCCTTTCCCTTGCCATTTCCTGTCCCCCTCTCTCTCCCCTTCCCTCTCTCCCCCGCTCTCCGTCACCCTTGCCCCCTCCCTTTCCCTCTCCCTCTTCTTTTCCCTCCCTTCCCCCTCTCCCACCCTCTCCCTTTCCATCTCCTACTCGCCCTTGCACTCCCTCTCACCCCCCCTCCCTCTCCCTCTTTCCCTCTTGCGCTCCCTGTCCCTTTCCCTATCCCCTCCCTCTCCTCTCCCCTTCCCTTTCCCCCTCCCTTTCCATGTTCTCCCTGTCATGCTCTTTTCCTTTCTCTCAGCGTCTCTCGGGACCGGACGGAGTGGCCGAGTCGGTGAGAACGCTGGCTGGCTGGCTGGCCTCCTACGCATGAGGCTGTGGGTTTGAACACTGGCCGAGTCAAACAGATGACTTACAGAAAATGTTTCGCGAGCATGGTATCAGCAATACTAGGATGTGACAAGGACGGGTTTGCTGAGTATGAGGATAATAAGAGATTAAGACTGTGCAGGATATCAGGTCATGGTGTTGGCAGCCCGATCTTTCAATGGAGCAGCACTATACAGTCACCATGATTGATTCATTGATTGGTGGTTGATTTATGCCGTGTCGTCAGCATAGGCCATATTCATGGCGAGAAATGTTTGTTTTTTGTTCAAACCATCGCTTTCACATGTAAAAGCAGACAATCAATTATGTGACAATAAACACTCATTAAATTAGAAAGCTCACAATCATATATTTGTGGTTAAGGGAAACAAATTCCCATAGAAAAAGAAAAGTTTTATTAATAATTGATAGAATCTATTTAGTAAACTATATGAGGTGGTACAGTCCAGCTGCCCTCAAAAAGGCTAAAATGTTTTCCTGTTTTACCTTAGTAAAAATGTCATGCATACTGTCTGCAGTGTAGAACTGTTGGCGCAGGGCCAAAAAATCAAAGCAACTTAGTAAAATGTGTTTGAGTGTCAGCGGGGACTGACACCCAATACATTGAGCAGAAAAGCATGTGTAAGCCACGAGTGGCCAATACGGCAGCGGCTAAGGACCACTTGGTCCCGCCGACCTCCCGCATGAGTCTGTGGTGGCTTTCCCATAGATGGTTCAATTTCTTTAAGTTTATTAATGTTGTCATCCCTCTCATGTTGCCATTTGGATTTTATGTGCGTGGCTATTAGTGGTTTCAGATCAGAGTGGGGGATCAGACACGGTTCAAGATCACAGTTCAGGGCCTTCTTCACAGCCCGATCAGCTCGTTCGTTTCCTTGTATGCCGGCATGGCCAGGCACCCAGCACAGGTGGATGTCATACCCATCCGTTGTCAGTTGGTTCATTTTATAAATGACCGTTGCTAGAATAGGGTGATTCGTTTTCAGTCCAGCAACAGCCAGGAGGCAAGAGAACGAATCACTGTATATAACATAGTTAGTGTGGTTGGATACCTTGATACACTCCAACACGAGAAGGAGTGCTTGGGCTTCTGCAGTGAAAATCGAGCTCTGATCAGGCAAACGTACGCCAAATTTTTCCCGTCTGTAGACTGCCGCAGAAGCTACCCGGATTTGGTCTTTCGAACCATCAGTGTATATGGAGAGGTGTCCTGCAAACTGGGCTTGAATCTCTGCATGCAGTCCTTGGTACTCGAGTGGATGTGTCCCAGACTTCCTCACTTCTGTGAGTCGGAGGATAACCAATGGCTTTCTCAATGACCACGGGGGATGTTCTGGGACTTTGGCATCCTCCAACACGTTCAAATCCACGCCCAAGGCCTCCAAATGAGGTTTCATTCGGAGCCTCAGTGGCCGGATGTAATTCGGCCTGGCTTCATACCTGGATTCGTCATGTTGCTCGAATAGACAATTGTGTGCAGGATTCAATGCATTAGTTTTCATCTTGACTACATATTGCATGGCCAGTTTGATTCTCCTGTTGTTAAGTGATGGTTCATTGGCTTTGACATAGAGGCTCTGAACCGGTGAGGTGCGGAAGGCCCCAAGGGCCAGGCGCAGTCCCTGGTGGTGGATCGTGTCTAGCCGCCTAATATATGATTTCCTTGCGGAACCGTATACTATGCTGCCGTAATCCACTCGTGACCGAACCAAGGTTCTGTACACGGAGAGCAGAACATCTCTGTCTGCTCCCCACTCTGAGCTGGACAGCACCCTCAGAATATCTAGCGCTTTCAGGCATCTTGTTTTCAGGTACTTTATATGTGGCACAAAAGACAGTTTTGCATCGAGAATAAGGCCTAGAAATTTGGTTTTCTCAACGACTTTAATGGAATCCCCATCCAGGGTCAGCTCCGGTTCCGCATGCATTCTACGCAGCAGGCAAAAGTGCATGCAGACTGTTTTGGTCTTGGAAAATTTGAAACCGTTCAGAACTGACCATCGATGGATCCCATTTATGCTTGGTTGTAGATGTCTCTCTATGACATTCATGTTATCACCGCTGTAATATAAAACAAAGTCGTCCATGAAAAGACTACAGGAGACCCCCCACTTTACAGCAGCAGCAATACCATTGACCTTGACCCTGAAAACCATGAGTGCACGCTATCACAAGTCGGTACCCGTCCTGATATGATCTTAGATGTTGCCAGGACGTAAAATACCAACAAACTAACTCACTGTATCTCTTTGTGGTTCGCTTCTTCTTCTTCGTCTTTTCTTTATCTTTTCCTTTTCTGTCTTTCTTGCTCTCTCTTTCTTCCCCTCCCTCTAAATGTGTGATCTATAATGAAATATGAGAGCATAAACACAGGACATGTTCCCCTCCCAGTTATATTCCATACTATTACCATCATTCTATAGTTATAGGCTACTGTATCTGAGGACTAGTTCCTCTTTCTCTGACGTGGCGCCACCTCTGAATGGTCAACTGGCACCTACTTACTACTGCCATTGTTGGCCGGGTTTTTAACTGTATATACTATATAAATCAATCAACTTTAGTATATGGTATATAACACATGTACTATATTATACATGTACTCTGTGAATATATATGATACATAAAAGTATTTAAATAAATATTATAAGAATGGAACGGTTTTGCGCAATGGATTATATATATATATATATATATATATATATATATATATATATATATATATATAACTTCCGAGTGAGTGTCGTGTGAAAGCCCTGGATGGCGGGGGGGGGGGGGTGAAGGATGCCGGTACCCACCTCACCCAGGAAGGGGGCGGGGGGGTGGAGCAGGACACCATAGAGATTATGACACACGATAACAGTCTTTATCACTATTGGAGGCTACATTATAAATACTATAGTTAACATTATTACCTTATTATACAGAGTGCTTTTGAGACGTCTACTCCTTTTACCCCTCCCCCACCCACCCCCATTAGGACGCCGGTTGGTCACGTGACTACGCATAGCGATAGGCAGGTGGTGGTAACACCGCAGTGTCCAACTTTGACCCCGGCCACACATTTACCATACACTGCCTAATGGGAAGCGTATGCAGTGTGATACACCGGTGATAATCACCCCCCTCCCACCCCACCGTCCCTCACTCCCTCCCCCTCCGCTCACTCTCAGCCCCCCTACCCTGCACACACTCCCCCCCCCCCCCCCCCCCCCACATACTCTACAGCGCGCTGAGCCTACAGACACCAAAAGAGTGTAACTAACTGCCAATGTACGACGAAAGAGAACACCTGTGCCCCAAAGCTGAAAATTAAAAAATATATATATAAAACAATAAATAAAACTAAGTCACCCGACTATCGGGAAGCCTCCCTAAAAAAATAGCCTCAATCTGTCGATTTCCTGCTTTAAATGTGTAATCTCTTGCCAAAGAATCATTTCCCCTTTTTTTTATGTTGTAATTTTTATGCATATTTTTCGTCAAAATACACCACTCTATATCACTTTTTTCCCGCATATTCTGCCTCCTTTGGCCACGCTGTTTCTCCCTATCACTTTGTGGATTAGCGAAATCTCCCTACATATACGAAGGGATGGCCGAATGAGTTGAGTGTCCGTCTCCCGTTTTGTTTGATCGTGGGATTCGGACCCACGACTTCGAACCCTGGTCGAGTCAAACCAATGACTTTAAAATTAATACTAGTCACTTTCTAGCCAGGTGCTCGGTATTATTAGGATAGGGCAAGGACTGGTTGGCTCAGTGACAGGGTAATGTGACTGAGTGGGATAGACTATCAGGTCATGCCGGTGGCCTGGTCTCCCAGTGGGGCAGCACTATAAAGTTGCCATGAGTGCGCACTGTCACAAGTCGGTACCCATCCTGATATGACCTTAGACATTGCCAGGACGTAAAACTCCCAATAAGCAACCAACAACCAAACGCCCTATGTACAATTAGTGTATTAGGGAGATCTCCCTACCCACTACTTGGCACCTCTAAAAAAACTAAAAGGTACTCCTCAGAAGAAGAAATTGATGTACGACTAAAAGGAAGTAAAAAAGAAGGTTATGGAGGAGGTGAAGGTGACTGGTTCGTCGTCGGTAGTTACCTGTCTGTATACTACAAGAGGCAGCAGTACTAGATCCAAGGCCACACCGATGCCACCACATTCACCCTGTGTAAATCGCCTGTCTGATTTGTTGCTTCTGTCACATTTGGTGTGTGCTCGCCGATTGTGACTCTGACAGCAATCGTAAATCCAAGGTCGCGGTTATCACCAGAATCGCAGCAACCAGCAACAACTGACGGAGTATGGCCATTTACACCGGCCAGCAAACATGGATTAATTTGTCTAAAACACACAATTTCAGGCTCTCATGTCTTAAAAATATACATGCAAGAACTACATTTCTAAATGGATTGATTGTTTTATTTGTTGAGGGTTTATGAAGGTGTACATACTTCCAACAGTGCACCCTCGACATGAACAAAAAGAATGAGAAGATAATCGACAATCTAATTGACAACCGATAATTTTAATTATTTGATATTTTTAATTTAACTTTTTCCGAGAGTGGGGGGGGGGGCGGGGTTGGGGGGGTTGGATTTGCCCGAAATCCACTCGCAGTTCCTAACACAACCATTGACCCTACCACTTTCAAGCAACAAACTGTGATCTGCCAGTATGTTGGTGGCGCCACCTGTAACTCTACCACAGAACGAAGGAAACCTGGGAAGCGCCAATGTCTCAATAGTGACGGTTCACAGAACTAACTACGCAGAAATAGCTCCGTTCTTAATAATACTCGCATATTAAACTATACAACACATTAAGTAAACCTACAACTACAAACCACAACAACAAAAACAAAGCCAGTTTAAACTGGCGCCGATGTGAGCCTAACAAGCGCTGACTGGCATCTGGCGAAATGGTGGTGGTGCCAGGATAGCACAGCGGGAACCGGCCCGCAGCAAATATGACAATAAATATAGTACGATATTAATAAAAAAGGCAGCATTAACTGCCAGGATCCTAAAGGATATAGGATAGAGCTCCGCCCCTTTATACTCATAGTAATAAATTATATATCACATATATGTGTAGGCGTACATTTATGTCGTAGGGGTGATGAAAATGGGAAATATTGCACCTAGAATAGGATTCCAACCAACATTTCTTGCCAACCAGCATTACACTACCTAGGTTCTCTGATGCAATCATCCTATCCATGCCTAACTGTTTATATGGCTCCTTGCCTGAGAGGTCAGTGCAGACCGCTACACCTTTAATTGGTATACATCAATAAGTCATTAAATGTGTACAATTACATACATACAGGCAATGCACTTACATATATACATACACAGGGTAGGTTCACCAACCATACAGTACACAATTTTTAGGGGATCCTGGTCATGGAACCAGTGTCATGGGGTTGAAGAAAATGGGAAATATTGTGCCTAGAGCAGGTTTTCAAACCCATAATTCTTGCCATTCCAGTGTTAGCATGTTATCCATTACACTACCTAGGCTCCCTTATGCAATCACCCTATTAACGCCCACTACACCTGTCTATGTGGTTCCTTGCCTGAGGTCAGTGTAGTCTGATACACTTATATACATATAATATATATATAATGTATATAATATATAGCTACTGAGGAAGTATGGATGCCCAGAGAAGTTCACAACTATGATCGAGGGTCTACATACAGGAATGATGGCGAACGTTAGTGTTGGAGGGGAAGTCTCGGAATCGTTCGGGGTTACCAATGGGGTCAAGCAAGGTTGTGTACTGGCCCCCACGCTCTTCTCCATCTTCCTATCAGCAATGCTCAACGAGGCTTTCCGAGACATGGGGGATGGCATCTATATACAGTCCAGATGGAGCGCTGACCTATTCAATGTCGCACACTTCAGAGCGAAGACCAAGACTACTCGGATACTGGTGAGACAGCTGCTATTCGCAGATGACAGTGCACTGGTTGCCCACTCTGCTGAAGAGATCCAGAAAATTGTGAACGCTTTCTCCGATGCATCAAAGAAGTTTGGCCTGAAGATTAACATCAAGAAGACGGAGGTGCTGTACCAACCCAACTCTACAAGAACCCGAGAGGAGGCGATCATGGTTGACGGAAACAAGCTGAACTCTGTTCTGGAATTCACCTACCTCGGAAGCACTATTTCCAGTGATGGACATATTGATGCTGAAATACAGAGGAGGATGGCCAAGGCTAGCGCATCTTTCGGCCGACTACACCAGAGACTCTGGACCATGTGTCCATTCGGGTCAAAGGGAAGATCTACCGTGCAATCGCGCTATCCACCCTACTATACAGAGCCGAGGCCTGCACAGTGTACAGACGACAGGTGAAAAAGCTGCATGCCTTCATGATGCGACATCTGCGTTCAATCATGAGGCTAACCTGGAAGGACAAAGTGACACATAAGAAAATACTCGAATGGACGGGGCTGCCCTCTATGGAAGATCTTCTGATCAAAAAGAATCTCCAGTGGACTGGACACCTCATGAGGATGTCCTCAGACAGGCTACCAAAGCAGATCCTCTATTCTCAACTGTCTTCTGGTTACAGAAAGAGAGGGCGCCCTGGTCTCCGGTTCAAGGATACCATCAAGAGAAACCTGAAGCTGAGAGACATTACGACCGACTCATGGATGCAACTCTCACAGCAGAGAGCTAAATGGAGAGCGGCAGTCAAGTAATGAAAGCAGTCTTTGTCGCATCGCGACCGACTGCATGATGAATATATATAATGTATATAATATATATACAATATATATAATATATATATATAATATATATAATATATAAACGACTGGCATCACCACCACAACCACCTGCAGTATAGTAACTCCCATGTGTAATGATAACGTACAGGTGAGCATTTTTTTCATTTATTTTATTTTTTGTTGATGCTGTGTTTATACTGTCCATAGCTTGTAAGCTTGAGTGCTCGGGCTATGTCTCTAAGATAACAAACTTGGGGGTTTAAAGGGAGTTAAGCATCGGAAGGAATCTGTACACAACCAGGGCTGCCATCTCGGATTACCTGTGGGCACATACTGTCACGATATGGATGAATCTACTTTAGCTGGGAACACTCAATATCTTTGCCTGTGTCCACACAGTCCTAACATTCGCTCCAGTGTATAGCAGAACAAAACATAGCGCAGACCTGGCTTTGTTGCTGATGTGCTTTTTTTTCTGCTTTATTTATATTTTGTTAAATTAGTGATGGTGGTGATGATAGTGGTGGACGATGATGACGACTACGGTAATCATAATGATGATTGTAATGTTTGTGTTCTTTGCTTTGTCGTTTCACGTCCTAGCAACATCTAAGGTCATATCAGTACGGGATGATCGTAATAATGGTCATTGTGATTGATGATTCATTGATTATGATAATGGTGATAATTATTATGATAATTGTGATTATAACAATAGTGAAGATAATCGTAATAATGATTTTATTAATAGTGAGTATTATCACCGATGTTATGATTACGATGAGTGTTATAGTGATAATGATGGTGATATTGGTGATGACTGCTTATTATAATAATAGTGATGATTGTGGTAATGATGGTGATAATGGTGATCTGTGCTTTACAATGGTGATTATTATGATAATACTTATTATTATGATAATTATAATAATACTGATGATTACTATAATATTAATAATAGTGATCATGATTGTGATAATGATGATTATGGTAATTGTGATGATAATAATGACGATAATAATTAATATTATTATGATGATAACAACGATGGCAATACGAAAGATTCTTTCCCATTTCATCTAAAGTGTCCAAAACAGTTTGTTGTTGATTTACGTCCTAGCCACATCTAAGTTCATATCAGGACCGTCAATAACATGACGAGCAGCATGGACATCAATCAACATCGGTAATAATTAAGTAACTTGCATAGTTTAGAGCCAACGTAATGACAAGTCGAACCCTGTCGGTCTCCTGTGACTGACTCTTCCCTACATTGACTGCAAATAACAAAAACCTGAACAGTTAAGAAAAGAATTGAATGGACCTCACGAGAATGGGTGGCACACGAAACACTACTAATGAACCATTCAGTAATCAATGAATTGATATAGAGAGACGATTGGTCACATGACCGATGGACACACGTAGCAAACATCCTGGTTTATATTAAATTTATCGCCGGCTAAAGTTTGGTAATCCCGATCACAGCGGACTCATTGAGAGACGCCCACTTCTCGCGTTTGTCTGCACAGATCACCCCACAGAGGGCGCCACACCGTAAAATTACCCAGACGCCCACAGGAGACACCCACAAACAGACACCCACACCGACTCGGGTATCAGACGGGGAGAAGGGAAGCGGGAGGGTGTACAGGGGCAGGGAAGAAAGGGACGAGGGTATGGAGAGGAAGGGGGAGGAAGGGGGGGGGGAGTAAAGGGGACGAAGGGACGAGGGGAAGAGGGGAAGCGGGGAAGATGGGACGAAGGGAAGGGGGGAAGAGAATAGGAGAAGAGAATAGAAGAAGAGGGGAAGAAAATGGGGGAAGAAAAGGCGAATAGGGGAATAGGGGAAGAAGTGAAGAGGAAGAGGGGAAGAGGAACAGGAGAGGAGGAGAGGAGAGGAGAAGAGAGGAGGGGAAGAAGGGAAGAGAGGAGGCAGGGAAGAGAAGAGGGGCAGGGAGGAAAGGGGGAAGCGGGGAAGAGGGAACGGGAATGGAGGAGAAGGGATGAGTGGAGAGGAAAGAAGGTGGAGGCTGGAGACAAGAGAGAAGGCGGGCGGAGGGGGAATAGATAGATGAGAAAAAGTAGGGAAAGAGGAAGAGGGGGAGCGGAGTCAGGACGGGAAGGAGGAAGAAAATGGAGAGCGAGAAGACGGGGGAATATGAGAGAAAAGCGGAAGGGAGGTGAGAAAAGGAAGAGAGGGAAGAAAGGGGGGAGTATGCAAGGAAGGGATGAGAGGAGAAGGAGAGGGGAGGAGGGGATGGAATGGAAAGGAAAGGAAAGAGTGGAGAGGAGGGGAGGTGGAGAAGGTGGGGGAAGGGAGGAAGGGAGGAGGAGAGGAGAAGAAGTGGAGGAGGGAGGGGATGAGGAGGGGGGGGGAGATGAGGAGAGGTGGAGGGGATGAGAGGAGGAGGGGAGGAAGGGAGAAGGGGGGGAGGGGAGGACAGAGAAGGAAACGTAGTACAGTAAAACAAGGGCGGGGGAAAGAAAGCTGATGGCGATGTGATGGTGATTTAAAGCTATGTCGATACTGATTGATCAAACGTCCTCTTCATAGTGAGAAGGGGAGGGAGGTGGCAGGACAGCAGAACGACAGCCGACAGAAGGAATGCGAGGAAGAGAAGTATGGCAGAATGTCGAGAAAACAGCGGCAGAAGAGGTGAAAGAGGACGAATTTGTCTGACGTAGCAGGCATCGATCGATAGCACCACCGGACAGCATTCCACCAGCACCAACATTGTGAATCGCACATTGTGGTTGTAAGTCCTAGCAACATCTAAGAACATGTACTCACTTGTGTCAGTGCACACCCATGCCGATTTATATAGTGCTGCTCCACTGGGTGATCAGGCTACCAGCACCGTGACTCGGTGTTTATCATGTCACTCACATCAGTGTACAAATGATATCTCACCAGATTCACCAGGCAACCATATCTGGATATACAAATTTAAAGGCCTTTGTGCAGCGAAGTCCTAAGTAAACCTACGTAAGTAAGTAAGTATTTAATCGTTGTGCACTGGGCTTCATGGCTACATCACATTTGCCCAGTCGCAGCAGCCATTATGCTACGTTACATAAATCTGCGACAAGTGTAAATTTTGTAAGTCATTGGTTTGACTCGGTCGGGATTTGAAATCGATTCGGCCGCCGCATCTGGTCCAACACAAAAAATAACAATGAGGGTAAACTATACGACATAACACAGAGCCTGCTCGACTAAGGATGACTGTTATATATGTAAAGATGCTAAATGACCTCTGAGTGAAGAGAATGCGCAGAGGCATATGCCATAGAGCTAGCTGTTGGAGGGCTTCTAGTGTCAGTGGTTGTAGGTAGAGATGGTGTCAGTAAGGCTGCATGGGAGTGTCAGCGGCATGAGGGTAGTGACAGCACATGGGACATTAATTGAAGGGAAGGCGGTGTCAGGTAGTGCTCTCAGCAATTGTGGGTCGTGACGGTGTCGGTGATCGGTGGCAGTGGGACTACTAGTGACAGGATGCAGTGTCAGTAATAGTGACATAATGCAGTGTAGGTACTAGTGACAGTGATAGTGACATGAGGCAGTGTCAGTAATAGTGACATGAGGCAGTGTCAGTAATAGTGGCAGGATGCAGTGTCAATATTAGTGACAGGATACAGTGTCAGTACTAGTGACAGGCGACAGTGTCAGTGATAGTGACAGGATGCAGTGTCACTAATATTGATAGGATGCAGTGGCAGGATTAGTGACAGGATGCAGTGCCAGTAAATGACAGGCTGCAGTGTCAGTACTAGTGACAGGATGCAGTGGCAGTAATATTGACAGGAGACAGTGTCAGTGAGAGTGACGGGATGCAGTGTCAGTAATAGTGACATGATGCAGTGTCAGTCTTAGTGACAGGATGCAGTGACAGGATGCAGTGCCAGTAAGTGACATGATGCAGTTTCAGTACTAGTGACAGGATGCAGTGCGGTTAATAGTGACAGGATGCAGTCAGTATTAGTGACAGGATGCAGTGCCGGTAAGTGACATGATGCAGTGTCAGTAATAGTGACAGGATGCAGTTTTAGTAATAGTGACATGATGCAGTGTCAGTGATACTAAAAGCAGCCTGGGCCAGTGTCAGTGATAGTAACGGGAGGTAGCGTCAGTTATAGTGACAGGAGGCAGTGTCAATGTTGTTGCATGGATGCAGTGTCAGTGACAGTGAAAGGAGACAGTGTCAGTGTTTGTGCATGGAGACAGTATTAGTAATAGTCACAGGATGCAGTATCAGCGCATGGATGTAGTGTCAGTAATAGTGACAGGATGCAGTGTCAGTGACAGTGACAGTGATGGGAGGCAGTGTCAATTCTGGTGTGGACAGTGTCAGTGAGATCCAGCCGGCCGCTAGGGCGTCATTAGGTAGTGACGACAGCGGCCCACGCCTGACCAGTTTGTGATGAATTGCAGTGAGTGTAAAATCCAATCGGTGTGCGCGTTTAATCAGGGTAATAAACCACAACTCGCCACTCGGCGCCACAACCACCGCTCCACGGACGTGGTGTAAAATATGCCGATATATGGCATAGGGGGGAATGCACATGTTCTATTACTGACCGGTGTACGTGACCAGGCGCATGTATATATATATATATATATATATGTAAGGGCTGGTGGTGCCTGAGTGGGATGTAAATAGACATAGTGGTGCTGGCAGGTCTGGGTGTGAGGGCACTCAGGGCCTACACCCTCTGCTGGGATAGTGATCACCATACTCAAAGGTCAAGATTGGTGGTGGCCATGGGGCCATACAGCTTGGTGGTGGTGGGCAGACCACTGGTAGCCATGGGGAGCAGGAATGCTCGATCTTTATTGGTAGGGCCAAGAATGCTTGTTTTCCATTGGGGGAAAAGGGTGGGGTGATACTCTACAATGAACCCCTGTAACCATATAAATAATAAACCAGAGGGCTTGACTCTCTCTTCTTCTTTACACTTTATACTCTTCCTTTCTCTTTGTCTGTATTGATTTCACTATAGCCTGCCTACACAACCACAGATTTGAGCTTTAGCCATTTAACAGTGGGTCAGTCAGCGATTTGGGATTTACACCATACCAACATATGAGGTCATACCAACGGCTGCCGACTAAGGATCGTGCAGACTTATGGCGGCTATATAGTGTTGCCCTGTGGGATACAGTGCCATCAACACCTCGATAACGGAAATATTCAAAGCCAATATTTGGGTAAGGCATCGTTGATTAAATTACTTTGACTTTAAAGATGCAGTCAAGTATTATCAGTATAATCTGAAATATCACTGCATTTCTTATATATATACACACACACACACATAAATGATGTGCTGTCATGTACGACAGGTTCCCGCTAGCATGTATGGTATGCATGTGAAGAATAAGGCAGGGGAGAGGAAACATTTACTTCACCGTTTATTCCTTTCGGTTGTCCGCTCTCCATGGCACCATAGAACAAAGTGACCCACCCCCTGATCAACCAGGTCACAGGTAAGCTCTCATGGTGGGAGGGGGTGGCTAGCCAGTCGCAGGGGGTGGGTCCACTCAGGGACTGCCTCTGGTTAGCCTGTTGCTACCGGTTACCATACCCGGATAACTGTGATCAGCATAGTCCTTGCCGTCACTGATTGGTGGTGATCCTCATGTACGGACTACTTCATATATACATGTGCACATGTATATACACACATATATGTACACTACATATAAGCATATATAGGCTACATATTTAGCATGCATATATATAGTTGTAATGGGGTACCACGCCGCCATCACTAATCCAGATATTACACTCATTTTATTTCATAGTTATATTTTAAATTATGTCAGTGTCATATATATATATATATATATATATATATATTATATATATATATATATATATATAGTATAGTTATACGAGTCTTACCTTGGTACAGATGATGGATAACTGTTGTTTTACCGAGGTATAAGCCTCGGATAGATGTGGGCTAGGGAGAGGTAAGCACGTCCGGTACCAGCAATCTTAACCTACTTATTGAGGATAAAAATGACTTTCAAAACAATGGATACTATTACTTTACCGAAAAGGTACACCAACGGAATAGATGTGGCAGGGTGTGGCGGGAGGGCCCTAGCCCACATCTATCCGAGGCTTATACCTCGGTAAAACAACAGTTATCCATCATCTGTACCAAGGTAAGACTCGTATAACTATACTATTTTACCTCGGTAAACAGCCTCAGGCTAGCCTCAGGCTAGGGAGACCTTTACATAATTCATTTTTATCCTTAATATCATTCTTTCTTATTATTATAACATTCTAAATTTTTGTTCTCACCTATTCTTGTTAGTTGGCGAGAAGACGCTTTGCAACGCCGGTAGGCTTTTCTAGTCGTTTATTATAATGTTTTGCAAACGACTTAGCCGTCTTCCAGCCTGCATGCGCTAGTATTCTTTTCACAGAAATACCAAGCACCCGTGCCTTGGAGACCATGGCTCCTCTAGTTGAGTGGGAAGAGTATTTACTCGTATCCACCCCAGCCAATTTCAACACCGTAATTGTCCATCTGGCAAGTGTGTCTCGTGAAATCGCCTTATGTGGCTTTATAAAGCTCACTAATAGTTGTTGCGATGCACGTAAATCCTTTGTCTTGTATATATAAGCCCGTATGGCCGACACAACACATAATTTCCGATCATTCGGAAAACAGTCTAAGTGAACCGTTGATAAAGGGTCACCTAACGTGTTCGATTTGAGCAATCTTTCTAAATCAAATGTAGCTTGTTCCTTGTCTATTTCTAATCCAGTTAAGGATAAAGCAACAATCGTCTGTCCTCTGTGTCCGGTTACTAACAATAACAGGACCGCAACCTTAAAACCTAACTGTTTTATATCTAACCACGAGTTGTGAGGCCAAGCCTGAAACAACTTAAATACTATAGAAACATCCCAAAACCGACTATACTTTGGTTTTGGAGGATTCCTTTGATAAATTGAACGAAGTAAATAACAAAGAACATAATGTTTTCCAACTGTTTCGCCATCAATTCTAGGTAATATAATTGATAACGCACACCTCGCCGCATTAATCGATCCAAAGGAAAGTCCTTCATCCTCTAGAGAACGAAGAAACCGAGCTACTTGTGAAATCTTTGGATTTGTTGGCTTAACTTTCATTAACAAACAATGTACACCCCATTTCTTTAAATAGGTTGTATACATTTTGACAGTTCCTGGCCTCCAGGCATCCGATACTATCCTATCCTCAGTAATTCTGTCCAATCCAAATTGCTGTAGCTGCTTCCTTAAAAAAGGAATGCCAATAGGGGCGTCGTTGACACGTCGCCGTGAACCACTAGCGGTCCGTGGTGCATCAGATTCCCGAGTTTTCTTGGGAATCGTATATGATCTTTTGCCAGTTGTGAAACTGCTGGCAGCCAAGGTTGCGTGTCCCAATCGGGCACCACCAGTATCGCATGTGTCCCTTCCAAGCCGATTTTTCTCACTACTCGGCTGATAATGCTAAATGGTGGGAAAATATAAAAATAATTATTTTCCCAGGTAATAGCAAACGCATCTACTTTCCAAGCATCCGGTTCAGGATGCCAAGAAACATAACAGGGTAACTTGTTATTATTTCGTGATGCAAACAAGTCAACTTCAGGTGTACCCCATTTTTCACAAACGAAGTTAAACAAAGGTGTAGAGAGAGACCACTCTAAATGGTCATGGAATTTTCTACTTTTATAATCTGCAAGTGTATTTTGTGACCCTGGAATATGCGCTACAGTCAGCCAGACTTGTTGAGCCTGTGCCCAGTTCCAAATCAGTTTAGATAACTGATTGCAAGACTTTGATTTGGTTCCACCCATGTTACGAATATATGCCATGGCAGTAGTATTATCAGTTAGTATTCTAACCTGTGATTTATTTATCTTTACTAAACTACGTAAGCCCAGATAAATAGCACGCAATTCTAGTGCATTAATATAGTCTGATTTTTCATCATCAAGCCATCTACCTCCTGTTGTGACCCCATCTCGATGAGCTCCCCAACCTTCTAACGAAGCATCAGTAGTAATTACTGTATTAGGTTCCGCCATGCGGATTGGATTTGGTGAACTTGCTATATGTTGCATCCACCATCCAATATCCTGTAACCCTTCTTGCGAAATAAACATCTTTCGCTCAAAATTGCCTTTAGTTCGTGCTAACGCTAAATTTTTATCTATTTCTAGCGACTTAATATGGGCCTTCCCATATAACACAGCAGGTGCATATGATGTCATTATGCCAATAAGAACAGCAACCTGTCTAATTTTAGGCTTTGATAACTTAATAAGCTGAGTCGCTGTAGTCATAAACTTAATTAGTTTTTGTTCTGTTATCGACACTGTAAGGGACTGTGTATCCAGAATAAACCCTAAACATTTGAGTTGTTTTGTTGGTTTAAACACTGACTTTTGTCGATGTACATAAAACCCCAATTTAGTGAGTAATGCACATAAATCCAAAACTGCATTCACACAACCAATTTGTGTTGATGCTATAATAAAAGAATCATCTATGTATGGAAACATTATGTGACCCTTCCTCGCCATTACCGAGAAAACAGGTTTAAGCAATTTAGTAAATAAACGAGGCGCACAAGCTAAGCCATTCGGCATGCAGGTAAACTCATAGAGTTGGTTATCCCAAATAAATCGAAGAAATTTTCGGTATTGTTCCATTATGGGAAGCGTATAATATGCATCTTGTAAATCAACACTAGCCATCCACGCATCTGGTGTAATCAGATCTCGTGCCGTATCTAGAGAGAACATTTTAAAATGTCGATATTCCACCCTTTTATTAAGGATTGTTAAATCCAGGATCATTCGAACATCACCATTAGGCTTCGGTCTCGAGAAAATGTTTGAAATAAACTGTCCTGAACAGTGTGTCACTTTTTGTATAATTCCTTTCTCAAAGAATTTATGTACCTGTTTAGTTAGTGCCTCTCGTTCAACTGGTTGAATGTTATATGGAAAAGGTATTATACTTTGTACAGGAATTTGTGTAAAGGGAATGTGAACACCCCTAACTATTTTTAAAATTTCTTGGTCACTAGTAATTTTGTGCCACTCAGAAATATGATTACTAATATTACCAGCCACAAAGTTTCTTACAGTTTGTGTGTTTTTAGAGGCTGCAGGGACTTGTAAAGTTTGTGTTTGGACCTCTACTTGGACCCGCCCCTGGGGAAAGGTCTCGACGAGTTGAACCCTCGGCCTATTGGCCGTGCGGTGTTGTCGGTCCAGCCTGGGCGAGCGCCCCGGCCCCGAAACCCTTGACCGAAGCTTGAACTCGGTCTGGTTCCTCTGGTGAACCGTCGTGGACGAAAATCCCCTCGTGACTTTTTGAAACGAGGAGCTTCCTGTTTCTTCTTGCCATCCATGTTTTTGCCACTCTTGGCTGCAGTCTCTACCTCTTTATAGAGGTATTGTAGTTGACCGCCAAACATCTTGGTGTTATCTAAGGGTTTCCCTTTAATCGGCTCTGGAGCAAGATAAAGCGTAAACTCCTTCCCCTCATTATCGGTAACCTTCTTAGAGCGAGCCACTTCCTTGCCAGCATCTGTGCAAACTGACTTGAAGACATTTTCATATCTTCGATACGACAGGTAATTACCTGCCGCCGCTAACACTGCAATGCCTTTGTCCATTGTCTTAGCCAAAGACGAGAACTTATTTTCACTCTGCATCCTATTAGCCACAGGAACATTAGCTGTTAGGGTAGCCAACACTGCCTTATGCACTGTGTGCAACACATCCTCAAACTTCTTACGGTCATCCGTCATATTGACATCCCGATCCATTTCTTTAATGATGGAGTTGGGAACACCCTTTATGCCTGTTAACTCATCTCCTAACTTGGAGATAACCTCCGCCGGTTTAAACGTGCGGAAATGACCATTCACGGTCTCGCGCATAAGCGTAGTGGTTTTAACCCGCTTAGCCTTTGGCTTCTCCACCTTCTTAGCCACTTTAGTGCCAATGTCCGCATAGACACCTTCATATATGGTGTCTGAGTCTGATTCCGTAGAAGTAGACTCAGTGGACGAATCAGAAGAAGAATATTTCCTCTTCCTCTTCTTCTTTTTGGACTTAGTCTTCCGCTTTTTGCGAAAACCAGTCTCTGCCCGCTCCTTGGTGAATTCATCACCCGAAGAAATCACCTGTTTCTTCTTCTTCCTCCGTTTAGGAGAAGGAGGAGGAGGAGCCTTAAGCTCCACCGCTGAGTCTGTGTCCAAGAAATCCTCATACGAATCCTCTTGGACACTCGGCCTACGGCGCTTCCGAGACACGGGCGATTTGGAAGTCAAGATGTGGCTTTCCAACCGTGCAAAGCGAGCCTCCCAATCTGGAGGCGCAGGCACATCAGGCACTGCGTCCTCGTCCGGGTCGGAGAGGATATGCGCCCGGGGCTGTGTCGACGGCCCTGCCGACAACACAGGTGAGGAGTCGTACTCCTCGTCCACTCCACTCGGAACACGCCCCTCGGCTGCTGCTGCACCGCGCTTACTCCGCTTCGTGGCCATCAGGAACTGTAAACAAAGATTTTTGGTCAGTCCTGGTATATATATTTGTCACAATTTGGTTGTTTCAAACTCAATTGGACATCTGGTGGTGTTAGAGAACGTGTTTATACCGTTATAACACAGGCGTAATAAGCTAAATTTGTGCGTGGATTGTGGGTCAAACCCAAATCTTTACGCGGGGTCGGGACCAGTGTATCGGCCCGCCCATCCCTCTGTTCCGCACACTTCTCCCACCTGTGACTACTACGTCAACAAGTTGGAGAAAATGCTACGAAACTCGGAGAAACGCCTGAAAATGTTTTGTCTAGGGGAGTCTATAAAAGAAACCCAGGAGCATCTCCAACATTACTCTCTATTAGAGTACGAGAGAATTTCCACATGAGATAGGGCGAAACCCACATCTCTACCCATAGTCACACGGTGACCCGGGTGTTGACAGAACCGCTAATGACCGGTTTGGTTCCTTCGAGAAACCCACTCGAGTGTTCTATCCTTGGTTGTTTATAACCAAATAACTCGTCCAAATTGGACCAACGAAAGTCTAAACTTTCCATATTGATGCTCTAATGCATCATAATTAAGCTAACCACAGTTTTTATTATACTTACTGCGTATTTGCTTGTATGTAGACTAATTTTGCCGGAGCAACCCAACGACACGTTATCCAGTCGTGAGTTGTATATGCTAATTGCTGGTACCGGACGTGCTTACCTCTCCCTAGCCTGAGGCTAGCCTGAGGCTGTTTACCGAGGTAAAATATATATATATATACATATACATATATATATATATAACCACATATATATGTATATATATACATATATGTATATGCACATATATATAACTACATATATATATGATTTTAAATATACATATATAATAAAATGAGTGTAATATGTGGATTAGTGATGGCGGCGTGGTACCCCAGTGGTTACAGAACTATAACTCTGCCAGGCGTGCGCACTGCTCACACGTCAATAGGCGTTCTGATGTGACCTTTAAACAGATACCCCAATAAACAACATTTACAACTTTTTGAGCGAGTGATACAGGCGTGAGTCAGAGCCAGGATAGGTGAATAGGCCAGGTGGCAGCACCAGGCGTGGCAGAGGGCCTCACCAGTCGCTTGAGTAGTTGAGTGTCATTAATTATGTAGTGTCATTCTGGTGCCAACTAGAGACACAGTTTATGGTTAATCAGTTTACGGATAATTATACTCGTATAATTGCTTATACAGCACATAATCAGCTATGGCAAAGTGTTAGAAAGTGATATCTGTCTTCACCTCACCAGACCTCACCAGACCTCACCTCACCTCGCCTCACCTCACCTCACTTCGACCAATACGCATCTTGGAGTCATAGAGAGCCCAACACCCACCAATACCGAGCAACAACTGCTTACCACCATTCACACACCATACAAGCAACTTCCCATCATCACGGTGGGCCTGATGGACCCCGGTAACGACACAACCCGGCGCCGCTGGTACCTGGCCGCTCTCCACAACGTGTCGCGGGTACCTGGCTGGCTCTCCAGAACGTGCCACTGCTACCTGGCCGGCTCTCTACAACGTGTTGCTGGTACATGGCCGGCTCTCTGCAATGTGTCGCTGGTACCTGGCCAGCTCTCTACAATGTGCCACTGGTACCTGGCCGGCTCTCTACAATGTGCTGCTGGTACCTGGCCGGCTATCCACAACGTGCCGCTGGTACCTGGCCGGCTCTCTACAACGTGCCGCTGGTACCTGACCAGCTCTCCACAACATGCCACGGGTACCTGGCCGGCTCTCCACAACGTTCTGCTGGTACCTGGCCGGTGTAGGACGTTCAAAACACTAGTCCGTTCAAAACACTAGTCCGTTCAAAACACTATGGTAGTGTTTTGAACCTAAGTTCATAACACTATGGTTAAGTTCAAAACACTACTCCTACATATGTTCAAATCACTACCCATTTCAAAACACTGTCATGACATGGCAGTGGAAGCTGCCATACCGCAAAATGTAACCTACTGCATTCTGTCCCACCTTACTGCATCATGAACCACCTTACTGCATACTGCCCCACCCTACTGCATTCTGCCCCAGCCTCCTGCATACTGCATACTGCCACACCTTATTGCTTACTGCCCTACCTTACTGCATGCTGCACCTACCCTACTAGATACTGCCCCACCCTACTTCATACGCCCACCCTACTGCATACTTCGGGCCGGCTCTCTACAACGTTCCGCTGGTACCTGGCTGGCTCTCTACAACGTGCCGTTGGTACCTGGGAAACTCTCCCAAAACGTGCCACTGGTACTTGGGCGGCTCCCTGACAACGTGCCGCTGGTACCTGGCCAGCTCTCCGGCAATGTGCCACTGGTACCTGGCTGGTTCTCCACAACATGCTGCTGGTACCTGGCCGACTCTCCACAACATGCTGCTGGTACCTGGCCAGCTCTCTACAATGTGCCGCTGGTACCTGGCTGGCTCTCCACAACGTGCCTCTGGTACCTGCCTGGCTTTCCACAACGTGCGCATTCGGACGCTCATCACTGTTCTGGATCCAATAGATCAAACCGATCTGCGCGATATCCCCTCTCTCGACATCCATCTATCCCCTGCTCTCCCACCCACCCTACCTCTCGTCTACCCACCCACTCACCCTTCCACCCTCCCGCCTGCGTCCATACACGTCGCTGGTTGATTGAAGGCCACGTGACTTGAAGCTGGTACGAGTGGCCGCCGTCAGGGCGGGGCTGTAGACGCGTTACCATAGAAACGCTGAGAGACGCGCGCAACTAGACTGTAGGTAGACGCCAGCCGAGCGTGTACCACTATGTACTCTGTCAGCCAATCAGAGGAAAGCATCTTGGTCCCTGGCTGTACTGACTGGTCCACTCCCATCTGTGGTATGGCGTGGCAAAGACCTTCTCCCATTTTTTTTACTAATTTTTGTGGGGTGGGTTTGTGTGTGTGTCTATTTTTTCGAAAGGGTGGGGGCGAGGATAGCGAGGTGGTGCTTTGTAAGGTGGGTGCGGGTGTGAGAAGGTTCAGAAGATGTGATGGTAATTTGGGTCAAACCGGCGAGCTAGGTTTCAGACGGTGTGAGGTGTGAGCCATCGTGAGGGTGCTTTAACCTGATTAGTGCCAACCGGAAGTAGCAGGTGGATGAGCAGCTCCAGACATGATGGCAAGTGGCAAGACTTAGTGGTGAGTGGCAAGTGAGTAACAGGGTGGCCCTGTTGTACCAAAAGCCCACTGCACCTCACCATCCCATGCTGTGCTGTCACACTGGGCCACTGCAGAGTGACTTTTGGCTCACGGTGTAGAGGAGGCGAGGAGGACAGAAATCTTAAACAGATACCCCAATAAACAGCATTTACAAAAAAGATTGCAATGGTTGTTTGAATGCCCCACATACGAATATGCCCCTACCTTGCCTTGGACCATGAGGGAAGACTGGGGACACCTTTAGAGGAAGTAGAGACTGAATAGGGGCGGAGGGAGGGGGGGGGCTCGAAATGGCATATGGCATGCTGTGCGCGTTCTAAATATAAACATATATATATATATATATGTATATATGTATATATATATATATATATATATATATATATATATATATATATGTAGAAAAATCCTCCGGTGCGACTGACACTGGTCTACATCCGGTGGAGGTGAGGAGGGTAGGTGGAGCCACCCGTACAGTGGTTGTCTTACGGAGTATAACAATAAAGTAATAATTAACCCTTACGTATCTTTATACTTGCATAATTCGCTATACATCACATATATATATATATATACACATATATACACACATACACACTAGTACATCCGCGTTCACATCGCATGGTTTTGGCTGCGGCGCGGCACAGCGAAGTGTGGCAGGCTTCTCGTACAACAGGGTCACCCTGCTGCTCACCGCCTCTCACCACTTGCCATCATGTCGGAATCTGCTCATCCACCCGCTACTTCCGGTTGGCGCTAATCAGGTTAAAGCACCCTCATGACGGCTCACACCTCGCACCGGCTGAAACCTAGCCCTCCAGTTTGACCCGAATCACCACATCTTCTAAGCCTTCCCTGTTCTAAATCAAAGCAGTTACCTAATTTTAATCGTTTTATATCCAACCTAGATACAAGTGGACTCATTAACCATCTGTTGGTACATTGAAGAAATTTAATTGAACCTGTTACTACTAAGTGTCTAGCATTTCGATGTACATTAATGTTGCATGCTTTTACTTACCTTTTCTTCAAGATTAGCCACGTGTGATTAAAGTTATTTCAAACTAAAATAAGGTACAATATAATAATCAACCTAATATATGCTGCTAGGACGAAAACCCCAACAAAGAAAGGTAAAGTGTTATTGCACTAAGTGCTTAAAAAAATATATTTCCCGAACAATGGATGCAGACAAAGAAAGACTGCTCACATGGATGGAGACAATTAGCACTGTTTGTAGGAAAAGTTCCCCAAGATTTACAGCTGCGCTGGTGAGTGTCTGCACCTCTAGTGGTCCCATAGGCATTTAGTACACTCGCAGACCTCTCAGACTGACTTCGATCATATTCGAAAGCAATGCTACATGTATTCGACAGTGCCCCGCCCCCCCCCCCCCCACCCCCGCTAGTGCGAGATCAGTCTATGGGCACGGTTTCGTACAGGTTTCATACAATATGCAGGGCCGTAGCTAGCGGGTGGGAGAAGCGAGCCGGTTGCCTCCCCCCCCACCCCCACACCCCAAAAGAAGACAATATATAACCTCCGTGAAATGGCTGGAAATGGCTTTTCAGAGCCTATGGATTACATTTTTTTCTGGGTGGGAGACATACCCTCAGACCGTCCTAGTGGATTGTGCCTTCGGCACTCGCTCATTCCACGAATCCCCCCCCCCCCAAATAAATAAATAAATCTTCTAACCCAAACATAAATTCCTAGCTACAGCCCCGCTATGTTTAAACAACGCTGAAATTGATGTGAATCTAGTAGAATGATCCCAGAGATGTGAAATCATAAACACGCACAGGATCTGTCTAAAATTGAATCGGTGACAGGCACGCGCGCGATCGTGTGTTGTGTGTTGTGTATGTTGCGCGTCTTGCGTGTCGTGCATGTCGCGTTCATGCATGTTGTGCATGTCGTCAGTTGTGTTGTGCGTGTCGTGTGTGTTTGTGTTGTGTGTTTGTGTTGTGTGTGTGTGTTGCAGGTATTGCAATACCTCAGGGAGTTTGACGCCCCTGCCCTGCAGAGTTGTAAACCACTGCCTTGTGGTACAGGTTCTTGACAGAACTGAAGGCTAATGCCCGGTACCCACCTACCGTTTGTGTGCGCACACCTCCCGTTTACGATCGAAAACTGCCCGTTTCGCCCACAAAAATCGCTTGGTGTGCGCTCCCCGCGCACACCTAGCGATTGCGATTCGCGCATAAAACTCAGTTTTTAGTGCTAAAAGCGGCCGTTTACGATTGCGATTCGCGATTCGAAAAACGAATCGGCCCGTTTTCAGTTTTAAGCGGGTCGGGTCGGGTCGAGTCGCGAGTTTTAGTGCGCGAATCGTAAACGGTAGGTGTGTACCGGCCATAAGGGAGCAAACCCTAAACAGAAAACCATGTCAATGTGGCAGCATTAAGGGCGGTTGATGTCTGGAACGCCCAACATCTCCCGACCAGCCACTGCAGGGACAAATAGTTTTGCGCCTGTCTTGACATGTCCTTGCCGGTGTGAAACTGCTATTTGCTCCCTGAGAGAGTGCCGCTGGTAACTTGCAAAAGCCAGCAGCACTTCAACACTTTTGCAGGCAGCTTTCATGAAAGCAGTCTTTGTCGCATCGCGACCGACAGCATGATGATGATGATGTGTGTTGCGTGTGTGTGTGTTGTGTGTGCTGTGTGTGCCATGTGTGTCGTGTATGTTGTGTGTCCTGTGTGTGTTGTGTGTGTGTTGTATGGGTCGTGTGTGTCATGTGTGTGTGTGGTGTGTGTGTTGTGTGTGTCATGTATGTCATGTGTGTTGTGTGTGTTGTGTGTATTGTGTGTGCTGTGTGTTGTGCTTGTGTCATGTGGTGTGTGTCATGTGTATGTCGTGTGTATCGTGTGTGCCGTGTGTTGTGTGTGTGTTGTGTGTGTGTTGTGTGTGTTATGTGTGCTATGTGTATCGTGTGTGCCGTGTGTTGTGTGTGTCGTGTGTGTTATCTGTGTGTCGTGTGTGTTGTGTGTGTTGTGTGTGTTGTGTGTGTTGGGTGTTGTGTATGTTGTGTGTGTTGTGTGTGCCATGTGTTGACTGTGTCATGTGGTGTGTGTGTGTGTTGTGTGTGTTGTGTGAGTGTCGTGTGTTGTGAGTGTCGTGTGTGCCATGTGTGTTGTGTGTGTTGTGTGTGTGTTTGTTTCGTAGGTGAATCCATGTAAGTAGCAGACCACAAATAGGGTTTGAAAGCAGGTACTGTGTGACATGTCTGTGCGTCTTTCGACTGCTGCATGTTCCATCTATGGAATGTAACAGTCGATTTGTCGGTTTTGGGAGTTTTACGTCCTGGCACCATCTCAGATCATAGCTGGACAGGCACCGACTTGTGACAGTGCACACTCGTGGTGACTTTTATAGTGATGCCCCACTGAGAGACAAGGCCACCAGCACCATAACCTGATATCCCACTCAGTCATATTATCCTGACACTGAGCCAACCAGTCCTTGCCCTATCCTAATAATGCTGAGTGTCTGGGTAGGAAGCAAGAAATATCAATGTGTAAGTCATTGGTTTGACTAGAGCAGGTTCGAACCGGTGGGTACGAATCCGACGATCTACCAAAACGGGGCACGGACGCCCAACTCATTCAGCCATCCCATCTGGTACCATTTTTTGGACATTCTGTCTTTAATCTGAAAGATTATTATTATTATTATTATTATTAGAGGCGATTTTCAATTACGACTTACAAAGAATGTGATTATACACCATACTGGTTTCTACATGACCACTGCCAACTGACCAGACGGGATGGCCGAATAAGTTAGAGCGCCCGTCTCCCATGCTGGTAGATCGTGGGGTCGTGCATTCGAACCTTGGTCGAGTCAAACCAATGACCTAAAAATTGATACTTGTCGCTTCCTAGCCAGGCGCTCGGCATTATTAAGATAGGACAAGGACTGGTATGCTCAGTGCCAGGATAACGTGACTGAGTGGGATACCAGGTCATGGTGCCGGCAGCCTGGTTTCCCAGTTGGACAGCACTATAAAGTTGCCATGAGTGTGCACTGTCACAAGTCGGTACTCGTCCTGATATGACCTTAGATGTTGCTAGGACGTAAAACAACAACAAACAAACAAACTGCCAACTGACGCGGTGGTCAAATCGGGTAGAGCGCCAGCTGGCTTCCCATGGGGGAAAGTCGAGAGTTCCAATTGGAATCCATCCACAGGATGGGTGGGCGGGAGAATTCCAATGACTTACAAAATTGATATTTGTCACTACCTAGCCTGGCGATCAATATTAATAGGATAGGACAAAGACTCCTTTGCTCAGTATCAGGATAATGTGACTGAGTGTGATATTGGGTCATGGTGCTGGTGGTCTGGTCTCCCAGTGGGGCATCACTATAAAGTCACCATAAATGCTCACTATCACACTTTGGTGCCCCTCCTGACAACCTTAGATGTTGCTAGGATGCAAGGCTCCAACAAACAAACTGATCTCTATCGACTGTGAATATCCGCAAGATTCTCTCTCCCTTCTAAGCGACCGGCAAGAACAGCCACAGATTTGTTAACTTGTATGTGATGTATAAAAAAATATACAAGTATAAATATTGGAAGTTGTTTGTATCTCACTCGCCATCTGATCTCTGTTGCCGATATCTTGCTCAGGATCAGCCTCAACTATGACTGGTGGCGCCGCCACCATGGCCCCACCTCACTAACACACACAGTATATACACACATAAAAATGTAAGGTTTATATCAGTTATTTCAGCAGGATCAACAAGCACTCAGTCAATGCACGCACTTGCCCGCAATGCTGGCCCCCCATACCCAACCGTCGGATATTGGGGCAATAAACAACACCCCACATACAGGGCCACGACTTACTAAACAATTCACCAGCGATTTGGCCTAAACTAAAACATCTCCTGAAAGAGCCACCATTCTGTGAGACAAGAGGAAGGATGGCTCTATAACCCAAGCTGGCTATGTGTATGTGTGTGTGTGTGTGGAGGCGTAAGGGCTACGTGTACTTGTAGCAACATTTCTTGTTTTCCTTTTGGCTGTGCATATATTTGATTTAGTGGAGTTTGTAAGGTGATTTCTGGGTAATATTGACTTCCTGGGGAGGCGCGCGCCCCGGCCCAGAGCGTCTATAAATATGTTCAGATGAAAGCTGGCAAACACAGTTATTACATAGGGTGGGAGGGGGGAATTGGGAGGAGGTGGTGCTGGGAGTGGAGGGTGGGTAGAATAAAAACCCACCAAAGTGACTGACTATATGTGGACACTGCACTCATAAATAAATATATAAATAAATCATCATTATTTGTGGGTTTTTGTTTGTTTGTGATGCATATCATTACTATGGGTACATGTGACATGTTAGTTATGTGTTATGTGGAATGTAATATATATATATATATATATATATATATATATATATATATATATATATAATTATACGGATATTATTCAATGGGTTTGGGTGTGGAAGAGAAAATACAATCTCCCCTCGCCATGTTTTTGTTACTGGGTGTTCCTGACTAATGTTTCAAAAACATTGTGAAAAGACTGTATGTATGTATGTATGTATTATATATATATATATATTATATGCATATAAATGGGCGGCACTATTTCCGTTCTATTTAATATTATAATATAATATTTATTACTTTACTTATTCAGTCCGTATTGCACTCCTAAGTGACGGTGGTGCCACTACGTGTGTATTTCATTGCTGGTCGCGCTCTGAACTGCACACATCCACTTGTGATAGTACACATCCATGGTGACTTTATAGTGTTGCCTCATTTGGATACTACCATGCGCTGGCAGCACGACCCGGTACTTGTCTAAAGGTCTTGGCCATGTTAGAACATTTTATACATGCACAAACTTCCAAGATGTACATAATTAAAAGCTTGAAAATGTGATGGACGGTGGTCTGCTCTACCTGGGAAATAAAAGTGCAATGCCAAAGTTGCTTCAAACACATCCCCCGGGTTATTCCGCTCATGTCCGAATAGAAGTGACCTGTCGCTGCCAGTCGGGCGGCATGTAAACTCCCGGAGGAGGTGGCCATTAGCCATGGGTGGAGCAGTCCACTATGAGGACTGTTGCTGCTAGCGTGCTGCCACCTGTGGATACTTGTTATCGACAAGGGACAGCATAGTTGAGTGTGCCACTGTGTGGTAGTCGGGCTCATAACGGACTACTACAAAAGCATACAGTTAACCATTTACATCGGTCGCTCACTGGTCACACAAGAAATAAAGTCCCATACCAGCCTCTTGAGAGAAGCGAAGTTGAAGGAATCATCGTCAATATGTTTCCATGGCAATATTAATTACAGCCCAGACACGGGTCTCTACCATATTACATAGAGATTACATATCATTGAATCCTCATACAACTCATTTTTACCTAATGATCGTAGATATTGAAGCTGCATAGTCTGATGAAGAATGACATTTTCAAAGCCAAACCAATTATCTAAAATGTATTCTACGTACCTAACTTAGATGCTAATGAACTTATATTATAAGTATTTGGTGCTACAAAGAAGGGAATACTGGGTCAATTTAACAGAACCTGTTACTGTTAAAGCCTATGGTATCAGAGTTTTGGTGTGCTTTCCAAAATTAATTGTACATGCTTCCACTTCAAATATCTCAAGACTTAGCCATAACAAAATAAAAGTTACTTCAAACTAAAGTAAGGTAGATTTATAGCAATTAACTTAATATATTTATCTAAAAGAAATGACAGAAACTCAAAACCATCAGACCATGCAACTGTAATGATCAGTAGAGTGTTAGTATGGGGAGTTTCCGAGACTAGGGCTTTGCACAGCAAGAAGGCCAGTGCACCAGCATATCGCTATAGACCAGTCCCAAATCGGCGAACAAACAAGCATGGAGAAGTAGCGGGCCGAGGCCCCAGGCGCCGCAAATGTGTTGACCTGCTACATTGCCATATCACTAAGCACGTCTCAAATGGCTGTTAACAAACAAGTCAGGCGAACGCGACGCAGTGGATGCCAACCCACAGGGGACCCACGCGGGTGGGTGTGGTGGTGGGGATGTGGGGGCTGGGGATGTGGGGATATGGGTATTGGGGATGTGGGTATTGGGGATGTGGGTATTGGGGATGTGGGTGTTGGGGATGTGTGGGTGAGGGTGTGGGGGTGTGAGGATGTGGCGATGTGGGGATGTAGGGAGGTCGGGAGGTGGAGTGTGTGGGTGGGTGGATGTAAGGATGTGAGGATGTGGGGGTGTGAGGGTGTGGGGATTTGAGGATGTGGGGATGTGAGAGTGTGGGATGTGGGGATGTCGGGATGGGGGTGTGTGGAGTGGGTGCTAAAAGACTCCAGGCAATAATTAGATAGGGCGTTGATGGTGTCCATAGTGATGCTGCTATCAATTGTACTTTGTTGAGAGTGGTTGGTGTCGTTATATATACAGTAAAACCTCTCTAAATCAACCGACCATGAGACCGACTATAAGTGGTCCATTTAGGCAGGTAGTCGGTTTAGGGAGTTAGAATAGCGTTAAAATGGTATTGTTGGAACCCAAATAAAGCGATCGATCTGTGGAGGTGGTTGGTTAGAGAGGTTTTACTGTATATATATATATATATATATATATATATATATATATATATATATATATATATGTAAGTGTGTATATGTGTATGTATATATATACACACATATAAACACATATACATTTATATATATATATATATATATATATACACACACACATATATATACACATATACATGACGCATAACACATTTTGCGAGTATAAATCTATGGAAGATCTTGTCATTCTAACTGGCCATTTACCAAATGCTACCAGTGGCGCCACCACTAAGCTCACTACCTGTGTCGCTAGAGCTGCATCAGTTACAGCCCGGGAAATATATATCTTATCTGACAGTAGAATTCACATTGAGTCATTCCTCATTAGAAAGAGCTTTGTCGTGTCCATCTGTTAATTAACAATTATTTGCTTCATACTAGATATATTTTGGAGTTAATAAGAATAATTGGACTGCATCAGCTCCTGTACTTTTAGCTATATTTTGCGGGTTAAATTTTGCTGTCATTTGACACAAATTTAATCACTTCAAAATTAAATCTGAGATCATTGTTGCTGTTATTTGACACAAATCCAACCATTTCAGATTTGTGTGTAAATTTCAATGAAAACATGCAAACAGTGCAGGTCTTTGGTGTGATTTTGTGTTGTCTCTTCGGTTGTTTAATCTTCATACTCCACAGCAAGTAATAGCCCTAAGTGCAGCTGCCCTCAAGGCTTTGAATCAACTAATAATGCATCTCATATAAGATTCCTTGTGATCACACGACGTCTAATCACAGGCAGTGCAGACAGAGTAGACTGTGTCTAATATATCTTTCATGGGCATTACTCTATCTGATAGATCATTGCACATGATATATTGTTGCCTCCTCCAGATAATAGAAATCTCAAAGATACTGGGATTAGTTAGTTACTAAGAGCGAACTGAAACATCAAAGCTTAATTTCTAAGTTGGAGCTCCACTAAGCCTATTCTGTGACGTCACACAGAGACTATTGCCATAATGAGAGTCACCTAGGAGATGACGCGGATTAAAAGCTTTTAAAATTTCCTATTCTTCCACGGAGGCTTCACCGGATGTGGTTTCCGAAGGTCGGACGTTCGAATCCTGGCTGAGTCAAACCAATGACTTAACAAGGTATTAAACTTGACACTACATAGCCTGGCATTCAACATTAATAGGATTGGGTAAGGACTGGTTAGCTCAGCATCGAGACTGAGTGGAATATCAGGTCATGATGGTGCCAGTGGCCTGGTCTCCCAGTGAGGCAGCACTATAAAGTTGCCTTGAGTGCGCCTTATCACAAGTCGTTACACATCCTGATATTACCTTAGACCCGTGGAGGCTGCCATTTGCACCGACTGACTAAACTGACTGACAACTCCAGGGCTATTCCTACAAACTTAGCAAGTAGTCCAATAATAGATGAATAAAGGCCACACAAAAGGAACAAAGGAACAAAGGAACAAAGGAGTGAACAAATAAAAGAGAGAAAAAATGAGCAAAATAAATTAAAAGAAGGAAAGAAAGAAAAAAAGAAAGGACCGAAAAGATTTTTTTTTAAAGGAACGAAGAGAGAAAGAAAGAAAAATGAGAGAAAGAAATAAAGAAAATAGTACGAAATAAAGAAACAAACAAAAAGAAAGAAAAATAAGGAAAGAGTAAGAACGAAAAAGGGACGAGGAAAGAATCAAAGAAAGAAAGAAAGAAAGAAAGTAAGAAAAGGGAAAAAAGAGAGATACTATGACCACGAGTGCTGCTACTACTACTACTACTAGATGTCACTGGTTGTCTGCTTCGGGGGCGATAATAGAAGAAATAAGCTAACCCTGCCTCGTGAGGCACGGTTTTGAGACCGTGGTGTGGGTGCACCGTATTAGGTCTCCATATCACGTTTATGCCATAATACATTTCCCCACAGAGCATGGAGATAAAGAGCATCGTGTCTTTTGATATAACTGCCAGGAGCTAATCAGCCGACCGGAAGTGCCGCACCCCCCCCCCCACACACACACATATCCGGTTATCCCTTCAGACTAAACTTGGCACTCAATACCCATTCATATGTGCACACATACCATTGGGACTTGTACCCACTCCCCCCCCCCCCACACACGCATCCCCCCACACACAAACAAACAACACACACACTCCCATACACACACAAGCCGCACTTACGCCGTTTGTAACCAACTCACGTCGCCACCTAGCGGACTTTGTGGAAACCGGAAGTGCACAACCCCTGAGTCCATCACGACCTCCAGATGGCGCGATTGGCTTCTAATAGACCCCTTTCAATGTTTGTAAACATCGTGTATGCGCGTGCAGCTTGGCTGCAGAACGAATGCACACTGCCACTGGGTTTGCCAGTCCGCGCAGTGCAAAACCTCAGATTTATTCAAAATTAATAGAAATCCAGAACCCTAACTTCATTAATTTAATATAATCTTTTTGGTAAATATATTTTCTATGTGTATTCCAATCAGTTTGTTTCTAGGTGGTGTGGTTTTAGAGATATTTAACTTTTTCTGTATGAAGATTGCTCACCGCCATTGACAATGCATTGAGTTTGCCGGTAGGCGCAGTGCAAAACGTCAATTTTATTCAAGATTTATAGAAATCCAGAACCCTAACCGTATCAATTTAATATAATATTTTTGGTAACCATGTTTTCTATGTGTATTCCAATGTTTGTTTCTAGGTGTTGTGGTTTTAGAGATATTTAACTTTTTGTGTATGAAGATTGCTCACTGCCATTGACAATGCATTGAGTTTGCCAGTACGCTCAGTGCAAAGCATCAGTTTTATTCAAAATTAATAGAAATCCAGAACACTAACTTCAATAATTTAATATAATCTTTTTATTAAACATGTTTTCTATATGTATTCCAATCAGTTTGTTTCTAGGTGGTGTGGCTTTAGAGATATTTAACTTTTTCTGTATTAAGATTCATTAGATTGCTCACGGCCATAGACAATGCATTGAGTTTGCCGGTACGTGCAGTGCCATACGTAGATTTTATTCAAAATTAATAGAAATGCAGAGCCCTAACCTTATAAATTTAATACAATCTCTTCTTTGAATATGTGGCTAGCTGGTTTGAATATTGTGGCTAGCTGGTTTGGTTTAAGAGATATTTCACCTTTTCTCTATGAAGATTGCTCATAGCCATTGAGTTTGCAGTGTGACCAGATGTTGTCCTGCAGCCAAGCAGCGTGCGTACTGACGTGCTGACGTCATATGAAATTGGTCAATGGAGGGGACAAAACCAACTACAGACTTGTACATTTGGGGTGATGGCGGCCATATCGCATTAAGGACATTGCTCCTGACCTGATGACCCACGTTCTAAGCAGCACCGAGCTGTGTCAGTGCTTGGGAAGGTGCAATTCTCGGGAGAGGAAAAGGAACTAAATGTAAATATTCCACCGTCATTTGTAGGGGATTGATATGGCCTGAAACCACCAACACACCGAACTACTACGACAATTAGCATCACCACTATCACTATCACCATCACCGCTATCACAACCACCACCACCTCCCACCATCATCACCACCACCGCCATCAACAACCATCACAACAACCGGACGCCGAAGCCGAATCGGGAGAGCGCAGGCCTCCCATGCAGAAGGTCGTGAGTTCAATTCCCGGTTGAGTCAAACCAAGGACTTATACAATTAATACTTATCACTTCCTTGTTTGGCACTCAGCATTAATCTGGATAGGGCAAGGACTGGTTGGCTCAGTGTCAGGATAATGTGACCTGGTGGGATGTTGGGTCATGGTGCCGACGGCCTGATTTCCCAGTGGGGCAGCACTATAAAGTCGCCATGAGTCTGCACTGTCACAAGTCGGTACCCATCCTGATATGACCTTGTTGTTGCCAGGACGTAAAACTCCAACAACCAACCATCACTACCACTATCATCACCTACTGTTACCACCGCCACTACTGACATTACCACCACTATCGCCCACCACCACTCATAATCACCATCATCATCACCACCAACTACCACCACCACTACTGACATTATCACCACTATCACCCACCACCACCACTCATAATCACCATCATCATCACCACCAACCATCACCACTTACTGTTACAACCACCACTACTGACATCACCACCACCATCACCACTATCGCCCACCACCACTCATAATCACCATCACCACCACCATCATATGTTTATCGGGAACTACCTGCAGTGGGTCAGCGGTACGATGTTCACCCTCACAATGACAGACAGGCGCGTGAGCTTTAGTCCAACTCCTGTATGCTTGCGACACACAATGACATGTCTGTAATCTGGGACTGATTATGTTGCTGTAACTGCTAGATAGAAAATGGGCTCAGTGAATGTTTCTTCTGCATTGGTTGATTTTTTTTTTTTAATTTAAAAATGTTATTGAGGCTGTGTTTATACTGTCCATAGCATATAATGCTAGGTACACACCTACCGCTTTTCCACACCCATCTAGCGTATATGATCTAAAACTGCCCAAAAGTCGTGAGGTGTGCACTCCCCTAGCACACCTACCGATTGCGATTCGCGATTTAAAACTAAGTTTTAGGGCTAAAACAGCTTCCTTACGATTGCGATTCGCGATTCGAAAAATGAATCGGCCCGTTTTCAGTTTTAAGCGGGTCGGGTCACGAGTTTTAGTGCGCGAATCGTATACGGTAGGTGTGTACCTAGCATAAGCTTGAGTACTCAGGCTTGTTTTCAATGCTGACCAGCTGTAGTGGTGGAGTTATCTTATCACACAGTAGTAGCTGATAAGGTGTTTGATTGCTTGTATTACAGTAGCAGGTAAGTGGTTGCTTAGTATGGTTAGTAGGCTATGTTAGTTTTTTTTAAAAGTATTGGTATATATATCACCCGTCCTCATATGACCATAGATCGGTTTTTTTTATGTCCTAGCAACAATTGGGGTCATAGCCTGAAAACACCGGCGGGAGATTCACATATTGCAGGGTGCACTAACTGTGGCTTAACAAGCATAGGACGAGGACTAGATGGCTCCGTGCCTGGGTCTCAGCAGGATGGTATACCAGCGCGGCATCACTATAAAGCCGACCACAGCAGTTGCCAGGACATACAACCACAGTCGATAGCTGAGGCTCCAGTAGGTAGTGCATGAAATGGGCATGCGCAGTGACGATCCTTCATTACAGTGTAATTTATTCATGAACCTAGCACCCCTGAAGCGCACCCCTGAAGCGCACCCCTGAAGCGCACCCCCAGCCCAGCCCCCACATTACCTCGACAGTACCACATCATATTGCACTTAGCTCTGTGTAGTACATTGTTTGTTTATTGAGGCTTTACATCTTAGCAACATCAGGACTGGTATTGACTTGTGACAGTACACACTCATGATGACTACATAGTGCTGCCTCAGTAGGATACCATGCTGCTGGCACCCTGAACCGATATTACACCCAGTCACATTATAGCCTACCGACACTGAGCTCACCAGTCCCTGTCTCATCCCAGTAATGCCAACTGCCAGGCTAGGTAGCGACCAGTATCAAGTGTGTACGTCAATGGTTTGACTCGGTCAGTGTTCGAAACCACAACCTCCCATACAGGAAGTCAGCGAGTGCTCTTACCGATTCACCCATCCCATTCGAGGCTACTACAGAAGCACCTGATACAGGATTTGTTTGTTTGTTTGTTGTTGTCTTCCATCCTAGCAACATCTAAGGTCATATCAGGACGGGTACCGACTTGTGACAGTGCGCACTCATGGTGACTTTATAGTGCTGTCTCACTGGGAAACCAGGCCCTGGTATCCCACTCAGTCACATTATCCTGACACGGAGCACACCAGTCCTTGCCCTGTCCTAATAATGCCGAGCGCCTGGCTAGGAAGTGACAAGCACCAATTTTCAAGTCATTGGTTTGACTCGACCATGGTTCGAACCCACGACCCCACGATCTACCAGCACGGATACAGGAAAGTAGAACCCACAAGCATATGCTAGTATATGAGTATGTATCTTGCAAAGTTATTACATTGAATGTGTCAGATGGGGGTGGGTATGGGGGGGGGGGGGCAATACAAATCACCAGCCCAGTTGATAAATCCCAGCCATTAATTTGACCATCATCAATCACATTCTTGTTTGATTATACAGGAAACTCTTGGGCTATAAACATCACATTTAGAAAATAATGTGCTTATTAAATGTAATTAACTCTCAAATCATAACAATTCGTACTCCAACATAGTGTCAGCTCTTGTTAGTCTGACCCTATTTAATTAGGAAATCGCTCTATCTGACCAACATATCCATGGTACATATTTTTACTGTTCGTTGTATACATGTAATCTGTTTGTAAACGTCAAGTATCCACCAGTCTCATGAATAAAATGTTAGGCTTAACACGGATTAACGCGAGTTAACATAAATCACAGCAAATGTCCAGATAACTGCATATATGTTTTGCTAACAGAGAACTTGACCGATAAAATTCCTAGTTTGTAGTCATGAAATGTTGACCTACTTATCAAAATCCTAACCAGTCGCATTTCTAATTCACATTGTCCAGAGAATCACATCGCGTCTCCCCTACAGAGTCGCCATGTCCGCGGACAATGGCTGACAAACACAAAAGGGCAGAGACCACCATCTGAGGACATGACCAGGAACAGAGGCAATGTGCTTCTCATCCTGACCACTCACTGAGAACAGTAGGATTAGCAGCAATGTTGGAGCTGCTCGGAAAGCATTTGTACCCTCAACCACTACAATGAGCAATCACATTTCACATTACCCAATTTACCAAGGGAACATATTCCTGAGTTAATCCATGCCCTCGTCTGCGCTAGGACGACGTGAGCCTTAGTCTGGTTGTTGAGGAAGGCAGGTTTCTTCTCCTTATGCTATCGAGACACCTTTGTCGGAGTAGGCGTATGGAGAATACACTTGACCTAATTTACTGCTATAGACCACCTTGACCAAGCATCTCCATCTCCTTCTTCCTCTCTCATCTCTCTCTTCCTCTCTCTCTCTCTCTGCAAGAGTGGTTAGAATATATATGTAATTGTGGAATTTGCCTAATTCCGCATTAATCAGGATTAATTCAAACATAACAGAACGCTCATAGAGGCATTATTTATATTTGCCTAATATTCATTAATTGAAACATAATGAAACGGCCATAGAACTGTTGCTTATATTTGTTCAATCAACATGAATTCAAACACCATAGAACTCGTGCTTATATTTGCCTAATCAGCATTAATTAAAACACAATAAAACGGCCATAGAACTCGTGCATATATTTGCCAAATAAGCATTAATTGAAACACAATAAAACGGCCATAGAACTGTTTCTTATATTTGTTAAATCAACATTAATTCAAACACCATAGAACTAGTACTTACAGTTGCAAAGCAGAATTAATTGAAAGCCCATAGAACTAGTGCTCATGTTTGCCTTATCAGCATTAATTGAAAAACAATAGAATTAGTGCTTATATTAGCTTAATCAGCACCATATAATGGCCACAGAACTAGTGCTTATATTTGCTTAATCAGCATGAATTGAAATACCATATAATGGCCACAGAACTAGTGCTTATATTTGCTTAATCAGCATGAATTGAAATACCATATAATGGCCATAGAACTAGTGTTTATATTTGCCTAATCAGGATTAATTGAAATACCATATAATGGACATATAACTAGTGCTTATATTTGCCTAATCAGCATGAATTGAGACACCATATACTGACCATAGAACTGATGCTTATATTTGCCTAATCAGCATGAATTGAAATACCATTTAATGGCCATAGAACTAGTGTTTATATTTGCCTAATCAGGATTAATTGAAATACCATATAATGGACATATAACTAGTGCTTATATTTGCCTAATCAGCATGAAGTGAAATACCATATAATGGACATAGAACTAGTGCTTATATTTGCCTAATCAGCATGAATTGAGACACCATATACTGACCATAGAACTGATGCTTATATTTGCCTAATCAGCATGAATTGAAACACCATATAATGGACATAAACTAGTGCTTATATTTCCCAAATCAGCATTAATTGAGACACCATATACTGCCCGTAGAACTGGTGCTTATATTTGTCTAATCATCATTACATGAAAGACAATAGAGATAGATGACCAACACTAAGTGTGGAAATGTAACTATATTGACAGGATGCATCAAGCAGCTAATACCAACCGAATCCACCAAGAACACTTAATTCATATGGTCTTCAATTAATTATTATTAAGATCTTGGGAGGTATTCTTTTATATTTTACTTCTACTGTTCTTTATCTTTTAGAAATGATAAAGAATTGACTGATCACTCACAAGAATAGAACTCGATTTTAATCATTTATTTTATTGTTTGTTTTATTAAATGACTGCGGGAGTATTTAGGGGGAGTGCGCTGGCGGGGGGGGGGGAGAACAATAACATTGCTATGAGAACATTGAGTACAACTGCCCCAGTTTGGGGGGAGCTGCCTGCCGCGTTCGGTTCCCCTTAATACGCCCCCTAACGGGCTGGCGTGGAATTAAAGGAGACGGGCTGGCTGTGGTGTACGTGGTGGCGGTGACAGTTCCACCCCACTCCCATGCTCTCTTTTTCTCTCTCTTTTTCTATCGATCCCACAAGTCCAAACTTCCCTACCCTGAACGCTGCTGCTTGCCAAATCGTGCTATACAGGCGTGTATCACACACTTCAATGCGCTAACTGACAACACATTGATAGCTTATTTGTTAATTCTCTTTCTTTAAAGAGAACAAGTTATAAATTGTTGCGGTGTTTTTTCAGCTCAATAATTATCTTCGCAGTGCACTAGTCTTATGGCTGTAAGCATGTATATTAATTGCACATTTATGCAAAGCAATTGGAGCAGAATTACATTAAATCAGGCTCATTGCACAAGCTTGCATTGTTTATGTTAGGACTAGTTGCGATATATTAGGAACGGCACACCCCAAAGAATATGTGTGGCAGTCTACGAAAACCCATCACATTGTCAAAAGTTGACGCACAATTTTGTTGTCTATTGATTTCTGAATCAATAAATTCAACAGAGCGCACATCTGTTGGCATTTTTCAAAAAGTCTTTCTAGAACCGAAGTTATGAATGTTTAAAGATGGCTCAGCTTGCTGTGTCATTGGAACACCAGAAGTTCACGATGCATTAGTTCATTAATGAACACAGCGATTTCCGACGGGTTTTCCTAGACTGCGACACATTATGTAAACAGAGCAGGAATGATGACTGTAACACAGCACTTGACACAATAGACAATGTGAGCGTCTGTGTTGAGACTTCAGTGTGAGAGGGAGAGGGAGACGGAGGGGGAGATGGAGAGGCAGAGGGAGAGGGAAAGGGAGATGGGGGAGAGGCCGAGGCCGAGGCAGAGGCAGAGGTAGACGGAGGGGAGAGGGAGAAGGAGGCGGAGGGGGATGGAGAGGGAGACGGAGGGGGAGAGGGAGAGGGAGAGGGAGACGGAGGGGGAGAGGCAGAGGCAGAGGGAAAGGGAGATGGGGAGAGGCCGAGTCAGAGGGAGACGGAGGGGGAGAGGGAGAGGGATACGGAAGGGGAGAGGGAGAGGGAGAGGGAGGGGGAGCGGGAGAGGGAGGAGGAGCGGGAGAGGGAGCGCGAGGGAGAAGGAGAGCGAGAGAGCGAGGGAGAGGGAGAAGGTAAGGGACTGGTATAGGGAGGGGGAGGGGGGAAGGGATGGGCGTAGAAAGAGAGAAAGACAGATAGGGTGAGAAGGAGAGAGATAGGGTGAGAAGGAGAGAGAAAGGGAGAGAGGGAGAAAGGGAGAGTGGATGACATGAGAGATAGAGAGACAGAGAGCTGTAAGAAAAAAGGCAATTTCTGGGTGAGGTCCTTTATGTAATACAAGTAAACTGACACACTCAACAGAATGCGCAAAAAAAACACCAGAATGCACCGAGAAATAAAAGAGACACGCATAATCACGCAGTCATAAACATACGCGAAAACAATGTCACGGTTAGGGGTCAAGTCAGCAAGTAAAAAAAAACACACCTCAACTCTTAGTTCCTTGTCTTCCGTCTTTTAAATAGCAGTCCTGATATGCCCTTAGATGTTGCGAGGACGTAACACTCCAATAATCAATCCTTCTTTTAAATGTTTTCTAAATTCATATCTTCGCTTTTGCTTTGTTCTCAAATTTGAAAATGACATTGCATAGATTTCGCAGTGGGCTTGTGAGTATGAATCAGTAGTCTGGAGTGAACGGTGCCTGGGGACTTGGGAGGTCAAAAGCAAAGCCGCAGAAACAATTTAGCCCCAGGTTCCCCTGCTGTACTATACTTCGGCATGGTGAGCACTGGTGAGGACTACAGCTCGGAATAACCGCGTACTGTGTCCCCATTGTACAATTAGGATTTGGTTGGTTGTTGGAGTTCGATGTCCTGGCAACATCTAAGGTCATATCAGGATGGGTACCGACTTGTAAAATCTAGGTTACATTGTCTGACGCCTTTGAGTTTCTAACTTTACAAAATATTTATTTGTATGAATATAAGGGAGTGGATGTTTGGGAGGGGAGTGGATGTTTGGGAGGGGAGGGGAGGGGAGCGGAGAGGGGGGTAGGGGAGGGGAGGGGAAGGGGAGAGAGTGGAGAGACGGGATAAGAGGTGTGGGGAGGGGGAGGGAGGGCATGGGAGGGTTGGGGAGTGGGGGGGGAGCAGAATTGGAGGGGCAGGGATGGGAGGGATGGGAGTTGGTTGGTTGTAGGAGTTGTACGTCCTGGCAACATCTAAGATCACATGAGGTCGGTGGGGATGGGAGTACCCTCCTCTCTACAGGTAACCACTTCTCTAGCAAAGTCGGGGCGTGACGTTCACCCCGGCTTCATCACCAGTTCAGGATTGCAGTTTCCAATCGGGATACTGTTGACAGTAATGAACTGAACTGAGCAGGGGTTGCGGAAATGAACAATAAAGAAAGAATCAAGGATCCGGCGGGATATTCTTTTTAATTAAACGTTTTTGTTTTAATGACGTCATCAATAGCGGTCGACTTACCGGCACAGCAACCAACATGTGCCGCACTGACAGCTCAGTCCGTGTACATACCTGAAACAAAGCAAAGAACAGTGTCAGTGTCAACACAAAGAGCAATTACAAGTAAATCAGTGTAAACAGAAATGTAATTAAAAGTAAATCAGTGTCAATATCAGCAGACATAGTAATTAAAAGTAAAACAGTGTCAATATCAGCACACATAGTAATTAAAACTAAAACAGTGTACGTGTCAGCAGACATAGTAATTAAAAGTAAATCAGTGTCAATATCAGCACACATAGTAATTAAAACTAAAACAGTGTACGTGTCAGCAGACATAGTAATTAAAACTAAAACAGTGTCAATATCAGCACACATAGTAATTAAAAGCAATGTATGTGTCAGCAGAAATAGTAATTAAAAGTGAAACAGTGATATGTCAGAAGAAAACACAATTAAAAGTAAAATAGTCTTAGCATAAGTAGCATGTTGAAGAATTAAAGACAATGCAAGTAACACTGTCCGCTGAAAAGCAATTAGAAGTAAAACAGTGTTTACTGTCAGCAGAAGTAGCATCAATAAACAAGTTAATTATTATGAATAATATTTGCATAAGAACATTATACCTCACATAATGTGAACAAGTTAAAGTTGCATAGTCCGATGGTTCTGAGTTTCTGTCATTTTCCTGAGATAAAACTGATTGTTATAATCTACCTTACTTTTTTTTTAAGTAACTTTTATTTTAGATAGCTAACTTTTGAGCTATTTGAAGAATACACGTGCAAAATTAGTTTAGACAAGCAGGCCAACACTGTTACCACCACCATAGGCCTCTGCAGCAACATGTTCTATTAAATTGACTCAGTATTCCCTTCTATGTGGCAATACATGCTCAATAGGTGCATTTGTTTATGTTATGTATAAAGTCTTATGCATATATTATGATGGAATGTAATTATCATGTATCGCTATAATGTCTTCTCCAACCGCCTGTGACCTTTCTTTGTAGTTGTTGGTATGTGGTTGCTGGTGGGTGGTGTGTGGCCTGGAGGGCAGGCTGGCTGCTCCAAGCAGCCCTACTCCCGTCCTTCCCTCCAGGTGCCACCTCTGCCCCCCCTCCATCTGCCCATTCCTCCTCCGGTTTTTGCTTCATAAAGTATGTGGTAGGTCTTTTGAGGGGGCCAGCCAGAGTTATTGGCTTGATCCAACTTACTGTTTTGTCTTCCTTTCTTATGTAATGTAATAATAATAAGTTAAATATGTAGAAGCAATTCTAAAGAATTGTTTTGGTTTTTGAAAATGTGGTGCTTCATCGGACTATGCAGCTTTAAGTTTCAGATAAACACCAATGCAGTGTGATAATGAGATGCACGCCGAGGCATTCAGACCGGTCCCTGGCCACTCTGTGCATAGTCCACAGGAACACTGCATGCGCATTTGGATCCGGCGCACTGGCCACCGATCCGCCACTGGTTCGATGCACGTGTTTCCACTCTAGAAACAATTAGCAACATTACTGCGGACACGTCATGCGTCAATTAGCCAATTATGGCCGTGAGTAATTAGCGGGTCAATTACGCACTCAACCAAGACGTGTCATCAATCCCCTCCACCCAACACTCACACACACACACACGCACACACACGCAGCACTGAGCAGCTAAGACTGCAACTGCAGCTCAGCACAGCACCAACATTTGTTTGTTTGTTGGAGTTTTAAGCCCTAGCAACATTTATGGTCATATCTATACGGGTACCAAATTGTGACAGTGCACACTCATGGTGACTTTATAGTGCTGCCCCACTGGGAGATCAGGCTACTGGCACCATGACCCAATACCCCACTCAGCCATATTATCCTACTACTGAGCTAACCGGTCCTTGCCGTATCCTATTAATGCAGAGCGCTTGGATAGGTAGCATCAAGTATCAATTTTGTAAGTCATTGGTTTGACTCGGTGGGATTCAGACTCCGGACTTTCGACATGGGAAGCGTGCACTCTGCCGACTCGCCCACCGTGTCTGGTACACCAAAGTGGTCTCCACTGCAAATTCTACATTCTTCTCGAGTATGTAAATATTAAAGCTGCATAATCCGATGAAAGCGTCAAATTTTCTAAATCAATAAAAGTAAATCAGTGTCAATATCATTAGAAATAGTAATTAAAACTAAAACAGTGTATGTGTCAGCAGACATAGTAATTAAAAGTAAAACAATTACTTGTGGCGTTCTCTGTGGTGGAGTGGTTAGAGTGTCTCACTTTTTTTCTAGGTCAGGCTCCTAATCTGAGGGTTGGCGGTTCGATTCCCCATGCCCCCAGCTCTCCCAATTTGGATTTCCATCACTGTGTATAACTTACAGCGTCATCAAAGGCCGGTTGCTCTCATATCATGTCTATGTGGTGTGGGAGGTTAAAAATCCCTTGAGTCGGTAAAAGTGTAGGCTCGGGCTTTCTATCGACCAGCAGTGGAATGAGGAAGACCAGTCGTCTATGACTGAAATTTCCCCTGCTTAAACAACTAATGGACTAAAAAAAAAATATATATATATATATCTTTAGCTAGATTTGTCAACCTACATGTCCACCTTAGATACGAATGCACTTGTTAAGTATGCATTGCGGTTTAGCGTTATTTTGCATGCTCGGGTAAACAGTGCCTATTTTATGTCCAGTAGTTCAGCATGCACCCTCCGAATTAATTTGACATGTTTTAAGTTCAAATATCCAAAGTGAACCCATTAAATAGGAATTGTTTCAAACTAAAGTAAGGTAGTTTATAATGATTAACCTAATATATTTATTTAAAGAAATATGGCAGAACCTCCAAAACCATCGGATTACGCAATTTAAAATAAATATATCTCGACAAGTATTACACTTCTTTAAAAAAAAAAGAAATTGGTATTATTATCTTATTAAAGCATATAGTTTGTGTTGTGCTTATATTTGCCTGTTCTATCAGAAAACATAAATAATAACACTGACAGAATATGACTGTGGTTTGGCTATCGACACATAATACTACCAGTAATAGTAAGACTAAGAGGTCAGTGGGGGATATACAGGAATGTGGTAGATACCATCTCGGTGCATGTGTGGTGAGCAGCTGAGTTTGTGATGAAAATGTTGCAGTGCGAGAATTGTAGCATAATGTGGGAGAGACCGCCTTGGTGCATGTGTGGTGAGCAGCTCAGTGTGTGATGAGAAAGTCACGGTGTTATAAATAGTAACATAATGTGGGAGAGACCACCTTGGTGCATGTGTGGTGAGCAGCTCAGTGTGTTATGAGAAGTCAGGGAGCTATAAATAGTAACATAATGTGGGAGAGACCACCTTAGTGCATGTGTGGTGAGCAGCTCAGTGTGTTATGAGAAGTCACGGTGCTATAAATAGTAACATAATGTGGGAGAGACAACCTTGGTGCATGTGTGGTGAGCATCTCAGTGTGTGATGAGAAAGTCGCAGCGCTATAAATAGTAACATAATGTGGGAGAGACCACCTTAGTGCATGTGTGGTGAGCAGCTCTGTGTGATGAGAAAGTCGCAGTGCTATAAATATATTGTGTAACATAATGTGGTAGAGACCACCTTGGTGCATGTGTGGTGAGCAGCTCAGTGTGTGATGAGAAAGTCGCAGTGCTATAAATATATTTAGTAACATAATGTGGTAGAAACCACCTTAGTGCATGTGTGGTGAGCAGCTCGGTGTATGATCAATGCGCAATATAAAAAAAAGACTCAGCTCACTTGTAATGGAGGAGGTGAATCCGGCACAGTAAACTACTAGTTCAGTACGGAGCTCCACACCAGAAGGAACCAATCAAAAACACACCGCACAGAACCACCCAAACAAATCCACAGCCGAGACCAGTTACCCCCCTCCCCCACCTCCCCCCCCCCCCGCACCATGTTCCTCCCGCTCCGCACCCCACCTCCTATTAAGTGACCTAATTGGAACCAGCTCACCCAAAGAGATCTACAATTTGACAAAGACCTCTGTAGATCTCCCACGGCCGTTTTGTGGACACCGCACGGGGGGGAGGGAGGAGAGGGACGGGGGGAGGGAGGAGGGGAAAGGGGGAGGGAGGAGGGAGGAGGGAAGAGGGAAGAGGGAGGAGGGAGGGGGTGAGGGAGGAGGGGAGGGAGGAGGGAGGAGGGAGGAGGGAGGAGGGAGGAGGGAGGAGGGAGGAGGGAGGAGGGAGGAGGAAGGGGTGAGAAGCGAGGAGGGAGGAGGGAGGAGGGCGGAGGGAGGAGAGAGGGCGGAGGAGGGAGGAGGGAGGAGGAGGGAGGAGAGAGGAGCGAGGAGGGAGGAGCGAGGAGCGAGGAGGGAGGAGAGAGGAGGGAGAAGGGAGGAGGGAGGAGAGAGGAGGAAGGAGGGGACGGGGAGGGGGGGAGGGGGGAGGAGGGAGGAGGGAGGAGGGAGGAGGGAGGGGGAGGAGGAGGAGGGGGAAGGAGAGGGAAGAGGGAGGAGGGAGGAGGAGGGGGGAGGGGGGAGAAGGGAGAAGGGAGGAGGGAGGATGGAGGAGGGAGGAGGGAGGAGGGGAGGGAGGAGAGAGGAGGGAGGAGGGGAGGGGGAGAGGGGAGGGGGAGGGAGGAGGGAGGAGGGAGGGGGGAGGAGGGGGAGGGAGAGGGAGAAGGGAGGAGGGGGGGGGAGAGGGAGGGAGGGGCGGGGGCGGGGGGGGGGGAAGGAGGACGGAGGTGGGAGGAGGGGGAAGGACGAGGGAGGAGGGAAAGGAGGAGGGTCTGCATGGTCGGATTGATTTCCATCACAGACAGGACGAGACCTTGTGAAATGCGCCGCCTGGTGTGTGTCTGGGTGTGTGGGTGGGAGGGGGGGGGGGTGCTTCACCGGTTGTCGGCGTGTGTGAGTAGACAGAGTGAGTACCCGAGAGTGCAGAACTGACGGCACTGCCCCGTCTAGAACCGGCCGGAAACCAGTCGCTCCCGCCCAAACCGCTTTGATCTCGGCGCCGCTTCCGGTTTACTTCCAGCTCGCTTATATGTATAAGTGCATGTGTGCATGACTGGACATGATGACTGCACGAGCAGTAGAACTCTCGCTTCTTGTGCGGAAGGGCATGGGTTCGATGCCCGGCCGAGTCAATCACACAAACTTACAAACGTGATACTTTTCGCTGGGTGTCATTACTATGACAGAGGCGAGAAGTGGTTGGCTCAATGTAGGATAATGCGCATGAGTGTGATACCGGGTCATAGTGCCCACGACATGGTATCACAGTGGGACAGCACTATAAGCACAAACTGTCACGAGTTTGCCCTCTCTGCAGTGACCAGAATGTTGTATAGTATCCACGTACTCTCAGTGGTTGGCAAATACTGAGATGGAGCTACTAGTACTACTACTCCTAGTTCACCAGGAAGCCGCTAGAGGGCCCCGTGTCCAAATATAACATACAGTATACCTATTATGCATCATTAAGTACTACTGCATGTATAACATTAACACATATTATTCCTTCCTAAATTTAAATAATGTCTTGTGGTACCTCTCTGTATACAGAACAGTTAATATAATTTAAAGCAAATGATTAAAATATAACCAATTTATTATTATTCCTACCAGAACCAGTATTCCTATCTAAAATCAATTATTCATGGTTTAGATAATGTACTGTAACACTTCTTTGTACAGAGAATTATGAATATAATTTATGACATTATTAAATACACAATTATCTATTAAAAATTATTATTATTATGATAATCATTCAAATCATCCCTAGGGGGAATGCTGGCCAAAACATGATGACCAAACAAATTTCAATTCAATCCAATCATTATATAAATCAATGCCGCGAACCATCTGCAGACGACAATTAGGGAAAACATCAAAGGAACTGGGGAACAAGGCCACCTGTGCGACCAGGTGCGCATGCGCATGCCTTTGTTGGCAGCGTTGCATCATGGGTGATTTGTCTTTTTATGAGCAAACCATTAGTAAGAAGCGCCGTTTTGATCCCATTCTACACAATGACCCTGTTGCCTTGGCAACGCCCAGCTTACACCCGGCTACCAAGGTACGGTGAGAATGGGAGATGGGCGATATCGGGGGTGTGGGTCAGGTAAGCGGGACCAGGGCGGCCAGAAGGCAATGTGGGTCAGGGATAATGTGGGGCAGTAGGGGTCAATGTGGGTCAGGGATAAAGTGGGTCAATGTGGGTCAGTGTGGGTCAATGCGGGTCAGTGTGGGTCAGGGCTGGAGTAATGCAGCAAAGCATCCGTGGAACAGATTTCCGTCAGCCACTTGATCCTAATATAGGTCATCTTTAAGAATTGCTTCTCCGACAATGTTGCTATTTATTATTAAGTGCATTGAGTGCTGGGAATAAAGTAGACCAGAAAACGAACGTTGGTTGAATGCATCCACCACGTGCATTGAGAACATCAGAATAGAGAAAATGGATCGTAAACTTGCAGAAGGGTTCCCGGTTGGCAGGTAGCATTGTGGTAGCCGGACATGTGTGTGCATGATCAACACAGTACACATACACATACATACACAGTGGTCTGCACAAACATAGGCATAGCACACACACAGCCACAAACCAAACACACACATGTATACACACATACACACATACATGCATAATCAACACAGTACATGTACACATACACAGTGGTCTGCACAAACATAGGCATAGCACACACACACCCACAAACCAAACACACATACATACATGCATACATACATCTATACACACATACATGCATGATCAACACAGTACATGTACACATACACAGTGGTCTGCACAAACATAGGCATAGCACACACACAGCCACAAACCAAACACACATACATACATCCATACATACATACACACATACATACACCCATACACACATACATGTATACACACATATGCGCATACATACACATACATACACACATACATATATACATGCATACACACATACATATACATACACATACATACATACATACGCAGACACATACATACACACATTTGTACATACAGAAACATATACAGACACAGAGGGACAAATGGTGAGAGAACGCGTGAGAGGGCGGTGAGAGAGAGCACGCGAACGAGAGGGGGAGAGCACGCGAACGAGAGAGGGGGAGAGAGAGTGGGAGGAAGAGAGGGGGAAGAGAGGGGGGAAAGAGGGAGAAAGGGAGATGAGAAAGGGAGAAAGATGGAGAGGGTGAGAGATGGAGAGGAAGAGGAAGAGAGAGGAGAGGAGAGAGGAAGAGAGGAGAGGAGAGAAGGGGAGAGGGAGAGAGAGAGATTGTGTGTTTGTTTGTTGTTGTTTTACGTCCTAGCAACATCCAAGGTAATATCAGGACGGGTACCGACTTGTGACAGTGCGCACTCATGGCGACTTTATAGTGATGCCCCACTGGAAGACGAGGCCACCAGCACCATGACCTGATATACCACTCAGTCACATTATCCTGACACTGAGCCAACCAGTCCTTGCCCTATCCTAATAATGCCGAGCTCCAGGCTATGAAGAAACAAGTATCAATTTTTAAGTCATTCGTTTGACTCGACCAGGGTTCGAACCCACGACCCCACTATCTACCAACACGGGAGACAGACGGGGACGAGAGGGGGAAGAGAAAGAGAGAGAGGGAGGGAAAGAGGGAGCGGGGGAGATGAGAGAGTGGGAGAGATGGAGAGGGAGATGAAGAGAGGAGAGAGGAAGAGAGGAGAGGAGAGAGGAGGGAAGGGGAGAGGGAGAGAGAGGGAGGGAGAGGGAGGGAGGGAGGGAGGGAGAGAGAGGGAGAGAAGGACAGAGGGAGAGAGAGGGACAGAGGGAGAGAGGGACAGAGAGGGTGAAAGAGGAAAAGAGGAAGAGAGGGAAAGAGGAAGAGAGGGAAAGAGGGAGAGGGGGAGAGGGGAGATGGGAGAGAGGGGATGGGGGAGGGGCGGAGGGAGCAGGGGGAGGGGGAGGGGGGGGGGGGAGAGGGAAGGAGAGAGGTGGAGAGAGTGACGGCAGAGGGAGAGTTAGACATGTTCTCTCTAAATCAAACATACACTGACTTCCTTATTGGAGGAATGTTTGTTTGTTTGCTTGTTGTGTTTTACAGCCTAGCAATGTCTAAGGTCATATCAGGATTAGTACCGACTTGTGGAAGTGCACACTCGTGGCAACATTATTCGCCTGCCTTATTGTGAGACCAGGCCGCTGGCACCGTGACCCGAATACCCTTTCAGTCACCATTTTCTGATACTAAGCAAACAGTCTTTGCCTTTTCCTATTAATGCTGAGCACCAGGGAAGGTAGCCACAAGTATCAGTTTTGTAAAAATCTATTTGACCCAGCCGGATTTCGAACAAAGAGCCTCCTGCACAGGAAGCCATTTAGTGCTCCTGCGGATTCTGCCATCCCGTCCGGTCCTTAGAGAAGGGTGGAGAAGGAAGAAGAGAAGAAGGAAGACGAGAAGTAGGAGATTAATTGATGAACTGATTTATTGTTGGTGATTTTAGCTGTGTTGGCAGCAAAAATCATATTCACGTTGGAGAAGAAGAAGAAGAAGAAGAAGAGGAAGAGCAGGAGGGAGAAGTAAGCAAAGAAGGGAGAAGAAGAAGAAAGGGGAGAAGAAGAAAGAGAAGGAAAAGAAAGGAAAAGAAGAAGGGGAAAGGACGATTTTTTTGGTTTAGTTTTGTTGTTTTACGTCCTAGCAACCTCTAAGGTCATATCAGGACGGGTACCGACTTGTGACAGTGCACACTCATGGCGACTTTATAGTGCTGTTCCACTGGGACACCAAGCCATCAGCACCATGACCTGATATCCCACTCAGTCACATTATCCTGACACTGAGCCAACCAGTCCTTGCCCTATCCTAATAATGCAGAGCGCCAGGCTAGGAAGCGACAAGTATAAATTGTTAATTCACTGCTTTGACTCGACGAGGATTCGAACCCACGAACTCATGAGTTCGGATCTCCCGATCTCCCAAAACAAGAGACGGACGCTCTACTCATTCGGCCACCTAGTCTGTTCAGGGGAAAGGGAAGAAGAATAAGGAAGAGAAGAAGAGAAAGAACCCAAATAAGAGGAAGAAGAGGGAGAAGAAAATGAGAAGAACAACAAGAAAAGGAGGATAAAGAAAAGTAGAAGGAAGAGAAGAAGAATGAAAAAGAAGAAGCCAGAGAAGGAGGAGAAATAGGGGAATAAGAAGGAAGAAAGTAAAGTCGTGTTGCATTGTGGGGGATCTAACTGATCATTTTCCTTTCCTAAATATAGTCACCTCCCAACGAACAGGATGAGCGTACCTTCCTTTACTAAATAACTGTCAGGGCAAAGTTTGTTTTTGTTTGCCTTGTTCCTTTCACCAGCCCCCCTGGTATCTCGTTCCTTTTACCATTCCCCCTAGTACCTTGTTCCTTCCACCCCCTCTGGTATCTTGTTCCTTCCACCAGCCCCCCCTGGTATCTTGTTCCTTCCACCAGCCCACCTGGTACCTTGTTCCTTCCACCAGCTCCCCCTGGTATCTCGTTCCTTCCACCAGCCCCCCCCCCCTGGTATCTCGTTCCTTCCACCAGCCCCCCCCCCCCTGGTATCTCGTTCCTTCCACCAGGCCACCTGGCACACACGACTGAGGCGGAAGTCACTTTCGGAGGCAATAAAGAGTGCGGTCAAATTTGTCTTGAGTTGTGCTCAGTAACCATACCGGTAGTAAGATGCTGTTCGCAATGGAACTCCCTCACACCCACACCCCCGCACCCACCCACAGCGGCGTCTGTCAAGACCTCCGATTTACAGCAGGCTCTCAGCGGATAGCTTCCGGAGTGTGGTAAGTGGGGAAGGAGTGTGTGTGTGTATGTGGAGGGGGTGGAGGGAGGAGGGGAGTCGGGAGGGGGAGTAGAAAGATCTAGGACCTAAGACCTAGGAGAGGCAGAGTTTTTAGTAAATGATTATGCTATGGCTGTTACGTTCCTGAACTGGGATTTGATAGGACAGTTAACCAGTCCATCCACAGCCCTTGGGAAGGCAGGCTGTTCGCTGTGCCCCGTGGAACTGTTAGAGGAGCCCTCGGGAAAGGTTAACAGAGCACTTGGTCCTGGTATGGCCTAGGGTCTTACTGGGGTGTAAAACTACACCAACCACCCAGCCTCCCCCGGCCCTCTCAGAGGACTGTGGTTGGGCTCTTGGGCTACCTTTTTCCTTCCTCACCCCCCCCCCCCCCCCCCCCCTCCCACCCAATTTCTCTGACCACTACCCATCGGAAGCCAACTCCCGACGACATGGGACCGATGGGACCGCTTTCAGCGGTGCCCATACAGTGCTGCAGATTTGCAGCCTTCAGCACACCAATGCGATTGAAAACTCCCCCAAAACAGCCATGTGGTATTTGGCCATGCAGTGGTTATTTACAAACACCGAACTGACGGTTGTCATGGTAAACTGAGCTCTAACACTCTGGGTTTTTTGTGTGTGATTGTTTGTTTATTCTGCTCATAACGGTTAAGTGCTTGCCCTCTTTGTCACCCCTGTCCTCATTTGAACAATTTAGATTGATATTATGTGCAAGCATGATTTACAGCCATTACTGCATTAGGCAGCACATTAATTCCCATAAGATAACTATTTGCATGCACTGACTATTCATGAACAAGTGGAACTAACACAAAGCTAAATAACCAGCTAATAATGAGACAATTTCCCAAATACATTGGGATGTGCGTCAACGTCTAGCGGGGATTGAAGGTCAAGGTCACCACCATTGAGCTCTCTATATAGGTCTGGGTACAGTCTTTAAGTGGTGGGTTTGGTGGTGGACTTAAAGTTGCATAGTGCGATGGTTTTGAATTTCTGTATTTTTTGTGAGATAAAAATATTAGATTGATCAGTAGTATCTACGTTACATTAGTTCAAAGTTACTTTTATTTTAAATGGTAAACTTTTGAGATATTTTGAGTGCAAACATGGAAAATTAGTTTTGGCAAGCACGCCAAAACTCTGACACCATAGACTTCTGCAGTAACAGGTTCTGTTAAATTGATTCAGTATTGCATTCGATGCAGAAACAAATGCTTAATAAGTGCATCAGTATGTAAGTTAGATATGTCAAATCTAATCTAGATAATTGGTTTGGTTTTGAAAATTTGATATTTCATCAGACTATGCAGCTTTAAATAAGTAGTTGAGCTAAGAGGTTGAGCTAAGAGTGTAGTGGCCCAGACCTGTAAGGAGGCTAGTCATGAGAGAAGGACATTAGTATAGATGGCGGCAGAGGCGGCATGGAGGAGGTGGAGGTGGCGGTGGGGTGAAGGATGCGGGGTGGTCAGTCGGTGATTGATTGGAGGGCGGAGGTTGGTAGAAGTGGACAGATGGCTGGAGGACTCATGTTTGCTTGTTGGGGTTTTATATTCTAGCAACATCTATGGCTATATCAGGATTTGTTTGTTTGTTGTTGTTTAACGTCCTAGCAGCCTCTAAGGTCATATCAGGATGGGTACCGACTTGTGGCAGTGTGCACTCATGGTGACTTCATAGTGCTGCCCCATTGGGAGATCAGGCCAGCGGCACCATGACCTGATATCCCACTTAGTCACATTATCGCGATACTGAGCTAACCAGTCCTTGTCCTAGCCGTGAGCCAGGCTAGATAGCGACAAGTAGCAATTTTGTAAGTCATTGGTTTGACTCGGCTTGGTTTTCTAACTGCCAACGTTCCGCATGCAAAGCCTGCGCTCTAGTGGTTGGGCCACCGCGCCCAGTGGAGGAACGAGGAGTGCTGGGTAGCCACGAGAGGTGGGAACTAGCCGGGCAGGTGTTTTGTTTGTTTTGTTTTGTTGTTGGTTTACGTCCTGGCAACATCTAAGGTCATATCAGGACGGGTACCGACTTGTGACAGTGCGCACTCATGGCAACTTTATAGTGCTGTCCCACTGGGAAACCAGGCCGCCGGCACCATGACCTGGTATCCCACTCAGTCACGTTATCCTGACACTGAGCACACCAGTCCTTGCCCTATCCTAATAATGCCAAGCGCCTGGCTAGGAAGCGACAAGTATCAATTTTAAAGTCATTGGTTTGACTCGACCGGGACTCGAACCCACGACCCCACGATCTACCAGCACGGGAGACGGACGCTCTAACTCATTCGGCCATCCCGTCTGGTATCCGGGCAGGTGTAGGATCATAGGAGGGGGAAGCAGTGGGCTGGCGGGAAGGAATTAAAGTCTGGCACACACAGTGTGGGAATCATACCACACATACGCACACTGTCATCTGGGCCGTCATTGTTGACACAACTTGATGCATAACCAATAGACCTTTTCCACAGAGCATGCGCAGTGAGTGCCTATCCACTTGTCAATGCGATCAGAGAGCAGCTACATGGTGGAAATCCTCTGTAAGACCTTTTGTACAGTGCATGATACGCAGTGAGCTGATACCCACAACATTAGTTCTTCCACTGCCGTCAGAGGGCGGGAATTGCCTATTAATTTCGTTGTTGACATTGTATTAGTTTGTTTTTAAATCGGACAAAACTCATACAATTAAAACGAAAATTGAATTAATGTTTTAATCTCCTCGTATTTAGTCTTAGCTAGTTTTCTATTTAGACGGGATGGCCGAATGAGTTAGAGCGTCCGTCTCCCATGTTCGTAGATCCTGGGTTCGAATCCTGGTCGAGTCAAACCAATGACTTAAAAATTGATACTTGTCGCTTCCTAGCCAGACGCTCTGCATTACTAGGATAGGGCAAGGAGCAGTGGAATGAGGAAGACCAGCCGTCTGCGACTGAAATTTCCCCTGCTTAAACAACTGATGTACAAAAAAAATAAAAATAAAAATATCACATTAAAGCTCCACAATTGCCAATCCATTAAGATGATCTAGTTAACTCGTCAGTGTGAGACGGTTTTATAGAACTGGTCACCTGGATTTAACATGTATTTTCTTTACATGACTATTCACTATATTTTAACGAAATATTAACTGTGGCATTACATTCAGACTTACTAAGAATAGCTCTAAAGATAACAGATGGGAAGGGGCATTAGGGCCAAATGACATTAATAGTAGCAGTTTGACTACAGATGCACTCAGCCTTGATTTGGCCTTAAATAACTTGCAGAGAATTGTTTTTTTTAAAGATATACCAACCATGAATAATCATTTCATGGTAATTCTGATTAAATAAAGCTATGTTTGTCATATTACTGGCCTTTTAAGAAACTGAAGCTCAATCATTCTTCACTGATACCCACATTTTTGAATGCTACAGACGGCCAGAGCCTATTAAGTTGCTTTAGTTACTAGCTAAGCAAGAAGGTGAAGGTCGTTCATTCTTCGCTGATACCTGCCTGCTTGAATGCTACAAATGGCAACAGCCTACTTAACTTGAATACCTCAGTTATCAGCTAAGCAAAAAGGTGAAGGTCGTTTATTCTTCGCTGGTAGTAGCTGCCTGTGCATATGCTACAGATGACAACAGTCTCCAGTACACGGGTAACCAGCGAGTGAGCGGGAATCAAGGGGGACAGCTAAGCACAAGCGGGTTAACCCAACAGGCCAGCAGACGACAATGGATAACCGTAAGCGCCCACCCTTGCCAACTGCTCCGTTTTACACACGGTACCGACAAATAACTATTCAAAAATCTAGTTCAAAAACTGGGTCGATGAAAATGGAGGAATAGGAATAACAAGGTCAGCGCATGCGTGTTCTCATATGTGCTACATAATCTGTTATGTGAATATAAACAATAAAAGATTTCTATTTCGCCTTTGTCCCGTTTCCGGCATATATATATATATATATATATATATATATATATATATATATATATATATATATATATATACACTGATGGCGCCACCTAGTTACTAATGTTCTGACTATCAGTATCACCGGTTCCTCTAGGCGTTCAATTCAACCCAAGTAATGGATTCTTATGCCCTTTTTTTAAAAAAGGGGCTTTGTTTTTTGTTTTCTTGCGAAAGCTTTCAACGAACTGCCATTAGAGTGATTCGGAGCTGGTTCAGAAGAGTGAAAGGATCAGTAGCAGGCTTCTAGTACCCAATCATATTACACCCCCCAGACCAGATAGGCCTATCCACCGCCAGGCCCCCCTACGCCGGTGTAAAGACGCCGGATTACCATGGCAACTGCCGCCAAAATGCTTCTTTATGGTGACATGTGGATCACGAGTCGGACTTGCCACCCATGCCCCCCATCCCCCACTCCCAGCTCCCCACCTCCCCTTCTAACCGATAGGGAAATTGACGTCCCCACCCTCCTCCCCCTCCCCTGGGGCTAATTCCACAGTGGCGCTCCCTGGTGTATTCTTAAGGCGGGAGAAAAGGGGGCTTCATTTCAATGAGAACGTCGCCTTATGAGATAACTCACCGTCCTAATTTCCAGCACCAATATTTCAGTTGGCTGGTCGGCCTGCCTACAAGTGGTGAGCGGGTGGGTGTATGTGTGTGTCTGCGTGTGTGTGGACGTCTGTGTGTGTGTGTTTGTGTGTGGAGGAGGGTTAGTGCAGTGATTGGAGATGGAGGAGATGGAGAAGGGCTTTGGAGAAGGCTCTGAGATGCATTTATTGCCTCTCTTGGTAGTCGGGTGTTGATTCTGTGCAATGCTCTTCTGCTGATGCACTAATTATCGCTCACCTATGGTAGCACTGTACTGATGCACTGATTATCACTCACCTATAGTAATACTGTGGTGATGCACTGATTATCGCTCACCGATGGTAGCACTGTGCTGATGCACTGATTATCACTCACCTATGGTAATACTGTGCTGATGCACTGATTATCACTCACCTATGGTAATACTGTGCTGATGCACTGATTATCGCTCACCTATGGTAGCACTGTGCTCATGCACTGATTATCACTCACCTATGGTAATACCGTGCTGATGCATTGATTATCACTCACCTATGGTAATACTGTGCTGGTGCACTGATTATCACTCACCTACAGTAATACTGTGCTGATGCACTGATTATCGCTCACCTATGGTACTATAAGGCATGAGCTTGGTGGTTTTCTCAGGCAGTAACTGGTTACAAACATTCTGCGGACCATTGACTTCATATTGAGCACTCAAGAGCCTGACCTGAAATATGACCTTAAACCATTCATTTCCCGCAAATCATCATCTTTACTGACCTGACCATACGATCTGACCTGACTTGGCTCGGATCTGTTCTGATAACCCCTGGATAACTTGAAAGTTAAAAATTGCATAATCCAATGAAAGCATACTATTTGCCAAACTAAAACCATTTAAGTAGATTTCGGTATCGATATGGTCATTAAAACCTTGATGCCTCATAGAAGAAATATTAAGTCAATTAACCAGAACGTGCTATTAGTATTACACAAATACGACCAATATCCCAAGAACCAGAATAGCTAGTAAAAAAATAATTAGGTTATTTTCATGACCTCTCATTGGTCTTGACCTAGTTTTGTTCATTATGGTGCACCTGTGCTATGCTGCTTAAGAACCCCACGCATTCAGCATGCTGCAGGTACCAGTGTAGCATGGCTCCTCGGTGGAAGACGAGCTGGCAATCTAGGTCACAAGTTGCAATCACCTGATCACCTACAGAAGGCTACAGAAGGCTTGGTATGCTTGCCACAGTAACTACCCATCCTTTCAGAGTAAAACTAAATATCTCCAGATCTAACAATTTGTCATTATTCCTAGTTCAAGCTAAGATAAAGTATGTGATAATATAGTGAGCTTGATATCTTTTCTGAATAAATATGTCAAAAGCTTATAATTACCTGATTCTGCTAGGTTAACCACCCCCAAAAGACGCCCTCCAAAAGCACCCGCCTCCCATTTGGTAGATTATGAAATTAAAACGCTAGTCGAGTCAAACCAGTGACTTAAAAATGTATACTTGTCGCCACCTAGGCTAGTGCTTGCCATAACTAGGATAGGGCAAGCAGCAGTGGAATGAGGAAGACCAATTGTCCACAATTGAAAATTCCCCTGCTTAATCAACTAATGTACACACACAAAAAACAGGCACAAAGGACATAACTGTTCATAGTAACTATGGGTTGCACAAGTGTTCATGGCTGAGAGCATGACGCCCACAGCATGTACTGACCTACACACCCTCACTAGAACCTGCTGACCTACCCATTATGACCTACCCAGACTTATCGATCCTCACTGTGACCTGTCCTGACCTATTGAACCTCAACTTATCATCCCACCCTCACCACACCATACCCTGACCTATCCACCACCACTGTAACAGGCCTTGACCCACATGATCTGACTTACTAATCCTCACAGATAGTCACATGACCTAGTTGCTCACTAGCACATGCCCTGAATATGTATACAGGATAAAATCAAATCTGTCATCGGATTGTGTAGGTCTTAAAGAGTCCCCTATGCTGCGTTATTCACCCGCTCCACCACCACCACCCCCGCCCCCCCCAATAAAAAGTAACAACAAATAGAACCCTACTCTTCCTCTGACTCGTCAAACTCCTTAGGTTCATTGCGCCTGACAACCCCAGGAGACATCCCCCCCTCCCCTGCCTGGTGGGAGGGCAGTTGTATTACTCTCCATAGCCCTGGGGAACAAGGGGAAGCCAGAGGTCAGGAGGAGGCGCTAACTCAAGAAATGCTTGGCCGCTCGTGGGTAGGGGGTAGCGGGGGAAGGGGACTGCCCGGGAGGACTAGCTAGGGCATAGAGTGGAGATAGAGAAAGGGGCAGGGGGGGGGAGGGGGAAGGGGGATGGGGTGGAAGGGCCGGGAGGTGGTGCCAGTGTTGCAGTTTAAAAAGCACCTGGTTTAAAACAGGGCTTTTCGCAATGCGCAGTCAAATGGCGAGCCTGAAAACTTATCTGAATTTCAGGCTTGCTTCTGGCTTGCTTCTGGCTTGCTTCTGGCTTGCTTCTGGCTTGCTTCCATCTCAATCAGGCAGAAATCCATGCGCATGCGCATTGTGAAAAGCCCTGTTTTGAACTGGGTGCACTTTAAAACTGCAACACCGGCATGGGTGTGATAAAGTGCCGGTGACGTAGCACAGCACGGCGCTAACTCGACATGCCGTGGACCCTGTTTGCTGCCCACCAGACCCTCCTCCACTTTAAGTCGTCACTAGAGGGCGCCACAGACTCCTCCACTTTAAGTCGTCATTAGAGGGCACCCCAGACCCTCCTCCACTTTTAAGTCGTCACTAGAGGCTGCCCCAGACCCTCCTCCACTTTTAAGTCGACACGAGAGGGCATCCCAGACCCTCCTCCACTTTAAGTCGACACTAGAGGGCACCCCAGACCCTCCTCCACTCTTAAGTCGTCACTAGAGGCCACCCCAGACCCTCCTCCACTATAAGTCATCACTAGAGGCACCCCAGACCCTCCTCCACATTAAGTCATCACTAGAGGCACCCCAGACTCTCCTCCACTTTAAGTCATCACTAGAGGCCGCCCCAGACCCTCCTCCACTTTTAAGTCGTCACTAGAGGGTGCCACAGACCCTCCTCCACTATAAGTCATCACTAGAGGCACCCCAGACCCTCCTCCACTTTTAAGTCGACACTAGAGGGCGCCCCAGACCCTCCTCCACTTTTAAGTCGACACTAGAGGGCGCCCCAGACCCTCGTCACGTTTAAGTCGACACTAGAGGGCGCCCCAGACCCTCCTCCACTTTTAAGTCGACACTAGAGGGTGCCCCAGACCCTCCTCCACTTTAAGTCATCATTAGAGGCTGCCCCAGACCCTCCTCCACTTTTAAGTCGTCACTAGAGGGCACCACAGACCCTCCTCCACTTTTACGTCGACACTGGAGGGCACCCCAGACCGTCCTCCACTTTAAGTCATCACTAGAGGGCATCCCAGACCCTCCTCCACTTTTAAGTCGACACTGGAGGGCACCTCATACCCTCCTCCACTTTAAGTTGACACTAGAGGGCACGCCAGACCCTCCACTTTTAAGTCGTCACTAGAAGCCGCCCCAGACCCTCCTCCACTTTTAAGTCGAAAGTGGAGGGCACCTCATACCCTCCTCCACTTTTAAGTCGACACTAGAGGGCACCCCAGACCCTCCTCCACTTTTAAGTCGTCACTCGAGACCGCCCCAGACCCTCTTCCACTTTTAAGTCGTCACTAGAGGGCGCCACAGACCCTCCTCCACTTTTAAGTCGACACGAGAGGGCACCCCAGACCCTCCTCCACTTTAAGTAGTCACTAGAAGGCACCCCAGACCCTCCTCCACTTTAAGTCATCACTAGAGGGCACCCCAGACCCTCCTCCACTTTTAAGTCGTCACTAGAGGGTGCCCCAGACCCTCCTCCACTTATAAGTTGACACTAGAGGGCACCCCAGACCCTCCTCCACTTTTAAGTCGACACTGGAGGGCGCCCCAGACCCTCCTCCACCTTAACTCGACACTAGAGGGCATCCCAGACCCTCCTCCACTTTTACATCGACACTGGAGGGCACCCCAGACCCTCCTCCACTTTAAGTCATCACTAGAGGGCATCCCAGACCCTCCTCCACTTTTAAGTCGACACTGGAGGGCACCTCATACCCTCCTCCACTTTAAGTCGACACTAGAGGGCACCCCAGACCCTCCTCCACTTTTAAGTCATCACTAGAGGCTGTCCCAGACCCTCCTCCACTTTTAAGTCGAAACTGGAGGGCACCTCATACCCTCCTCCACTTTTAAGTCGACACTAGAGGGCACCCCGGACCCTCCTCCACTTTAAGTCATCACTAGAGGGCACCAGGACCTCTCCACTTTAAAGTCTTCACTAGAGGCACCCCAGACCCTCCTGCACTTTTAAGTCGTCACTCGAGGCCGCCCCAGACCCTCTTCCACTTTTAAGTCGTCACTAGAGGGTGCCACAGACCCTCCTCCAGTATAAGTCATCACTAGAGGTGCTCCAGACCCTCCTCCACTTTTAAGTCGACACTAGAGGGCACCGGAGACCCTCCTCCACGTTAAGTCATCACTAGAGGGCACCCCAGACCCTCCTCCACTTTTAAGTCGTCGCTAGAGGCTGCCCCAGACCCTCCTCCACTTTTAACTCGACACGAGAGGGCACCCCAGACCCTCCTCCACTTTTAAGTCGACACTGGAGGGCACCTCATGCCCTCCTCCACTTTAAGTCGCACTTAGAGGGCACCCCAATACCCTCCTCCACTTTTAAGGTCGTCTCTAGAAGCACCAGACCCTCCTCCACTTTTAAGTCGACACTAGAGGGCGCCCCAGACCCTCCTCCACTTTTAAGTCGACACTAGAGGGTGCCCCAGACCCTCCTCCACTTTTAAGTCAACACTAGATCTTTAGTCTAACTATCCAATCGACTGCTTTACCCGAAGACGTGACATCATTCGTGACACACCCAATTGCCTGATCTTCTATTCCATTTGTCTCAGTTTGTCCTGGTCACCTCATCCATCTCCCCCTAGCTTCTCTTCACATCACCGTCCTCTCTCACCGATTCCCCATCTCCAGTCTCTTCTCCTTCTCCTTCCCCGTCACTCCTATATCTTTGCTACTCCCACCGCCCTCCTCTTCCACCCCTTTCCATCCCCCCATCTCTCCTGCCCCTTCACCCTCCTCTTCTATCCCTTCCCATCTTCCCTATCTCTCTCCTGCTGTCCCCACCCTCCTCTTCCCATCTCCCCTCTCTTTCTCCTGCCCTCTCACCCTCCTTTCCCCCTCTTTCCATCCCCCTGCCCCCCCACCCCTCCCCTCACCCCACCCCTCCCACCATCCCCAAACAGTCCGACACCGGGACCACACTTCGGCTGGCTGCGTTGACAAAGCACGCTTCGTGGAGCCATCACTGATGACGCCGTCCATTAACCCCTGGCGGGGCAGATTGGAAGCTTAGGGACTGGGAACATAACCTGCAGTGTCCGCCCGCACGTAGGCCACCTGTCCGCCAAGTGTCACTCTCACCGGCTTCCCTGCCAAGTCAATCCCGAACACCCCAATAGACTACATCACCATTCCATCCGCGCGGTGCATCGTGGGATGCGTAGAAGAAAAACAAAGCTGCGAGAAGCACATGCCACATGCTAATACACTGGGTCAGCTATGAAATGTGCTAGTTTCAGCTCATCTCAGCTCTTGTTTGAAAGATAGAATATCAACTAAAAATATTTATATAATAAATTAAGATATTAATCTTTTATCCAGCATCGCATTTATATCAATATAATCAGCACATCTTATGGAATGTGCATTTAGATTTAGACAAATCTGGGCACTCAGACTAGTGTTAGAGCCATAGTCAGGGTCAGTTTTACTTATTTTATTAATGTTTTTATTTATATCCTATGGTTAATGACATATGTAGAACTAGAAAATGAGAAGGGTTAATCAGATATTGGTTATATATTTCTCTGAAACAAGTGTATATTGACAGATTTGGCATTTTAATATTTAGAACAAGAATTAATAATGGCGATGTGGATATTGTTTTGTGTGGAATTGTATGTTTCTTAGCTCAAAATGTTTAACTATGGCTAGTTTTGCCTTAGCTTTTTTCATCAGATCATTATATTGCATGTGTGCATACATGTTTATTCCAAATTGTTATGTATTTCAATTCATTTTGAATCAAATCAAAGTTATGCCCTACGCATATCGGGAAACTCAATGGCCCGACGCATTTGCTTTGCTGCCAACTCCGTTTTCAGCGCATGTGCAGTCGGAACAGTGATCTTGTCTATTCTGCTGCACCCAGTGTCACCTGATACAGAGTATATATGTATATGTATATGTATATGTATATGTAGATAAAAGATTCACCCGGTACTTTTGGTACACGGGTGAATGACAACGTAGTGTAAATACGGGCGAAGATAGCTTTAGTAAAGAACAGGAAGTAGAATGCCTGCCTCCAGTATCAAATGGATACTTATATAGGCACAGAGTTGGTGAATTGGGAGAGTATGCAAAAAGACAAGATGGCGGCCATAGAACGCCGTCGATTTCACTTATACATCTTATTAAACTAGATATTTTATTATATTTTTCAACTCAAAGGTAGCGAGGAAATATGAAGACATATACAAAGAATAAATGTTGCTTCTTAGATTGTGAAATTAGGCTCTCATTTCATTTCCCCGCTTTTTCGACCATTTTTATATAGGGCTGGTATTCACCCATGTACTGCGAGTACCGGGTGAATCCTTTAACTAATGTATATGTATATATATGTGATGTATAATGAATTATGCGAGTATAAAGATACGTAAGGGTTAATTAGTATTATTGTTATACTCCGTAAGACCAACACTGAACCGGTGGCTCCACCTTCCCTCTTCGCCTCCACCGGATGTAGACCAGTGTCAGTCACACTGGAGGATTAGAGAGATTAAAACTACGCAACTCACACTACCTGTTTGTTTCTCCCTCATTTGTACCGAAGCTATGTTATATATATATATATATATATATATATATATATATAAATTAAATTATATAGTTATACGAGTCTTACCTTGGTACAGATGATGGATAACTGTTGTTTTACCGAGGTATAAGCCTCGGATAGATGTGGGCTAGGGAGAGGTAAGCACGTCCGGTACCAGCAATCTTAACCTACTTATTGAGGATAAAAATGACTTTCAAACAATGGATACTATTACTTTACCGAAAAGGTACACCAACGGAATAGATGTGGCAGGGTGTGGCGGGAGGGCCCTAGCCCACATCTATCCGAGGCTTATACCTCGGTAAAACAACAGTTATCCATCATCTGTACCAAGGTAAGACTCGTATAACTATACTATTTTACCTCGGTAAACAGCCTCAGGCTAGCCTCAGGCTAGGGAGACCTTTACATAATTCATTTTTATCCTTAATATCATTCTTTCTTATTATTATAACATTCTAAATTTTTGTTCTCACCTATTCTTGTTAGTTGGCGAGAAGACGCTTTGCAACGCCGGTAGGCTTTTCTAGTCGTTTATTATAATGTTTTGCAAACGACTTAGCCGTCTTCCAGCCTGCATGCGCTAGTATTCTTTTCACAGAAATACCAAGCACCCGTGCCTTGGAGACCATGGCTCCTCTAGTTGAGTGGGAAGAGTATTTACTCGTATCCACTCCAGCCAATTTCAACACCGTAATTGTCCATCTGGCAAGTGTGTCTCGTGAAATCGCCTTATGTGGCTTTATAAAGCTCACTAATAGTTGTTGTGATGCACGTAAATCCTTTGTCTTGTATATATAAGCCCGTATGGCCGACACAACACATAATTTCCGATCATTCGGAAAACAGTCTAAGTGAACCGTTGATAAAGGGTCACCTAACGTGTTCGATTTAAGCAATTTTTCTAAATCAAACGTAGCTTGTTGCTTGTCTATTTCTAATCCAGTTAAGGATAAAGCAACAATCGTCTGTCCTCTGTGTCCGGTTACTAACAATAACAGGACCGCGACCTTAAAACCTAACTGTTTTATATCTAACCACGAGTTGTGAGGCCAAGCCTGAAACAACTTAAATACTATAGAAACATCCCAAAACCGACTATACTTTGGTTTTGGAGGATTCCTTTGATAAATTGAACGAAGTAAATAACAAATAACATGATGTTTTCCAACTGTTTCGCCATCAATTCTAGGTAATATAATTGATAACGCACACCTCGCCGCATTAATCGATCCAAAGGAAAGTCCTTCATCCTCTAGAGAACGAAGAAACCGAGCTACTTGTGAAATCTTTGGATTTGTTGGCTTAACTTTCATTAACAAACAATGTACACCCCATTTCTTTAAATAGGTTGTATACATTTTGACAGTTCCTGGCCTCCAGGCATCCGATACTATCCTATCCTCAGTAATTCTGTCCAATCCAAATTGCTGTAGCTGCTTCCTTAGAAAAGGAATGCCAATAGGGGCGTCGTTGACACGTCGCCGTGAACCACTAGCGGTCCGTGGTGCGTCAGATTCCCGAGTTTTCTTGGGAATCGTATACGATCTTTTGCCAGTTGTGAAACTGCTGGCAGCCAAGGTTGCGTGTCCCAATCGGGCACCACCAGTATCGCATGTGTCCCTTCCAAGCCGATTTTTCTCACTACTCGGCTGATAATGCTAAATGGTGGGAAAATATAAAAATAATTATTTTCCCAGGTAATAGCAAACGCATCTACTTTCCAAGCATCCGGTTCAGGATGCCAAGAAACATAACAGGGTAACTTGTTATTATTTCGTGATGCAAATAAGTCAACTTCAGGTGTACCCCATTTTTCACAAACGAAGTTAAACAAATGTGTAGAGAGAGACCACTCTAAATGGTCATGGAAATTTCTACTTTTATAATCTGCAAGTGTATTTTGTGACCCTGGAATATGCGCTACAGTCAGCCAGACTTGTTGAGCCTGTGCCCAGTTCCAAATCAGTTTAGATAACTGATTGCAAGACTTTGATTTGGTTCCACCCATGTTACGAATATATGCCATGGCAGTAGTATTATCAGTTAGTATTCTAACCTGTGATTTATTTATCTTTACTAAACTACGTAAGCCCAGATAAATAGCACGCAATTCTAGTGCATTAATATAGTCTGATTTTTCATCATCAAGCCATCTACCTCCTGTTGTGACCCCATCTCGATGAGCTCCCCAACCTTCTAACGAAGCATCAGTAGTAATTACTGTATTAGGTTCCGCCATGCGGATTGGATTTGGTGAACTTGCTATATGTTGCATCCACCATCCAATATCCTGTAACCCTTCTTGCGAAATAAACATCTTTCGCTCAAAATTGCCTTTAGTTCGTGTTAACGCTAAATTTTTATCTATTTCTAGCGACTTAATATGGGCCTTCCCATATAACACAGCAGGTGCATATGAGGTCATTATGCCAATAAGAACAGCAACCTGTCTAATTTTTGGCTTTGATAACTTAATAAGCTGAGTCGCTGTAGTCATAAACTTAATTAGTTTTTGTTCTGTTATCGACACTGTAAGGGACTGTGTATCCAGAATAAACCCTAAACATTTGAGTTGTTTTGTTGGTTTAAACACTGACTTTTGTTGATGTACATAAAACCCCAATTTAGTGAGTAATGCACATAAATCCAAAACTGCATTCACACAACCAATTTGTGTTGATGCTATAATAAAAGAATCATCTATGTATGGAAACATTATATGACCCTTCCTCGCCATTACCGAGAAAACAGGTTTAAGCAATTTAGTAAATAAACGTGGCGCACAAGCTAAGCCATTCGGCATACAGGTAAACTCATAGAGTTGGTTATCCCAAATAAATCGAAGAAATTTTCGGTATTGTTCCATTATGGGAAGCGTATAATATGCATCCTGTAAATCAACACTAGCCATCCACGCATCTGGTGTAATCAGATCCCGTGCCGTATCTAGAGAGAACATTTTAAAATGTCGATATTCCACCCTTTTATTAAGGATTGTTAAATCCAGGATCATTCGAACATCACCATTAGGCTTCGGTCTCGAGAAAATGTTTGAAATAAACTGTCCTGAACAGTGTGTCACTTTTTGTATAATTCCTTTCTCAAAGAATTTATGTACCTGTTTAGTTAGTGCGTCTCGTTCAACTGGTTGAATGTTATATGGAAAAGGTATTATACTTTGTACAGGAATTTGTGTAAAAGGAATTTGAACACCCCTAACTATTTCTATAATTTCTTGGTCACTAGTAATTTTGTGCCACTCAGAAATATGATTACTAATATTACCAGCCACAAAGTTGCTTACAGTTTGTGTGTTTTTAGAGGCTGCAGGGACTTGTAAAGTTTGTGTTTGGACCTCTACTTGGACCCGCCCCTGGGGAAAGGTCTCGACGAGTTGAACCCTCGACCTATTGGCCGTGCGGTGTTGTCGGTCCAGCCTGGGCGAGCGCCCCGGCCCCGAAACCCTTGACCGAAGTTTGAACTCGGTCTGGTTCCTCTGGTGAACCGTCGTGGACGAAAATCCCCTCGTGACTTTTTGAAACGAGGAACTTCCTGTTTCTTCTTGCCATCCATGTTTTTGCCACTCTTGGCTGCAGTCTCTACCTCTTTATAGAGGTATTGTAGTTGACCGCCAAACATCTTGGTATTATCTAAAGGTTTCCCTTTAATCGGCTCTGGAGCAAGATAGAGCGTAAACTCCTTCCCCTCATTATCGGTAACCTTCTTAGAGCGAGCCACTTCTTTGCCAGCATCTGTGCAAACTGACTTGAAGACATTTTCATATCTTCGAAACGACAGGTAATTACCTGCCGCCGCTAGTACTGCAATGCCTTTGTCCATTGTCTTAGCCAAAGACGAGAACTTATTTTCACTCTGCATCCTATTAGCCACAGGAACAATAGCTGTTAGGGTAGCCAACACTGCCTTATGCACTGTGTGCAACACATCCTCAAACTTCTTACGGTCATCCGTCATATTGACATCCCGATCCATCTCTTTAATGATGGAGTTGGGAACACCCTTTATGCCTGTTAACTCATCTCCTAACTTGGAGATAACCTCCGCCGGTTTGAACGTGCGAAAATGACCATTCACGGTCTCGCGCATAAGCGTAGTGGTTTTAAACCCGCTTAGCCTTTGGCTTCTCCACCTTCTTAGCCACTTTAGTGCCAATGTCCGCATAGACCCCTTCATATACGGTGTCTGAGTCTGATTCCGTAGAAGTAGACTCAGTGGACGACTCAGAAGAAGAATATTTCCTCTTCCTCTTCTTCTTTTTGGACTTAGTCTTCCGCTTTTTGCGCAAACCAGACTCTGCCCGCTCCTTGGTGAATTCATCACCCGAAGAAATCACCTGTTTCTTCTTCTTCCTCCGTTTAGGAGAAGGAGGAGGAGGAGCCTTAAGCTCCACCGCCGAGTCTGTGTCCAAGAAATCCTCAAATGAATCCTCTTGGACACTCGGCCTACGCCGCTTCCGAGACACAGGCGATTTGGCAGTCAAGATGTGGCTTTCCAATCTTGCAAAGCGAGCCTCCCAATCTGGAGGCGCAGGCACATCAGGCACTGCGTCCTCGTCCGGGTCGGAGAGGATATGCGCCCGGGGCTGTGTCGACGGCCCTGCCGACAACACGGGTGAGGAGTCGTACTCCTCGTCCACTCCACTCGGAACACGCCCCTCGGCTGCTGCTGCACCGCGCTTACTCCGCTTCGTGGCCATCGGGAACTGAAACAAACATTTTTGATCAGTCCCGGTATATATATATGTCACAATATGGTTGTTTCAAACTCATTTGGACATCTATTGGTGTTAAAGAACGTGTTTATACCGTTATAACACAGGCGTAATAAGCTAAATTTGTGCGTGGGTTGTGGGTCAAGCCCAAACCTTACGCGGGGTCGGGACCAGTGTATCGGCCCGCCCATCCCTCTGTTCCGCACACTTCTCCCACCTGTGACTACTACGTCAACAAGTTGGAGAAAATGCTACGAAACTCGGAGAAACGCCTGAAAAAGTTTTGTCTAGGGGAGTCTATAAAAGAAACCCAGGAGCATCTCCAACATTACTCTCTATTAGAGTACGAGAGAATTTCCACATGAGATAGGGCGAAACCCACATCTCTACCCATAGTCACACGGTGACCCGGGTGTTGACATAACCGCTAATGACCGGTTTGGTTCCTTCGCGAAACCCACTCGAGTGTTCTATCCTTGGTTGTTTATAACCAAATAACTCGTCCAAATTGGACCAACGAAAGTCTAAACTTTCCATATTGATGCTCTAATGCATCATAATTAAGCTAACCACAGTTTTTATTATACTTACTGCGTATTTGCTTGTATGTAGACTAATTTTGCCGGAGCAACCCAACGACACGTTATCCAGTCGTGAGTTGTATATGCTAATTGCTGGTACCGGACGTGCTTACCTCTCCCTAGCCTGAGGCTAGCCTGAGGCTGTTTACCGAGGTAAAATATATATATATATATATCAAATGCCAAATCAGCGCGTGAAACAGTTGTACAAAACCCCGGCGGAGGCGCCACTATCAGTATATATTACTGCAGTACAAGCAGGGATGAAAGTGGTCTCCGGGAAAAAAAGCGGAAATGCTGATATTCTCCCATAGGTTTAGCATTGTCAGAGAATCGTGGAAAATTTCCGGAAGTCGGGTTTCATATATATTGGTATACGCTGATCAGGGATGAAAGATCTCCGCGATTCCGCGGATTTCCGGGATTTGTCAATCCCGCAGCACCATCAGCATATACTAATATGTGGTGCAGACTCCGCAGCACTATCAGCATATACTACTAATAAATGCTCCAAGCGCCACAGCACTATCAGCATACACTACTAATACATGCTTCAAATGGTGCAGCACTATCACTTTATTAGTAGTATATGCTGATAGTGCTGTGGAGTCTGCACCACATATTAGTATATGCTGATGGTGCTGTGGGATTGACAAATCCCGGAAATCCGCGGATTCGCGGATATCTTTCATCCCTGTACAAGGACGACCCTCAGCCAACTAATAACAAAGGTACTCAACTGACACCACCACTGCTGGCGCCACCTGTAGTCCTGTTATGTTACTATCTGCAGACTTCATCGCTCAGTCGCAGCCTATATATATGTACATAGGTGTGTGTGTGTATGTGTATGTGTATGTGTTTCCCCATGAATCCTCAAAGTTGATAACATCCAAATGAGACGTCACTGGGTGGTGGAGATGTAATATCTACATGATAAGACCCCCCGCCCCCCTACCCATGTCCTTTTTAGTTCTTACATCCTCACAGCCACAATCTGCATCCTATTTTAAGTCAACTGTTCCAGTAGATCTCTATCGATATTCTCAAATGCATTGCGCTTCTTATCTCAAATGAACCAGTAAAACGGACCAGAGCACAGCGTACGTGCGCACACATACCAACAACTAACCTCAAATGGACCACTAAAACGGACCAGAGCACAGCATAGGTACACACACATACCAACAACTAACCTCAAAAGGACCACTAAAACGGACCAGAGCACAGCATACGTACACACACATACCAACAACTAACCTCAAAAGGACCACTAAAACGGACCAGAGCACAGCATACGTACACACACATGACAACAAGTAACCTCAAATGGACCACTAAAACGGACCAGTGCACAGCATACGTACACACACAAATAACAACAACTAACCTCAAATGGACCACTAAAACGGACCAAAGCACAGCATACGTACATACACAAATAACAACTAACCTCAAATGGACCACTAAAACGGACCAGAGCACAGCATAGGTACACACACAAATAACAACAAGTAACCTCAAATGAACCACTAAAACGGACCAAAGCACAGCATACGTGCACACACATACCAACAACTAACCTCAAAAGGACCACTAAAACGGACCAGAGCACAGCATACGTACACACACAAATAACAACAAGTAACCTCAAATGAACCACTAAAACGGACCAAAGCACAGCATACGTGCACACACATACCAACAACTAACCTCAAAAGGACCACTAAAACGGACCAGAGCACAGCATACATACCCACACACATAACAACAAGTAACCTCAAATGGACCACTAAAACGGACAAGAGCACAGCATAGGTACACACACAAATAACAACAAGTAACCTCAAATGGACCACTAAAATGGACCAGAGCACAGCATAGGTACACACACAAATAACAACAAGTAACCTCAAATGGACCACTAAAATGGACCAGAGCACAGCATAGGTACACACACAAATAACAACAAGTAACCTCAAATGGACCACTAAAACGGACCAGAGCACAGCATAGGTACACACACAAATAACAACAACTAACCTCAAATGGACCACTAAAACGGACCAGAGCACAGCATAGGTACACACACACATAACAACAAGTAACCTCAAATGGACCACTAAAACGGACCAGAGCACAGCATAGGTACACACACAAATAACAACAAGTAACCTCAAATGGACCACTAAAATGGACCAGAGCACAGCATAGGTACACACACAAATAACAACAAGTAACCTCAAATGAACCACTAAAACGGACCAAAGCACAGCATACGTGCACACACATACCAACAACTAACCTCAAAAGGACCACTAAAACGGACCAGAGCACACCATACATACCCACACACATAACAACAAGTAACCTCAAATGGACCACTAAAACGGACCAGAGCACAGCATAGGAACACACACAAATAACAACAAGTAACCTCAAATGGACCACTAAAATGGACCAGAGCGCAGCATAGGTACACACACAAATAACAACAAGTAACCTCAAATGAACCACTAAAACGGACCAAAGCACAGCATACGTGCACACACATACCAACAACTAACCTCAAAAGGACCACTAAAACGGACCAGAGCACAGCATACGTACATACACAAATAACAACTAACCTCAAATGGACCACTAAAACGGACCAGAGCACAGCATAGGTACACACACAAATAACAACAAGTAACCTCAAATGGACCACTAAAACGGACCAGAGCACAGTATACATACCCACACACATAACAACAAGTAACCTCAAATGGACCACTAAAACAGACCAGAGCACAGCATACATACACACACAAATAACAACAAGTAACCTCAAATGGACCACTAAAACGGACCAGAGCACAGTATTCATACCCACACACATAACAAAAAGTAACCTCAAATGGACCACTAAAATGGACCAGAGCACAGAATACGTACACACACAAATAACAACAAGTAACCTCAAATGGACCACTAAAACAGACCAGAGCACAGCATACATACACACACAAATAACAACAAGTAACCTCAAATGGACCACTAAAATGGACCAGAGCACAGAATACGTACACACACAAATCACAACAAGTAAGCTCAATTGGACCACTAAAACAGACCAGAGCACAGCATACATACACACACATAACAACAACTAACCTCAAATGGACCACTAATACGGACAAGAGCACAGCATACATATACACACATAATAACAACTAACCTCAAATGGACCACTAAAACGGACAAGAGCACAGCATACATACACACACATAATAACAACTAACCTCAAATGGACCACTAAAACGGACCAGAGCACAGCATATGTACACACACACATAACAACAACTAACCTCAAATGGACCACTAAAACGGACCAGAGCACAGCAAACATACACACACACAAATAACAACTAACATCAAATGGACCACTAAAACGGAGCAGAGCACAGCATACACGATTCAGCCTCATGCCTGTACCACTCGCTTAAAAATGTACATGCATATACTTGTTTTGTTGTTGATGGTTTACGTCATAGCAACATCTAAAGTCTTATCAGGATGCGTACCGTCTTGTGACTGTGCACACTGATGATAACAGTATAGTGTTGCCCCACTGGGAGATCAGGCCGCCGACACCATGACCCGATATCAAACCCAGTCACATTATCCGGATACTGCGCTAACCAGTCCTTGCCCCCGCCAGGCTAGGTAGCCACACGTATAAAATGTATATAGACTCATGCATCATTTGGCAGGAGAAGGAATCCATCCATCAAACCCATCAATCTGACATTGCATTCAAGGTTACACTCGCCTGGTCCTGCTCAGCGACCAAACCCACGACAGTGAGTGACGATGCGCATGTCCAACAATGTGTATTGCATCAGTCGGATAGTGAGTAATGAATGAGTTGGAAGTGAGTAATGTATCTCTTAGGCAGTGAGTTGTATCTGTCAGACAGTGAGTTACAAATCTGTCTGACAGTGCGTGAGTGAGTTAGTGAGTGTGTGAGTGAGTGAGTCGTGTATACTGTGACCAAAAAGTGATACATTTGTTGAACAGTGAGTGAGGTATATGTCAGACAGTGAGTTATAAATCTGTCTGACAGTGAGTGAGTGAGTTAGTGAGTGTGTGAGTGAGCGAGTGGTGTATACTGTGACCAATAAGTGATACATTTGTTGAACAGTGAGTGAGGTGTATGTCAGACAGTGAGTGAGGTATATGTCAGACAGAAAGTGATCTATCTGACAGTGAGCGATGCCTCTCAGGCAGTGAGTGGTGCATCTGTCAGAAAGTGAGTGATACAGTTTGTTTGTTGTTGTTTTACATCCTAGCAACATCTAAGGTCATGTGAGTGGTACATGTCAGACATTGAGTAATGCATCTGTCAGACAGTAACAGGTACATAGCATGTTTCAGACAATGAATGATGCATATATCAGAGAGTGAATAGTGCATGTCAGATGGTGAGTAATACATATGTGAGTAATGCACCTGTCAGACAGTGAATGGTACATGTCAGACAGTGAGTAATACATATGTGAGTAATGCATGTCAGACAGTGAATGGTGCATGCCATACAGTGAGTGATGCATATCCGAGTGATGCATCTGTCAGACAGTGAATGGTGCATGTCAGACAGTGAGTACTGCATCCGTGAGTAATGCATCTGTCAGACAGTGAGTGATGCATGTCAGACAATGAGTGATGCATCACTGGGCTAGTGAGTTATGCACTGTGTACCAGTGACCTTGTAATAAATTGGCCAACCTCTCATCCATTACAGTGCCTTCACAAATATTTGGATCTCAATTCTGGCCTATTTCTTCTTCACTCGGGGCATGCATCATTTTCTGTTTCACTGCTCTGACCCCGGAATAACTACTTAGCAACCTGAAGCTGTGTTGAATAATTAATCCCCCCGATGACGGTCGCGTGAGAACCATTTGCGCGTTTCTAGCTGGAAAGAAGAAACAAACTAAAAGAAATAACAACAAACTCAGAGGTCATTAAGATGCATTATGGTGCTGTCACACTACGACATAACGCGCCGACGTGGGTGCAACATGAAATGTATCGAAAATCCCGACATGATATGCAAATAAGGGCCCAAGTTGGTCGTAACGTTGGTCTAGCGTCGTCGGAACGAGAGAGGACGTAGAAGATATTAATTTGCCGAAAGTGAAGGCAGCGAGATCCTCGCGTGCTCGACATCGTGGAAACGGGACCCTAGTGGCGGTGTAACATCGAGCGGGCGTGATGACGTCCGTCCCAGCGTGGACACGTCCAACTCAACGGTTTAGCGTGACAAGAGAATAACGACGTACTAATGTCGTCGCTCCGTTGCTCTGACGTGGCGCTAATGTGGTCGACGTGATCACAACGGGGCTTCGACGAGACCTTGACGTCGTCGCAACGTGACCGGGACATGACACATTACCGACGTTACAGCCACGCTAGGCGATTGTCAACGATGTCGATGACGTTAGCGTGGACATGAGGCGACGTTGACCTAACATAGATGAGGTGCTCATAACGAGAGCCTAACGTGACCGTAACATGACCGTAAAGTGACGCGAACGTCTTACCATCACGTCGAGGTACGTCGAAAGTTTTCAACATGTCCAAAACCTCAATGTCCTCCGACGTAGCTCGACGTGAGTGGACGTGAGTGGACGAGACGCGATGTGACTTTAACGTGACTCTGACGTGACTCTAACGTGATCCGACGTTCTTCGACGTAATGACGAAAAGTCACCCACGTCGAACTCACGTTGGCCATTACGTCGTAGTGTGACAGCACCATTAAAATTCAGGTTCCTGGCAAATAAATGTTTGAAATACAAACCCACTGGTTTGGGAGTAGCACAGAATCATTGGTTGGTTGGTTGTTGGGGTTTTACGTCCTGGCAACATCTAAGGTCATATCAGGACGGGTACCAACCTGTGACAGTGTGTACTTATGGTGACTTGACAGTGCTGCCCCACTGGAAAATCAGGCGGCCAGCACCATGATCCGATATCCCATTCAGTCACATTATCCTGCCACTGAGCTAACACGCCCCCCCCCCCCCCTCAAAAAAACATGAGAAAAACCTACAGATAATTTAACTGTCACCACCATCTATTTACTTCCAACATGATATTCATGACCGGAACAAACCAAATACGCTATTGATTGACAGAAATCAGGAATTCTAACTAAACTAACTACACATAATTTAACTATCACCACCATCTGTTTACTTCCAACTTGATATTCCTGACAGAAACAAACCAAATATGCTATCAGTATCAATGGCTGGAAAACCAGCGATTCAAACTAAACTAACTACACCAAATATGATATGCTGAAGACCAGGGATTCGGAGCTGAACCAATTTATTCTGATGAAGGTACTTTTTATTTTGTTTTATTTTAATTTTTGACTGAAAACCATAAAGAAATTGAAATTTAGTATAAATTGTAACCCAAATGGCAGACTAACGTAGACGTTCGGATTCTCGCCGAGCGTGCGGCGGGCATGGCTTGATTGACTGGCATCGGGAACAGGATGAACAGGGTGGGCCGCTGTGGGTGGTGGTGGTGGTGGTGGTGGTGGTGGTGGTGGTGGTGATGGTGGAGGGTGGTGGTGGTGGTGGTGGTGGTGATGGTGGAGGATGGTGGTGGTGGTGGTGGTGGTGGTGGTGATGGAGGTGGTGGAGATGGTGGTGGTGATGGTGGTGAGGGTGGTGATGGTGGTGATGGTGGTGGTGGTGGTGGCGGGGGGGGGGGGGGGTCAAGAGGGGCGCAGGCGCACTTGGTAGGTAATGATGAGCAGGCGGCAGCGAGCTGCTGCTGTAAGGAACGCACGCCGCGCTTTGCATTACCCGGAAACAACGCCTCTGGGCGGCGGGGCGCCTCGGAGGTAGGGTGGGGCGGGTTATGATGGGATGGGGGTGGGCAGGACGTGGGACAGGGCGGGGGAATGGGCTGGGCTGGGGCGTGGGTTATGGGATGGGGCGGGGCGTGGGGCGGGTTATGGATGGGGCGGGGCGTGGGGCGGGTTATGGGATGGGGCGGGGCGGGGGGGGATGGGGGGGGGGGCGTGGGGCGGGTTATGGGATGGGGGGGGCGTGGGGCGGGTTATGGGATGGGGCGGGGCGTGGGGCGGGTTATGGGTGGGGCGGGGGGGTGGGGCGGGTATGGGATGGGGCGGGGCGTGGGGCGGGCTATGGGATGGGGCGGGGCGTGGGGCGGGGTATGGGATGGGGCGGGGCGGGGGCGGGCTATGGGATGGGGCGGGGCGTGGGGCGGGTTATGGGATGGGGCGGGGCGTGGGGCGGGTATGGGATGGGGGGGGCGTGGGGGTATGGGATGGGGCGGGGCGTGGGGGCGGGTGATGGGATGGGGCGGGGCGTGGGGCGGGCTATGGGATGGGGGGGGCGGGGCGGGTGGGGGGCGGGGCTGGGGGGATGGGGCGGGGCGTGGGGCGGGCTATGGGATGGGGGGGGCGTGGGGCGGGCTATGGGATGGGGCGGGGCGTGGGGCGGGTATGGGATGGGGCGGGGCGTGGGGCGGGCTATGGGATGGGGCGGGGCGTGGGGCGGGGTATGGGATGGGGCGGGGCGTGGGGCGGGCTATGGGATGGGGCGGGGCGTGGGGCGGGGTATGGGATGGGGGCGGGGCGTGGGGCGGGTAGGGATGGGGCGGGGCTGGGGCTGGGGTGGGGCTGGGGCTGGGGCTGGGGCTGGGGCGGGGCTGGGGTGGGGCTGGGGCTGGGCGGGCTGGGCTGGGTGGGGTGGGCGGGGGTGGGGCGGGGTAGGGGCTGGGGCTGGGGCGGGGGCGGGTGGGCGGGGCGTGGGGTGGCGGGCGGGGCTGGGGGGGGCGGGGGCGGGGGGGGGCTGGGCGGGGGGGGCGGGGGCTGGGGCGGGGGGGGCTGGGGCTGGGCGGGTGGGCGGGGGGGGCTGGGGTGGGCTGGGGGGGGGCTGGGCTGGGCGGGGGGGCTGGGGGCGGGGCTGGGGCGGGGGGGTGGGCTGGGCTGGGCGGGGCGGGGCTGGGGGGCGGGGCGGGGCTGGGGGGGGGCTGGGCGGGGGGCGGGGCGGGGCGGGGCTGGGCTGGGCGTGGGGTGGGGTGGGTGGGCGGGTGGGGGCGGGGCGGGTGGGGGGGGGCGGGGCTGGGGGGGGCGGGGGGGCGGGGCGTGGGTGGCGGGGGCGGGGCGGGGGGGGCGTGGGCGTGGGGGGGGCGGGGCGGGGGGGGCGTGGGCTGGGGCGGGGCGGGGCGGGGGGGGCGGGGCGGGGCGGGGCGGGGGGGGGCGGGGCGGGGGCGTGGGCGGGGCGGGGCGTGCGTGGCGTGGGGCGGGGCGGGGCGGAACGTGGCGTGGCGTGGGGCGGGGCGGGGCGGGGCGGGGCGGGGCGGGGCCGGGGCGGGGCCGGGGCTTGGCCGGGATGAGCGGCGGGACGCCACAAGGTGGTGCGTGGGGCGGGCGCGGGGCGGGACGGGGCGGGACGGGGCGGGGCGGGGCGGGGCGGGGCGGGGCGGGGCGGGGCGGGGCGGGGCGGGGCGGGGCGGGGCGGGGCGGGGTTATGTTGTTATCCCCGTCTGGGATAAGACCAAGTCAGTGTTTATGTTGGCCTAGCACCAGCCCCTCCGGCGGACGGCAGCTATGAATATGATGCAGGTTGTACTCCCCCCCCCCCCCCCACACACATACACACACACTCGGACAACCCTCTTCCTCTTCCGCCCGACCCTGCCCTGTCCCTCTACCGCTCCGTTCCTTTCTCTTCCATCTCCCCACCCCTATTCTTCTGCCCCTCTAGCCTCCTGCACCGCTGCTATTCGCGCTCTCCCGTCCCTCTCTTCCACCCGCTCCTCGCCTTCGCCACCGCCCCGTTGTCTCCTACCTCCCCCTCTCTCCCCTTCCCTCATCCCCTCTCACCCCGCTCGTCCCTCTCCAAATCGCCCTCTCTCTCACCTCTTCCCTCCTCTCTCTCACCACCCCCCCCGCATTCAGCCCCCACCCCACTTGCCCCTCTGCATCACCCGTCTCTCCTCCTCCCACCCACCCCTCACACCCGCCCTATCTCTTCCCTCTCACCCCTTCCGTTCCTTCTCACACCTCATCTCCCTCTCACACCCCTTCCCCCCCCTCCCTCACACACCCTTAAATTCCACTCCTCCCCTCACATCCTCCCGTCGTTTTCACTCTCCCTCTCACACCCCCCCCCCCTTTCCCAGCACCCCCCCCCCCCCCACTTGTTAACAGCAATGCTTAGTTAGCAACAAGAAGCGTCTGATAAGCGCGGTGCACTGTGGGTGTAGGCTGACGCTGAGCGGAGACAGTTACACGGGTAGGATTACACTGAGCAGGCTTCCCGCCTGTGCCCGCTGGTGCCCACTGGTCCCTGCTGGTTGCCTGCCGGTGCTTGCTGGTCGCCCGCCGGTTGCCTGCTGGTTGCCCGCTGGTGTCTACTGGTTGCCCGCTGGTTGCCTGCTGGTGCCAGCTGGTTGCCAGCTGGTTGCAGATGGTGCCTGCTGGTTGCCGCTGGTGCCTGCTGGTTGTCCGCTGGTGCCTGCTGGTTGCCCACTGGTGCCTGCTGGTTGCCCCCTGGTTGCCGCTGGTGCCCTCTGGTTGCGCTGGTTGCCAGCTGGTGCCCTATGGTTGCCGCTGGTTGCCGCTGGTGCCCGCTGGTTCCCGTTATGGTGCGCCGACATGTGGCAAATGAAGCCTGCCGCTGAGCACGCAGCGCCACCCGCACTCACTGCGCGGCTGTGCATTCCACTCATTGTGAGGACTGCCTATAAAGCTGCATATCATTAACTTACAGATTAACTTACAGATCCTCTTCTTGCTGATTTATGCCCTCTTGGTCCTCGAGTGCCAGCTCGTTATGGTAAAAAGTAACTTTTTGTGCACACATATGGAGGTGGACATATGGAGGTGAAGTCATATAATTGAGATTGTCCTCTCCAAAGTCTATCCAGCCTTCTCTCAACTGCTTCTACTGTTGGTACTTCTGTCACTTGGCCTGGAAGACTGTTCCATGGATTTGTCACTCGAAAGAAAAATGAGTGTTTCCTGACCTCAAGTCTGGGCGTCTAAGATCTTATTGTTATACCGCTCTGGTGTTACTGTTTGTTCAGAGGTTGAACAAACCTGTTGTGACATCCCTGTCATAGACTCCAGTAATAATCTTTTATATCATATCTCCCGTGAGACGACGAAATGACAATGGTGGTAGCTTAAGTCTCCTCATACATGTAGCTTTGGGATGATCAGAGAATGTGTATAGAGAAGCCTAACTCCCATCCCCAACCGACTGTGTAACATTTGCGACTGTCACGACTGTCACACACCAAGCGGTGGTTGCTGAGCAAGGCACTTCAACTCGGCGGTGCCTATGCTGGGAAAACAACACAACAGCTGATCGGCACCAGAACATGACAGAACTAAAAGCTGATAGGAAAATATATTTTAAATTGACCAACGTAGTTTTGAATGTGATGTTAACTTGGTAATAATGTGGGTGAGCTGTGATCTCCAATTTAATTTTTGGACATGTTCAAAAGAGCGGCAAGGCTGAATTTGCATCTGTGATGCTAAAGTAATCTAGCGTACTCTAGCATACTCTAGCATGCTCTAGCGTACTTGGACGAAGCCTTGGTCACATAACCGTTAGTGGACGTAGGTGAACATAGTGGAGGCTAACATGGTTGAATGTATCGGCATCCGTACCGTAACGTATTTATCCGTACTGTAACATATTTATCTGTACCGTAAGGTATTTATCCATACCAAAACCTGCCATACCTTAACGTATTTCAATGTAGTTTAACATACTTACACCACGTTTGACCCATGTTAGCCTCGACTACGTTCACCTACGTCCACTAACGGCTTTGTGACCAGGGCTGAACAAGGAAATGCAGACAGAGAGAGAGATCTGGCTAAAAAGTCACCAGTGGTACCCCACCCATCCTTACGCGGGGTTAGGGGAAAGTGAAGCGGGATGTTTCTTCATGGCCGTTGTGTCCGCCTTTAGATGGGGCGGCTTTGCCGTCTGATAGCATCGACTGTGCGCAAGTGCGAGCGTTCCTCCAGCTGAGGGTCCCTCAAACTGCCTGTGTGGTTTTTATGTTGTGATACCCTTCATCGTACCAGAGCCGTGAGCATCAGCCATGTAAGGAAAAAAAGAACAGCGCGTCAGTGCCTTCCTTTCATATTTCAGTTTGTCAACGCTCGGTTTCAGATGAGTGAGCCTGTGTAGTGGACCTTCTGCACAGGAAGCCAGCAAGATTCAGCCACCGCGTTCGATCGACTAGATTCTCATGCCCCAGTCACATACACGTTAGTGGACGTAGTTGAACGTATTGGAGGCTAACGTCGTTGAACGTAGTTGAACGTACCGGCATCCGTACCATAGCATATTTATCCGTACCATAACGAATTTATCCGTATCAAATCCTGCCCTACACCACGTTTGACCCACGTTAGGCTCCACTACGTTCACCTATATTTAACTACATCCACTAATGTGTATGTGACCGGCGCATCAGCCAGTGCAAAAAAAGTCTGTGCCTACTCAGTACATATGTGATGTATACGCATTATACAAGTATAATTAATCGGAAGCTTTCACTCCTTTATTATTTTAACTCATCCATTGTACTGCTCTTGTTCATCGACTATGCAACCGGGCCGATTGTGGCGCCCTCTGTCTGCAAACGCGGTAATTTGTCTGGCCACACTCAGTCACTCTCTCCTCCTCTCTCTCTCCCTCGTTCTTTTCTCTCTCCCTCTCTATCTATCTCTATTTCTTCCGCTCTGTGTATGAAAGTAACTGCACAAATCTCCGCATCTCCCTTCCCTTCCCTTCTCCTTTCTCTCCCTCTTTACATCTCCCCCTTCCTTCCCTCGTCCCTTCTAGTTCTACCCTCTCACCTCTACCTTTTCCTACCCACCCTCTTCCTCCTTCCCTCCTTCCCCCTTCCCCGCCCTTCCGCCTCATCACCTCCCCTATCACCATTCCTAACCTCGCGACGCAGAAGAGGATCGCAATACAGCGCCACCTATACTGACTTCAAAACTCTCCAAGTTCTCATCACCGGACAGAAAGAAACGGGGAACTTAGTGAGAAATAAAATGCTGAGTTCTTTAATTTATACCTATATATAATATATATATATATATATATATATATATATATGATATATAGAATATTATATAAAAACATATATATATATAAATTCGTTGTTTCGTGTTATATATATATAACAACACATGCATTGGTTTAGATATATATACAGTGAAACCCCGTTAACATGTGATCGATGGGGTCCATAGACCATCATCACGAAATGGGGTCGCGTTAAACCGGGGGTCAGCTCACTGAATTACCTTTGAATTAAATAATCTGGGGCCAATAAGTCATCATGTTATATGTGAATTACCGTTAAATCAGGGCGCGCTATAACAGGGCTTTCACTGTATAACAAATTAATGCATCACATATATAGGTTGACTAGTTTGAATGCCGGTATTGGTGGCGCTAGGATGCGGTCCTCCTCTGCGACCATTCCATCTAAGCGTTCTCCCAGGGTGACTTCTGGGCAGTGTCTGGACTCGCAATGAAAGCACCGGGGGAGAAGTCTGGGAGAGGATGCTCTTCTTCACACACCCCTACACACACTCCACACACTCCACACATACAAACACACACACACACACACACTCTCTCTCTCTCTCTCTTCCTATGGCATAGATTCGCTGCACTGTTCTATGGTTCACCGCCAAATCACAACCAACGCTCGCCACCTTATTTCCCTTTAACATCGGGAATGTATAAAAAAAAGAATAATAAATGTCCAAATACATACATATTTGATAAGCATTGTGCTTCTGGTCATGTACGATGGTCTCTTTTACGTCCTTGCAACAGCTTTTACGTCCGAGCAACATCTTTTACGTCATAGCAACATAGTGACACCATGTCCTCATGGTAACTTTATAGTGCTGCCCCACTGGGCGGCCAGACCAGGCCAGGCCAGGCCTGACCACCAGCACCATGGCCCAATTCCCCACTCAATCACTGTGTATAACTTACAGCGTCATCAAAGGCCAGTTGCTCTCATACCATGTCTATGTAGTGTGGGAGGTTAAAGATCCCTTGAGTCGGTAAAAGTGTAGGCTCGGGCTTTGTATCGACAAACTGTGAAAACAAGTCTATTCAGACTTATCAATGATAGGCAGTATAAATCTTCAAGAAAATTATCCGGATAATGAGCGAACCAGTCCTTGAACTATCCTAGTAATGCTGAGCATCAGGCTAGGTAGCGACAAGCCTCAATTTTGTAAGTCATTGGTTTGACTCGACCGGGAATCAAACTCCCGACCTTCCACATGGGAAGCGAGTGTTCTACTAATTCGATCACCGCGTCCGGTGTGGAGAGTAACTAGTCACCACCAATCATTCGTAGGTATGATGCCACTCCATACAACCGCTGCTAAATTAACAACCATGTGACGTACAACAGCGACAAGTCCTAATTACAAGCAAAAATACACTGTGTTGATACCTTTATTTTCCTTTGCGAACGCAGGTGTGGAATTGTTATCAAAATAAAACACAGTTATCAGCCACTGTGGTCAAACCAATGGAAATGAGGTCACGGCAATCGGCCGTCTGCAGCTACGTCTAAGCGTAGCTGCGCAGTCGATCAGAATACAAAAGCGCTCTACTTTTATTTCAAAGTGCCAGGAGATTTAAAAGGCTATCTTTTATTTCCAACTGTCATGGGCTTTAAAAATATAAAAAAATTCTAGGATATGCATTAATGTATTTTTATCATCATTATTATTATGATATAGTTGGTTAGTTGGTTGTTGAAGTTTTACATCCTGGCAACATCTAAGGTCATATCAGGAGGGGTACCGACTTGTGACAGCGCGCACTCATGGCGACTTAATAGTGCTGCCCCACTGGGAAATCAGGCCGCTGGCACCATGACCTCCCATGGTCTCCCAGTCAACATTGATAGGATAGGACAAGGACTGGTTATCTCAGTGTCAGAATAATGTGACTGGGTGGGATATCAGGTCGTGGTGCTGGCAGCCTGATTTCCCAGTCGGCCAGCATTATAAAGTTGCCATGAGTGTGCACTGTCACAAGTCGGTGCCCATCTTGATATGTACTTAGATGTTGCCAGGACGTAAAATTCCAACCACCAACCAATCCAGCCCCTAATCACTACAATCATCGAAAGAACATAAAACAATAACAAACAAAATCTCACTATGCAAATACTATGCAATCAATCCTTCATCCATGATCCCGTATAGATAGAAGATTCACCCGGTACTTGTAGTCCACGGGTGAATGACAACGTAGCATAAATACGAACAAAAATAGTGTTAGTATGGAACAACAAGTAGAATGCTTGGCACCAGTGTCAAATGGTTACTTATATCGGCACAGACTCGGTGAAATGGGAGAGAATGCAAAAAGACAAGATGGCGGCTGCAGAACGCCGTCGATTTCACTTTTAAATTTTATTAAACTAGATGATATATTATATTTTCTCAAAGGTAGCGGGCTATCAATAAGACATTTTTGCTTCTTAGATTGTGAAATTAGGCTCTCAATTCATTAACCCGCTTTTTCGACCGTTTTTATATAGGGTTGGTATTCACCCATGTACTGCGAGTACCGGGTGAATCCTTTATCTAGATCCCATATGGCATCACATTACCCTCTGTCGCATTAGTTCCTGAGGTATCCCAGTGAGAAATTCTTTCCATTGAGTCAACTTTTCAATATCAGACACTATTGTAGTAGTCTGCACTGATAATCTCTCAGGCAAAGAACTGCAAAGGCAGGTAGGCGTGGGTAGGGTGATGACATCAGGGAGCTGATGTGGTGTAATGGTTAGCACACTGAGAGATGTGCCTTCGATTCCCGCTCTAGGCACACTATTTCCCCTTTCTCATCACCCCCACGACAATATCATACAATATCATACATAGTTCCACATGAAATCTCTATAATTTACTTAGGGACACTCGTGTTATGTTGATTGTGTGTGTGCATGTGTGTATTGGGGGGGGGGGTTCTCTAGTATCTGTACCGTCTTTTCCTTTTTGTAAGTTCTTTCTTTTATACTTCTTCAGATGTAGTTGCTTTATAGTCGATGCCGACATCTTAGCCGTTGCGAAGGTCTTCACGGAAAATCACAATCGATTCGTAGCCAAAGTCTTTCATCTATTGGATCAGGTTGTGTGCCACTCAGTACAGCACATGGCCACCGCACATAGACTTATATTGCATAAATGATACATATATACACTAAAACCTCTCTAAATCGATCGACCGACCTTGGGACCGACTTTAAGTGGTCCATTTAGGGAGATGGTCGGTTTAGGGAGTTAGAATATGGTTACAACGGTATTGTTGGGACCGAAGTAAAGCGATCGATTTAGGGGAGTGGTCGATATGTGGAGGTGGGAGGTTAGGGAGGTGTTACTGTATTATATATCCTATCTCATATAGCATATACTATATCATATATTATACTACAGTAAAACCTCTCTAAATCGACCGACCAGGGGACGAACTTTAAATGGTCCATTTAGGGAGGTGGTCGGTTTAGGAAGGTTTTTTTTATCATTACAATGATATGGGCGGTTGTTTGGGATCCAAATGAAGTGATTGATATAGGGGAGTGGTTGGTCTGTGGAGGTGGTCGGTTAGAGAGGTTTTACTGTATATTACAACATAAAGGAAATGATAACCATAATATATAATATTCATATAAATTATATTATACAGTAAGTTATGATATTATATAGTAAATTTTATATTATATGTATTACATTATATTGTATCATATATATATATATATATATATATATATGTATATATAATACTATATATTACTGCTGTGTGGGGCCTGCTTATAAACCCCTCCGACAGTACACAATCCTTACTTGCATGCCGACACAAGTGCTAACCATACAACTCAAGATACTTGTTCTAGAACTTTCCAGGTCTTCACACAAATAACCTACTCCTCCAGTTCCAGTAATATAATATTTATATAAAACTCCATTTTTATATTTCACAATATATTACATTACATAATAATCCCTACATTATATTACAATGTACATATAACATTACATATTATATTACCTATGTTATTCTATAATATATACCATACATTCTATTATATATTCTATTATATATCCCATTAATATTCTACTACACATTATATCATATAATGTTACATATAAACATATGACGGTGATCTTAATAAATAAAATGGTGTTCTTTTTAATTTAAAATGCCAGTAGAAATAAAGCAATCCAATCACTGCCCTGTCATCCATTTCTCTTTGTGACCCGCAGAGTAGAGATGAAAGCGGGACGTTATTCAAAGACTTTGTGCCCGAGGATGGGAAAAACAGGGAGGATGGAGAGGCAAAGGTTGGAGCAGTGTCAAGCCGTTCCTTTATGATCCTCTTTAAAATAAGTTCCACTGAGATGCCCCGCAGATCGACAGTCGCCCACAAGAGATCTGGTTCAGGCACAGTCCTTCTCCCCTCACACTCCTGCTCTTTTAGGGATGGCGGGGGGCTTGTTTTATTTAACAACGCCTCTAGAGCGCATTGATTTTTATCAGCATATGGTCATTCTGACATATTTCTTTGGAGGAAACCCGTTGCCGCCACATAGGCTACTCTTACCAATAAGCAGCAACGGATCTTTTATATGCACTTTCCCACAGACAGGACAGCACATACCACAACCTTTGCTGAACCAGTTGTGGACCACTGGTTGGAACAGAAAATAGGGAGTGGGGAGAGTGCGGGGGTTATTTATTGATCAAAATATAATTTGTCAGCCCCGAGACACTGGTGTTCCGGCCATGGGCATTATATTAAAGCTAGGCATTTCTTATGCGCAGTAATCGGACGGAAGTTGTCTGTAAATGGGAAATCTTCTTCTTCCTTTTTTAATAATACTAATAATTGTTGGGGGTAAATAGTTATATTCTTCAGAACAATACATGTATGAGCGCCGAAGCACTGACCTTCCAGCCATATCGTCGAGTATTGTTTACCCATTTACATGCAGCACGCCGGGTCACATCTGCAGCTGACAGGACAGAAGGTGTGAAAGGTGGTAAGTCTACACAAAGTGGCAGTCTATCTAATATCCAATATTTACTAGGATAGCCAACTGGTGTCCCGCACCAGTTGGCTATCATTGGCATCCTCACGCACGGGAAGCCAGCGCTCTATCTTTTCAGCCACCACATCTAGTCGTTATGTAGGTAGAATGTAGGTATGTAGCTAGGTTTGTTTGTTGTTGTTTTACGTCCTAGCAACATCTAAGGTCACATCAGTGCGGGGTAGTTACGTAGGTAGTTGGGTGGGTGGGTGGAGGTGTAAGTAAGTAAGAGAGTAAGTAGGTGCATAGGTAGGTTGGTGGGGTTTTACGTAATGGCAACATCTAAGATAATATCACGGCTTGTGACAGTGCGCACTCATGGCCACTTTATAGTGCTGCCCCATTAGGAGGTCAGGCCACCAGCACCATGATCTGATATCAGTCACATTATCCGAACCATGAGCCAACCAGTCCTCGCCCTAACCTAATAATGCCGAATGCCTGGGTAGAAAGTGACAAGTATAAATTGTTAAGTCATTAGTTTGACTTGACCAGGGTTCGAACCTGTGGGTTCGAATCCCCCGATCTACCAAAACAGGAGACGGACGCTCAACTCATTTGGCCATCTAGTCTGGTCGCATAAGTAGGTAATTGTCCTGTCAGATTATGACACATCGCGCAAGCGCGTGGCCAACAGCTAAAATCACTTTCAAATGTCGAGATGCATCAAACTTTTCGACACAGGAGGCAAATTTGGACGTATGTATACCATATACACAACATAGCAGAGTGTATGGCCAACATATGGCCAACGTATGGCTGGCGTGCCTCCTGGCGAACAATGCTTGCAATACGCTCACAGTACGCGTGCAGAACGCCGGTGAACGTTATATACGTATTTCGATCGCCAGAAGTACGCCTTATATGTTACATATGTCAAGACATGATGAGAAATGCAAAACATACATGAGATGTATGTTAGACATACGTTATCCATACGTTGTCAATACGTTGTCAATACGCAGACTGTACATTTCCGCTGGCTCTCCATCTGACTGACATAGGTCAACGTAGTGCTACGTAGTGAACAAAGTTTGTCTAAAGTATGTCTAACATACATCAATGTATGTCTAATGTATACATAACGTAGGCCCAATGTAAAAGCCACACATTGTTGCACATTGAAAGTTTTATGCATGCACAAAACCTTCGCGACCCCTTAACGAGCGACGGCCTATAACGATGAACATCGACGTACATTGACGTATACCAACATATGCATAATGAACAGTTAACATTCGAGTAATGTTCGACGTATTGGTGCAAAATCACCACGTCGGCGCAAACTTGTGCGATGCATCGTAGTGTGACAGGGCTATAAGTGTATAGGTAGGCATGTAGGTAATTAAACATGGAGGTAAGCGGACAGGTAGGTTGGTATAAACACACATATTAGCACATAAACACACACATGAGCACACACACACCTCTCCGTGTGAAACTCAGCCACTCTCAGCACCACAATAAAACACACTGGTATGACCATGACAATGACCGCCCTGCGTTAAAGCTGCATAGTCCGATCAAATATCAAATTTTCAAAACAAAACCAATTATCTAGATTTGATTTTACAGATCTAACTTAGATACCGATGCACTTATTAAGCATTTGTTTCTGCGGAGAAGGCAATACGGAATCAATTTAACAGAACCTGTTACTGCAGAAGTCTATGGTGTCAGAGTTTTGGCAAGCTTTCCCAAACTAATTTTCCATGTTTGCACTCAAAATATCTCAAAGGTTTACCATTTAAAATAAAAGTAACTTTGAACTAATGTAAAGTAGATACGCGTGATCGATCTAATATATTTACCTCAGAAAAAATACAGAAATTCAGAACCATCGGACTATGAAACTTTAATGCCCGCGTTCAGTTGCGTTGCGCTGCGCTTTTGATTGGCTGCGCTGGGCGTGCGCCGGGTGCGTTGCGGTAATGGGCCGCGCCACAACAAACGAACCCCACTAATGCGCCGTGCGCCCAAATTGAAATTGAAAGCCACGCGCTAAAACGGGACGCCCGACGCGCGCGTTCCGTGACGTAATTTGCCGCGTTGTTGACATAGCTACGACACCTGTTTAATAGCAGTCGTTACTCATGTTGTTCTCAAATAGGGGGCTGTGAATCTGTTCGGTAACAGGCCCCTCGCCTAATGGTGCAACAATGGCGGTAGCATGTTCGCCATTCTGCAGATCTTCAACGATAAATCGGCTGTCGTTTCGCACATCCTGTTCGCACATGTTCACCATATGTTCACGCATGCAGCACGTTATAATACATATAATACCTATATAATATAATATGTGCTCTATAATCTATTATGGGAATATAAACAAGGACACTACCACATCTCAGTTCCGTCTTCCATATATACTATCTAAAACTCCAGGGCTTAGTTACTGCTTCGGCCACACTGGCGCCACCTGCAAGTGGCCCTTGGCCAGACTGATAACAGGTGCGTCTGATCATTACTGCCTCCATGTAAGACATAATATCTCTAATAAACATATTATATAATATATAGTATATCATATATAATATATAATAGCGATGAGAGAAAGCGAAGAGAGAGAGAGCGACTGGGGTTGAGGAGATATATAGAACATGAGGGGAAGATATGTGGTACTGGATGGTAAGAGATGGGGGGGGGGGGGGGTACAAGAGAGAAAGGAGGCGGTACAGGAGAGAAAGGGGTGGGGGGTACAAGAGAGAAAGGGGAGATACAAGAGAGAGAAGGGGGCTACAAGAGAGAGAAAGGGGTGGGGGTACAAGAGAGAGAAAGGGGGGTACAAGAGAGGAAAGGGGGGGGTACAAGAGAAGAAGGGGGGGGTTCAAGAGAGGGAAATGGGGGGGGTACAAGAGAGAGAAGGGGGGTACAAGAGAGAAAGGGGGGGTACAAGAGAGAGAAGGGGGTACAAGAGAAGGAAAGGGGGGTACAAGAGAAGGAAAGGGGGGTACAAGAGAAGGAAAGGGGGGGTTCAAGAGAGGGAAATGGGGGTACAAGAGAGAGAAGGGGGTACAAGAGAGAAAGGGGGGGTACAAGAGAGAGAAAGGGGTACAAGAGAGAAAGGAGGGATACAAGAGAGAGAAAGGGGGCGCGTACAAGAGAGAGAAAGGGGGGTACAAGAGAGAAAGGGGGTACAAGAGAGAGAAGGGGGGCGGGTACAAGAGAGAAAGAGGGAGGTACAAGAGAGAGAAAGACGAGAAACTATGGGAGAGCATAGATGTATAGAGACATCGTGAAAGAGAGAGACAGTGAAAGAGCATGAGAAAAGGAGAGGAGAGAGGGAGACGGCAAGAAGAAATAAAAGAGGGGAAGAAGGGGAAGAGGGGAGGAAGAGAGAGAGGGAGAGAGGGAAGGAGGGAGAGAGGGAAGGAGGGAGAGAGGGGTAGAGGAAGAGAGGGAGAGGGAGAGGGAGGGGGAGGGGGAGAGGGAGAGAGAGGGAGAGGGACAGGGAGGGGGAGAGGGAGAGGGAGAGGGAGGGGGAGAGGGAGAGGGAGAGGGAGAGGGGGAGGGAGAGGGAGAGGGAGAGGGAGAGGGAGAGGGAGAGGGAGAGGGAGAGACCAAGAGTGTTGTGCGTGCCTGTTTTGTATTTCCGGTTTGCTGGATGGCTGGCTGAGAAGAGGAGAGAGATGCTTGCAGCAGATTACAGGTCCGCTAATGTGAGACATGTGAAGAACACAACTGCACCGCCTCCTTTGAAATTCATTTTGAAAAGTTGGGGGTGGGGGAACACGTGATTATTCCCTACCCAGCCTCCACCAGCTTCGTTCTGGCTCTAGCTTGCCGCAGCTGTAATGTAGCTATTATATCGACTGCTCGCCGCAGTCTAATTGGGCGTGGACACACTGCGATGATGTGGCCGCCATCTTGCCCAATTAGGAAGCTGTTGCGCTTGTAACCTGCAAGTCTCTGCGCTGGTCGTCAACCATGCAAAAAGACAATAAAAACACGGGTAGCGAAATGCGGTGTTTTGTAGACACCGAGCTGGTTATACAGGGCAGACAGACTGCTGACAGCGAGGTCTGCATCCACACCACACACCCCTGACACACGCGCGCACACACGGGCACACGCACACCCACGTACACGTACAGGTACACGTATGTATGCAAATACGCACACATTATATTAACAGCTGACAACCAGCTCCCGTTTTGGTAGATCGTGGGAACCCTGGTCGAGTCAAACCAGTGACTTAACAATGTATACTTGTCTCTACCTAGCCAGGTGCTCGGCATGATTAGGACAGGGGAAGGACTGGTTGGCTCAGTGTCGGGATAATGTGACTGAGTGGGATATCAGGTCATGGTGCTGGCACTGGCAGCCTGGTTTCCCAGTGGGTCAGCACAATAAAGTTGCTGTGAGTGTGCACGGTCACAAGTCAGTACCCGTCCTGAGATGGACCTTAGATGTTGCCAGGACACAAAACTCAAACAACCAACCAACAACCATCTGTTACTTTTAGAAAAGTAACATTATCCTGACACTGAGCCAACGAGTCACAGATGATTGTGGATGTATTGCCGCAATAGTTCGCCGTCAGTATTAATGGAGACATATCTTTTTTTAAATAAATATAATTTTCTATTAATAAAATTTGAGAATTAAAAATAGCCTAAAGACAGAGTATGATAGCCTAGTACCCGACATAGCACACTACAGATATACATCTAAATATGGAACCACATGTAATCACCACATGGTACCTCAGTGGCGCCCTCTGGAGGAGTGAGCGCGCGGGAAAAAGTGGCGTCAGTAATGCAGCGGTGAAGTGATAGGTGGCGCTGTGAAAGGCTTAAAGTTAAACGCCGAGCTTTTAAATATAAGTGGCATCAATCTAGAATCTCAAATCAAACTGAACCAAAAATAACCTGGTTGTGACACCATCAACTCACCCAGCACTTGATTGCTAGATTGATTAAATAATTAATTAATAATATCCTTCACACATGGCCGATTTGATAGTCTTCAAGAGTCATAACAAACTTGAATCTTATTACGGGTCTTTATAACTCCGGACGTGGTGACGTAATCGGTAGAGCGCAGGCTTCCCATGTGAAAGGTTTGGAGTTCGAATCCCAGAGAAGCCAAACCAATGACTTATAAAATTGATACTTGTTGCTACCTAGCCTGGTGCTTGGCATTATTAGGATAGGACAAGGACTGGTTAGCTCAGTATCAGGATAATGTCACTGAGTGGGGTATCGGGTCATGGCGCCGATGACCTGGTCTCCCAGTAGGGCCCAGTCCTGATATGACTTTAGATGTTGCCAGGACATAAAACTCCAACAACCAACCAACTCAGTGGGGCAGAACTATAAAGTCACCATGAGTGCGTACTGTCGCAAGTCGGCACTCTTGCTGATATGACCTTAGATCGTGTTAGGATGTAAAACAACAACAAACAAACATCCACCGCAAGATGCCATGCATGGTATAATAAGCAGATATTGCCCGATGAGGATTGCAGTATCCGCAATGAAGTGACTGAGGAGTCACTTTTTTTTATGGAAGTCAGAATATGATCTCACACCGGATTGCAACATTGCAGCCAAAATGATATTGCTATAATAAGTAATACGTCGCTATATGAAAAAGAAATATGGCGGAAGCTCAAACCCATATGATTATGCAGTATTAATAATAATAGCTATTTCAGTGGCCATCTCCTAGTGTGGGGAGACCAGAGTGGATGGCCGAATGAATAGAGCATCCGTCTCCCGTTTGGGTTAGATCGTGGGATTCGAACCCACGGTTTCTAACCAATGTCAAACCAATGACTTGTCGCTTCCTAGCCAGGTGCTTGACATTACTAGGATAGTGCAAGGGCTGGTTGGTTCAGTGTCAGGATAATGTGACTGAGTGGGATATCAGTTCATGTGCTAGCGGCCTGGTCTCCCAGTGGGGCAGCACTATAAAGTCACCATGACTGCACACTGTCACAAGTCGGTGCCCGTTCTGATATGACCTTAGATGTTGCCAGGACGTAAAGCTGCAACAAGCAACCAACCTCGTGTGGGGACATGCAGGGTTAACACGGGCAGGCTGACATCTACACTACAGTTAGTTGCACGCAGGTTTCATCAGTGCTTCGTTGAATATCACCTCAGTGCGCAGATGCGGTGCCAAGTGGGAGTGAGTAGCCTCCACAAATTGTCTGCCAATGTCGGCTCGTCGCCACGGTAACCTACTCCTAGCGAAATGTCAGCCACCAATCAGCTCGCCCGACGCTCGATGACGGAGCGCCGTGAATGTCAGCAGCCAATCAACGGTCGTCTCATTGGCGCGTCGGGATCGCACTCACGGTGCGCGCGCGCCATTGTGACATGGCCCTAGTGACGTCACCAGCACTCATCATCCACTGACGACAGTCTACTGTGGCACTGGCATAGCGCACTCTATGCACTCTGTCACTGAGTTCAGTGCATCAGTGACAGAGTACATAGCACACTATATGCACTGTCACTGAGTTCAATGCATCAGTGACAGAGTGCATAGCACACTCTATGCACTGTCACTGAGTTCAATTCATCAGTGACAGAGTGCATAGCACACTCTATGCACTGTCACTGAGTTCAATGCATCAGTGACAGAGTGCATAGCACACTCTATGCACTCTGTCACTGAGTTCAATGCATCAGTGACAAAGTGCATAGCACACTCTATGCACTCTTGTCACTGAGTTCAATGCATCAGCGACAGAGTGCATATCGCACTCTATGCAATCTGTCACTGAGTCCAATGCATCAGTGACAGAGAGTGGAAACTGGGAATGGACCTGGTCCCTTAAGTGACACTGATGGTTTTATATAGGAGTGTGGAGGCGCTTGACAATACAGCTATTCCCCAGTTCCGCTGGTCCCTCAGCAAGGACTGAAACTGTGACCTCGCATGCTCCAGCTTACATAGTTACTCCTACAGTGTTGTCTCTGTGGCAGGGATGCTAGACCACATCAATTTGCAATGTAGCATGTTAAATACATTGTTCAAATACTTATCTATTATGATGCAATAGTTCTTGGGTGAATAATTGATTAATCCACATGGGTTTAATAGACTTGTCGAGTCAAACCAATGACTTACAAATTGATACTTGTTGCTTCCTAGCCTGGCGCTCGGCATAATTAGGATAGGGCAAGGACTGGTTGGCTCAGTGTCAGGATAATGTGACTGAGTAGGATAGAAGCCAGCACTCTATCAATCATCGGCATCTGGTGATCAAAAGGTGGTGGTTGCTACCCCTCACACAAGTACCCTTCCCTCCATTAAAATACCACTTTGTGTATGTGTGTGCGTCCCCACCCTCTCACACCACAGCTACAGAGCGCTGACTCTGTTCACCCACACCATGTCCTAATTAGTAACCATGGTAACCACCCACCCCTGCGCGCAGGAACCAGGTCCCACAGCTACAGACCTATTGTACCACACCCCCATATATGCACACTCTTCATTGTGTGTGTCTGGCATGTACACAGCATCAGTTTCTGGATTGATGCAGTGGGTTGGGACCTGACCCTAACCTGGGCAGGCAGGCACCCAGTTAGGGCCTGCGATATAGCGATATAGCGAATGGTAGACAGGAAGTGTGAACACTTATTTGTCTCTCATTTTTGTCGTCATTTTTGTTGTTGGTACATTAGTTGTCCCAAGCAGGGGGAATCCCAGTCACAGACGACTGGTCTTCCCCTCTCCACTGCTGGTCGATAGAAAGCCCTAACCTACACTTTTACCGACCCAAGGGATTTTTAAACTCCCACACCACATAGACATGGTATGAGAGCAACCGGCCTTTGATGACGCTGTAAGTTATACACAGCGGTGGAAATCCAAATTGGCAGAGCTGGGGGCACCTGCAGGGTACCAGCTTCAGTATCTCGGAAAGAGTCGCATTGAGGCCAGCCATTCATGGTGTAGCAAAGAAGGCGGGTTTGGGTTTGTTGGGGGGAGGGGGGTACTGCACAGGTCTGGCATTTAAACGACATTTATAACTGACATTCACACCCACACCCACACTCACACCAACACTCACACCCGCTCCTGTGATATCTGCATTGGACCGCGTTCACAAAGCTATCAAAACTGCAGAGTCATGTCCAGCGTCTGTAAGGGGAGATCATTCCTGAGACATCCACCGATCAGATCATGTGACCGCGGCCTTTGGCGCCCATTGGTCGCCCAGAACAATCAATCGCATCCATCGACGTAGGCCAGCAGGAAAAGTGACAAAGTCACTCTCTAATAAACCTTGACAAAGTCACTCTCTATTAAGCCATGACAAAGTCACTCTATCGTGGATGAAAGTCGCCACTGAGAAAAAAGGAGGGGAAAAAAAGAATAAAAAGGAAAAGAAAGAAAAGAAAGTGGGAATCTGACTTTTAATAAATTTATTGCGATTCTTTCATGGTGTTGAGTCTATGACGTGCTGTCACTTTTTTGGCAGAAAACCACGGATATCAGTGACAAGGCGGAGATCTATTCTATTAAATTGGCTACTGTTCCCTTCTAAGTTCTATGCAGCAACAAATGCTTAATAAGTGTCCCAGCATAAAATATATGTTATATATAATACATATAGTTTATATAATATATATCTAATTTATATAATAATAAATGCATATACAACATATAGAATATATATTATATATATATATTATATATAAAATATATTATATATAAATATATTATGTATAAAAAATAATATATAATATACATACATTTTCAGGCAACCAAGTGGCTTGTTTCGTAGGCGCATGCGTACTTTGTGAGGAGACTGATTGCGTGAGGGTTGGTGTGCTGCACGAGGTAGGAAAGGATGATTTATGGGGTAGTGGGGCGGGGGGCGGGGAGGAGGCGGGGGGGGGAGGGGTGTGGGAGGAGAGGGGCAGAAGGGGACAGGAAATGGGGAGAAGGATGGAAGAGGGTAGAGGAGGGAGGAGGGAGAGAGGGAGAGAGGGGGAGAGGGGAGAGGGGGCGGGGAGGGCGATGGGGGTGGGGGAGAGAGGGGAGGGGGGCAGCGAGGGGGGACGGGGCAGCGAGCGGTCCAGGCCAACTGAATTGTCATGTAGACGGATGAGAGGACGTAAGGGTTGTGTATGGGGCAGTGGTGGTGGTGGTGGGGGTGGTGGTGGTGAGGGTGGTGGTGGCGGTGGTGAGGGTGGTGGTGGTGGTGATGGTGTGATGGTGGTTGTGGTGTAATGGTGGTGGTGGTTGTGGTGGTGGTGGTGGTGGTGGTGGTGGTGGTGGTGGTGGTGGTGATGATGGTGGTGCTGGTGGTGGTGGAAGTGATGGTGGTGTTGTTGGTAGTGGTAGCGGTGATGGTGGTGGACACCACCCACCACCACCTCCACTACCCATTACCACCACCATCACCACCACACCACCCACCATCACCACCACATCACCCACCGCCAACACCACCCCCCACCACCACCATCACCACCTATACTACCCATCACCACCACCACCATCCACAACCACACCATCACCACCACCACTGCCCCATACACAACCCTTACGTCCTCTCATCTGTCTACACGACAATTCAGTTGGCTCGGACCACTCGCTGCCCCCTCCCCGCTCCCCTGTCCCCCTCCCCTCTCTCCCAAGCCCCCCCCCCCCCCTGTGCACCATTGGGACACTGCATTGCTATGTTGTCCTGATATAGCAGGTGTCCTGTCATTGGAGGGACAAAAGGCTGGAACAAAAGAAGTGCGTACATTGAATAACTAATTGTCCACTTGTCCACACGTGGCTGGGGCTGGATCACAGAGGTCGCCGAAGACAGGCGCTACTGAGTACTGTTGCAATATCGGGGGGCATGCATGTAGTTGAGTACTATTGAGTAGTGAGTGAGAGAGTGAGTGAGTGAGTGAGGGAGGGGGGGAGGGAATGAGGGAGGGAATGAGTAAGTGAGGGAGGGCGGGAGTGAGTGAGGGCGGGAGTGAGGGAGGGCGGGAATGAATGAGGGAGTGAGGGAGGGAGTGAGTAAGTGAGGGAGTGAGTGAGGGCGGGAGTGAGGGAGGGAGTGAGGGCGGGAATAAGAGAGGGAGTGAGGGAGGGAGTGAGTGAGGACTTGTTTGTTGTTTTACTTCCTAGCAACATATATGGTGATATCAGGACGGTACCGACATGTGACAGACAGCACTGATGACTTCATAGTGCTGCCCCACTGGGAGACCGGACTGCCAGAATCATGACCTGATATTCCACTCAGTCACATTACCCTGACACTGAGCCAACCAGTCCTTGCCCTATCCAAATAATGCCTAGCGCCTGTCTACGAAGCGACAAGTATCAATTGTTAAGCTATTGGTTTGACTCGACCAGGGTTTGAACCCACGAACCCATATGTTCGGATCCCTCGATCTCTCAAAACAAGAGACGGACGCTCAACTCATTCGGCCATCCCGTCTGGTCTAGGGAGTGAGGAGGGGGGGAGTGAGCGAATGAGTGAATGATGGAGTGAGTGAGTGATTGGAGTGTTAAGTCCTCGTAACATCTGAAGTCATATCAGGACGGACACCGACTTATATAGATTATAGTGTTAGTAAAATACGAAATTCAAGCATGAAAAAACATGAAATACCAGGTTTGAAAGACGGACGCCTAATTTGGGTTTGTTATACGAAACAACATTGACGGAACGATCAATTTGAGGACTAAAATGTCCAGCCAATTGATCGAATGCATCAAATGTGTGATGGATTTGTGATGGTTTGACAAGTGCATGGATGCTAAAGGGATTTGAAGGCGGGGGGGGGGGGGGGGGCGCTCGCACAGAATTGATTCAGCCATTCATTTCAGCTAATCAATCCTTGGTGATCATGACCAGAAGTTCAATCCTCGTCCCTCCATCACCTCCTTCTCCTTTCATGCCATTTTACCCCCCCCCCCCCAAACGCCCACACACTAGGATCAGACACTAGGCACAACAAAATACTAAAATTGTCTGGGGGATCGAGGGAAGATGCGGACATCCTGGTGGTGGGGGTGGGGATGGGGGCAGGGGGGGGGGGTAAAAAAGGACAATGATAAATACTCATTCCTATTAAGGCACCGTAATAACTTCGTTCCCTCGTTTCTCGGGGTGTTATGCCCTAGCAACATCTAAGGGCGCATCGGGACGGCCAATGCTTGCGGTCCGGTGTTGGGTGGTGTACTAATATCCTACTAGTACTACACTAGGAAGGCTGAAAGCCGAGGGATGGGTGTTGTACGGCAGCGCCGGTAGGTGGCGTGTGTATGTATGTGTGAGTGTGTATAGATGTGTGTGTGAGTGAGTGTGTAGACTACCTGTACTACTCACTAGGCACGGGTGGAGGACTGTCGAATGGGGTGGTGTGCACTCACCCCCTCCCCTCCACACCCCACCCACCCCCACACAGACAACACACAGTAGTACATGCATCACCTCGTCAATCGACATGGTTGCCGGTTTCAGGGGTGGGGAGGGCCGCCTTTGTCTGCGGCCGAGGCCCGCTAATCATGGTATTGACAGGCGGGTATAGGCCGGGTATAGGCCGCCCGCAGCCCCCCGCAGCCCCCGCACCCTGTAGAATAGATCTAACGGCGTGCCGGGACGGAAAGGGGGAAAGGGAAGTGGGAGGGGAAGGGGGAAGGGGGAAGGGGAAGGGGAGGAGGGGGAAATGAAGGGGGAAATGAAGGGGGAAGGGGAAGGGGGAAATGAAGGGGGAAGGGGGAAGGAGGAAGGGAGAGGGAGAGGGGGAGAGGGGAGGGGGAGGGGAGGGGGAGGGAGGGAGGGAGAGGGGGGAGGGGGGAGAGGGGGAGGGAGAGGGGGGAGGGGAGGGGAGGGAGAGGGAAGGGGGAAGGGGGAAGGGAGGAGAGGGGAGGAGGGGTGGGGATAAGGAGGGAGGGGAGGGAGAGGAGGAGGAGAATAGGGGGAAGGTACAGGGAAGAGGGGGTGAGAGGGGGCCTAACGGGGATCAGGGGGGGAAGGATGGGAGGGAGGTGTATGTGTGGGGTTTGTTTTTGAAGAGACCAGGGCCGCGTTCAGGGTCCGTCTCGGAGGCGCCTCGGCGACGTCTCGGCGATGCTTTTTGGCCTATTTCCGTTCAGGGTGCGTCTCGGCGACGTCTCGGAGACGCCTCCCTTTTCATTCTGGAGCTGAAAGGCGCCTCAAAAATGGCCGCCACATTCAGTGCTTTCAGCCAATGACAGCGCAGCCTTTCCATTGCAAATGGCCACCGCCTATGGGGGCGGCCATTTTCGAGACAACAAACTGCTTTTGCCGTTCAGACTAGCGTGACGTCACTGCCATCTCCAAGGCGCCTCCGAGACAGAGCTTGAACGCGGCCCTGTGTCTATGAGTGTAGGGTTCTAATTGTGGGGACTTGTGTAGGGTGGGTTTGTGCGTGGGGGGGGGGGGGGGGAGAGGGTGTGTATGCGGGTAATGATGTGTGTGAAGGTATGTGTGGGTGCGGTGGGGGTGGAGATGTGTGCGAGGCGACGTGTCCGTGGAGCGGGAGATGTGTATGTGGCACGGTGTGCAGGGGGTGATGTGGTTGAGGTGTGGGGGTGAAGGTGTACACATGTGTGGCAGTGTGTGCGCGGAGAGGGGGGGTCGGTAGGGGGGGGTGGAAATGAGTGAATGAGTGACAGCAGCAGGAAGAGGAACAGGAGAAACAAGAGCAGTACGACGAGGAACAATGGGAGAATGAGCAGGAGGAAGAGCAGGAGGAGCAGGAACAAGAGGAACAAGAGGAGTATGAGGAAGAGCAGGAGGAGCAGGAAGAAGAGGAACAAGAGGAGCAGGAGGAAGAGCAGGAGCAGCAGGAACAAGAGGAACAAGAGGAGGAGTAGGAGGAACAGGAGGAAGAAATGTAAGAGGATGAATAGCAGAGATTGCTGGGTAGGGTGTGTGGACTATTACGTATCAATGTCCGTACTACTCAGTGAGTATCTATATTCATAACGTTGTGACAACATCGTCGCAAATCAATACTCATCACCACAGAAAATACACTACCTTCACATAAAAGAATCCCTGGACTATAGAACTCTCCAGTGGTGGAGGAGAAGAATGTGATGACCATATCAGATGTGTGCGTGCGCGTGCACGTGTGCGTGTTGATGTGCGTGCTTTTATGTATATATATGTCTGTGTTTGGGTATTTGATTGTGTGTGGGCGAGAGCTTTGGTTCGATATTGGACATTTCTCGGGTCTAATTTGATAGCTATTGGATTTCCTTTCTCTTTTCCCGTTTTTGTTGGTGGCTTGTTAGTCATGGACTCGTTTATGTTTGCTTTTAACGGAGGAAACAATCTATTTGGATGTTTTCCTGGTGCCCATAATGTGTATGGGGGAGGAGTAGGAGTGGGAGGGGGGGGGGGCATCACACAACAGTCTCAGTGGTAGGGCAAACTGGTTAGTGGCCAATTAAGACTGGCCCTCGCTCACTGTTATTTGGGGCAGGTGTCCTATTTCAGGAGGTCACGTGGTGCTGCCTCCAGTGCTGCTGTGTCTGACCCTCTCCTGCGCCCACCAATCAGGACACTTACTGAGTCAGTGGCACCGTGTGGTTAATGACCATGTCGTAGCTATCTACAACCATCCATACTGCATAATATAGTAGTCTGCACTGACCTCTCAGGCAAGGAACCGCATAGACAGGTAGGTGTCAATAGGTTGATGACATCAGGGAGCTTTGGTGGTGTAATGGCTAGCACGCTAGCCCTGAAATGCCAAGAAGTGTGAGTTTGGAACCTGCTCTAGGGACAATATATCCCATTTTCAGCACCCGCACGACACTGGTTGCTGTGACTGTACAAGCTACGCGCTGTATGATTGTTGAACCCACCCTGTGTATGTATATATAAGTGTATTTATTGTCTGTCTGTCTGTATGTATGTATGTATGTATGTATGTATGTGATTGTAAGCATGAAACTACCGACAGACTTAAACCATTTAAAAGACTTACAATTTGAGTGGGGTGAGTGGAGTAGTCTGCACTGACCTCTCAGGCAGGAGCCGCATAGACAGGTAGGCGTGGATAGGGTGATTACATCAGGGAGCTTAGGATATGTAATGGTTAGCAAGCTAGCCCCATAATGGCAAGTAGTGTCGGTTCGAAACCTGCTCTAAGCACATTATTTCTCATTTCCATCACTATTTCTCATTTCCATCACTATTTCTCATTTCCATCACTATTTCTCATTTCCATCACTATTTCTCATTTCCATCACCATTTCTCATTTTCATCACTATTTCTTATTTCCATCGTTATTTCTCATTTCCATCACTATTTCTCATGTCCATCACTATTTCCCATGTCCATCACTATTTCTCATTTCCATCACTATTTCTCATTTCCATCACTATTTCTCATTTCCATCACCATTTCTCATTTTCATCACTATTTCTTATTTCCATCGTTATTTCTCATTTCCATCACTATTTCTCATGTCCATCACTATTTCCCATGTCCATCACTATTTCTCATTTCCATCACTATTTCTCATTTCCATCACTATTTCTCATTTCCATCACTATTTCTCATTTCCATCACTATTTCTCATTTCCATCACTATTTCTCATTTCCATCACTATTTCTCATTTCCATCACTATTTCTCATTTCCATCACTATTTCTCATTTCCATCACTATTTCTCATTTCCATCACTATTTCTCATTTCCATCACTATTTCTCATTTCCATCATTATTTCTCATTTCCATCACTATTTCTCATTTCCATCAGCACATGACAATAATATGCACAATGACATACGTGAATTAGACAAATACAATAGCTGTATAAAGGCAAGTCAACTGAGATGATCAAAACAACCCAAGTCCACTCGCCCAGTTGCTAAGTCCTAGACAGTGTACTGTTGGTGTAAGTGTTACCAGACTTGGCAATTCTCTACTTGGAACTATTCCTACACACACGGTCACGTGACAAACAAAGCTTGATGTGGTGCTACTGATAGATCACGGCACAAGTGGGATTCCTGCTCCATATGGATGCTTGTATCCTAGTTTGTCGAATACCTTGGTATATGATCAAATAACTCGTGATAAATACGCGTCTAATAGAAGAATACAAACACGATAAGATCTTGCCTGTTTGTCATGCAGTGATGAAAGTGGTCTCCAGCAAAAATCGTGGACATCAAGCCGAGGTTATTAGTATTACACCGACGGCGAATGTCCGCGAAAACACAGATTTCTCCCCATATGATTAGCGTGTCGGGGAATCGTGGGGAAACTGCTGGAAGTCTAGTTTCAACTGTCCTTGTTGTGCTTATATTACCACCCTTATCTAAGTCGTTCTTGTTTGGGTTTTATGTTCTATCAACATCTAAGGCAATATAAGAAAGGGATTGAAACTACTGAATTGTTGTCATATATACATCCTGATTCTTTGGCATTTGGCTTAACGTCAATCGGTAAATATTAAAAATCGCAGAAATCTGCGAAAAGGCGAAGATCTTTCATCCCTGGTCATGCGTAGTAACACAATAAGCAGGTATGGCTAATGGAAGTTAGAACTAAACAAACGGGCTAATCTGGTGTCCGTTTAACTAACGGTTCGCAGCGTGTATGAACAAAACAATCAGCTACAGTTGTCGAGGTTGTCAACATGTTCAGGGTCGTTGGTTTGTTTGTTGTTGTTTCACGTCCTAGCAACATCTAAGGTCATATCAGGACGGATTCACGGTCGTACAAGGTTAACAACATGGAGGAAGGAGGTGGAGGGGCTGTATCAGTCAAGTACCACTTTTATGTTTGCTTGTTGTTTGTTGTTTTATATCATAACAACATCCAAGATCCTATCAGGACAGGTACCGACTTGTGACAGTTTGCACTCATGCCAACTTCGTAGTGCTGCCCCACTGGGAGACGAGGCTGCTGGCACCATGACCCGATATCCCACACAGTCACTTTATCCTGTCACTGAGCTAACCAGTCCTTGTCCTGCCCTATTAATGCCAAGTGCCAGGCTAGGTGGCGACAAGTGTCAATTTTATAAGTCATTTCCTTTGACTAGGCTGGGATTTGAACTCCCAACTTTCCGCACTGGAAGCCTGCACTCTACTGATTCAGCCGCAGCATCCGGTCCACTTTAATGGATTAATAAAATGTTGATATAACATAAACCACTCTCATGTCCTGCGATAACAAGTTTACGCGTACAACTTTATGTGTGAGATGAGGGTTAGTCAAGGGGGGGGGGGGGGGGTGGGGGGGGGGGGGGGTCTGCAAAAGTAGTAATAGGGTCATTCTCTGAAGCTGTGACATGGAAATCAAAAGTGAAAACCCTCCAAATAATAGCAAAACACATTCCAAATACCAGCAGAATCCATGTTCCTATGAAGAGTTGCATGGTGTGCATGTTAAGAGTTAAATATATTTTGTAAATCATCGTTTGATTTAGATTTTATACAAATTGAATGATACATTAACATTACTCATGTAACATAGATATCAGACACATACAGCACATCATTTTAGTGTACGCAACAAAGTTAAACAATATGTAATTGTCTTAAAAGAAACAAGTTGAACAAAAGTGTTGGTAAATACATTGTGTTGATGGGTAAATTTTCACATTTTCACTTTATCACAAAATTATACGAGTATACTTTTGATATCATTTGTTGGATAATTAAAATATATATAGTACTGCTAACTTACTTAATACACAGAGGAAACTGCAATTATTTACCTTGCTATCAATAAAAGAAATATTTAATTATCAGCATTGTAATGTGGAAACCAAATATGTGGTGCCCAGTGTTAGAGAAAGACCCTTACTCTTTGTGCTACTGTGAAAACGTTGACAACTTTGTAAGACACCAAATGGCGGACAATAAGGTGGACTTTGGTTCCGGTTCCGGCGTTGTTTGCTTTGTTTGCTTTGTATGTGTTCCGGTGCAGACTGGGAGCAGTCAAACAGCCCCCAGCCCAGTCTTTTAGAAGCCAGTCTGACCCCGGCCAGCCAGACGCCGGTATTGATTTGGTGAGAAGGAATTCGACAACTGGTGCCCATACCAGCTGTTGGAAGAACGTGGGCATTCTCTCCTCTCTACTCCCAGATTCCTGGCTCAACTTGAAGAAAGAAAACTTTGCATACAAAAAACAATTTGTCTTTTTCTTAAACAAACATTTTTTTATTTTTTTTTTAAAGGAGCTAGTTATTCACTCGAACAGATGTGGAGGGGGCTGCGCATAAGGAGCTGGGGGGGGCGGTCAGTGGAACGAATGGAATTTCAAATATTTCATTACACAATGAACTTGGGCTGAGACTAATGTAAATAGATATACAGTAAAACCTCTCTAAATCGACGGACCATGGGACCGACTTTAAGTGATCCATTTAGGGAGGTGGTCGGTTTAGAGTTAGAGTATCCTTACAGTGGTATTGTTGGGACCCAAATAAAGCGATCGATATAGGGGAGTGATCGATCTGTGGAGGGGTCGGCATAGAGAGGTTTTACTGTACTTTTATCTGGGATTCGCCATATCGAATTATTACAGAGCTACATATTTTAAATGAATAATAATTGTTTTTAATTAGGCTCTAATCCCACGTTGTCAAATGCCATTAAGCTTTGAAAGATTACTTTATCAGATCTTCAACACAGGAAATTGCAAGGCTTCCGACGGATTAATGTGGCTTGTTATTGTTGGGGTGGAGTGTGGGGGGGGGGGGGGGGAGCGGACTCATAGCAGGAAGGAAAGGCTTTAGAACATGAAGAAGCTATGCTGAAGAATACTGATAAATATATATATATTATATATTATTAGTATATATTACCAGTATATATTATCAATATATATTAAATAGATTATGAGTATATATATCATTTCCTATATATGATCAGTATATCTTAATAATATATTCTATGTATATATTATATAGTAACAATATATATGTACATTATATACACTATATACATTATATACATTATGAATATATATTATCAGTACATATCATCAATATATATTATTAATTTTGTTATGATTAAGTATGGAGTGGGTGGGCGGGTAAAGAAAGGTAGCAGTGGTCAGTCCTGTGGTTGGGAGCGGAGTGACCATGATGGGATTTGCAGCTGAGGCGCTCAGCTCGGGGAGTGTTTTGATTGGCTGTGGTGGAGGTGAGCAGGCATTGAGAGGCAAGTAGGAGGGGCCTGAGTGGTAATTGACATGTGAGGGAGTAGTGGTTGCGCCCCCCCTCCCTCATCCCGCCACCCCCACCCCCACCCCGGAGGAGGGGGAGGGGATAAGCGGGGGGCGAGGGGGGGGGGAGGCACGCCCAACGGCTTCGCTGCCCCGTGCACCCCGCAATGACCCCGAATGGCCTTATGTTCATTCAACACTATTACCAATGTATATATATATATAATCAATATTATATATAACATATGGTTAAATTGTGATGAGGTGATATAAACAACCGATTTATCGGTAGCTTAGAACGAAATAGTTCACAGACGATAGAATATGCAATGGCAAGTTGCTGCAAGTTGCTGCAGTCATCTAGTCGGGGCCCTGTGGTTGCCCTGTACAATACAGGTATTCCAAGTTCTACTTGTCTCTCAGGAAGGACTGAACCTGCAAGCCACCATGCCAGGTTGCAGCTTCTGCTTACAGGGCGGAAGGCGGGGTTGGTGCCAGTCCCAGCCGTATCCTTCACTAAAGGCCCTATTCGTTAAACTCACTTTGTACCTATAACCGCAGTTTGCTGATAACCAAGCTTGGTAGAGTTCTTACCATACATTCTCTCACATTCTCTCCTAATGTAGATTGTGGCGAATTTTTCCTAGCAAATATTTTCAATGAAATAAAATATCACTTTGTATTTGTGAATTCACCAACTCCTCCTGCCTTCTGGTGTGGAAGTTAAAACTGTGACCCGCTGTGTTTACACGCGGGGTCACAGATTCGGGCCTTCCTGACGGACCAGCGGACACTCAACTCGGAATACCAGTATTCTGATCCCGTTTCAGGCGGACAACATTAGCCGAGACACCAACCACAGCATCTGCGCATGCGTGAAACGATTAGACCACTGGCCAATAGTAGTTCAGTATTCTGGTCATGTGACCACAACGTTGGCGACGGTGGAGAGTTCTCGCATCTGTGTTGCATCAAATTATATTTAATTAAGATCTCAACTATTTCTCACGAGCAGTGAGTAAATCTGTATATCTACTGCCTTCACCAACCAAACTACAGTTAAACCTCTCTAAATCGACCGACCATAGGACCGACCTTAAATGGTCCATTTAGGGAGGTGGTCGGTTTAGGGAGGGTTTTTTATCGTTACAATAGTATTGGATGGGCGATCGTTTGGGACCCAAATAAAGCGATCGATATAGGGGAGTGGTCGATCTGTAGAGGTGGTTGGATAGAGAGGTTTTACTGCATTGGCTATACTGTACTTAACGAATTGGGAGCCGGAAAACAGACGAACACAATGGACCTTTTCAATGGAGCATACGCAGTGAGATGCTACCCACATTGGTTCTCCCCACTGCCACCAGAGGGCAGGTTAGTTGATGGTGAAAATCCACTATAACTGTATAAGACCTTTCACATAGAGCATACAGCATACTGAGCTGCTTGCCTCAAATTAGTTCTGCAGCTGCCATCAGAGGGCTCGTTGGTGGTGGAAATCGTCTATATATACATTTTGAACTTCGGGGGAAAAATGTGTTGTAGAGCAATTTGATTGAGTGGGGTATTGTGATTTGGGTGGTGCGGTATCCCAGTTGGGCAGTACTATGAAGCCGCCATGAGTGCGCACTGTCAAAAGTCGGTAGGTTGAGTGACTGGTGATTAGATTAGAGTGTCTGAGGTGTATCAGTATGCTTACGCTAAGTCGGAGACTCCACCATCAGTAGTTAAAAGAATCCCGTACAGGTGTAATAAGTTCAAAACACTGCCTCACAAAAACAGCATGGTAGTGTTTTCAACCTAGGTTCAAAACAGCACGTAGTGTTTTCAACCGGGTTGAAGGTAGGTTCAAAACACTATTGTGGCCACGCTCAAAACACTATCCTTAAGTTCAAAGCACTACCTTTAAGTTCAAAACACTACTCTAATATATTTTGGTATAATTGCTGCATATTCATTTTCTTTGTAATATGGTGAGGCAGTATGCATGCAGTAAGGTGGGGAAGTATGCAGTAGAGTAGGCAGTATGTAGTAAGGTGGGGTAGTAGGGGTTCTTGTTGTTGGTTGTTGTTTTATGTCCTAGCAACATCTAAGGTCATATCAGGACGGGTACCGACTTGTGACAGTGCACACTGATGGCGATTTTATAATGCTGCCCAACTGGGAAATCAGGCCACCAGCCCAATTTCCCACTGAGTCACATTATCCTGACACTAAGCTAACCAGTCCTTGCCCTATCCTATTAATGCCAAGCGCCAGGCTAGGAAGTGACAAGTATCAATTTTAAAGTCATTGGTTTGACTTGACCGGGACCAAAGTCCCCACCTTCCAAACTTGAGGCCCAGGCTCTACCGATTAGGCCACCACGCCCGGTGGGGCAGTAGGCAGTAGGGTGTGGCTGTATGCAGTAAGGTGGGGAAGAATGCAGTAAGGTGGGGAAGTTTGTTTTTGTTTGTTTGTTGTTCTTTTACATCCTAGCAACATCTAAGGTCATATCAGGACGTATACCGGCTTGTGACAGTGCTCACTCATGGCGACTGGTCACATAAGTAGGTTGGTTGGTTGTTGGAGGTTTTACGTTCTGGCAACATCTGAGGTCATATCAGGATGGGTACCGACTTGTGACAGTGTGCACTCATGGCAACTCATGGCAAATCAGGCCACCAGCAGTATGACCCGAGATCCCATTCAGTCACATTATCCTGACACTGAGCCAACCAGTCCTTTCTCTATCCTAATAATGCCGAGTGTCTGGCTAGGAAGTGACAAGTATCAATTTTTAAATCATTGGTTTTACTCAACCAGGGTTCGAACCCAAAAACCCATGGGTTCGGATCGCCCAATCTCCCAAAGCAGGAGAGGGACGTTCAACTCATTTGGCTACCCTGTCTGGTCTTCTCAGACTTTGTTAAATGCCACAGCACTATCAGTGTATACTACTAATACGTGCTTCAAAAGCCACAGCACGGTCAGTGTATACCAATATATATATAAGTATACCAATATGTACATTTTGCAGCACTATAACACCCACTGCTCTGTCATGATAGTGTTTTGAACTTGGGTAGTGTTTTGAGCGTACGTAGGGGTAGTGTTTTCAACGTAACAGTAGCGTTTTGAACGAGGTAGTGTTTTGAACGTCCTACACCGGCAGCACAAGCCATATTTACAGCATAGTCGGTAGGTACCCGTCCTGACGTGACCCTGGATGTTGCTAGGCTATGAAGCCTCAATCGCTCATTCACTCCCGGAAAGTGTAGACGTGACGGAATAGCGACGCGTGTTTGTGGGTGGATGTGGGAAGAGAGGGAGGGATGAGGAGGAGGGGAGGGGAGAGTTGTTCTGATTGAGTGTTGGTAATGCTAGTATTCTCTGTGGCATCGCGCAGTTGAAGGCGAATGATTCATGAGGAAGTATGACGAAAATGGATACTTCTACTTCCATAGCAGCCAGCACATGCATGCATGGAGGGCGGCAGTCGGCCGGCCCAACCTGCCCCGGCAGACATGCGCACTGAAATGGGCAGTCTGCCGGCCCAACCTGCCAGCAAGATGCAGACATGCGCACTGAAACGGGCAGTCTGCCGGCCCAACCTACCGGCAAGACGCATACATGCGCCTTGAAACGGGCAGTCGGCCAGCCCAACCTGCCGGCAAGACGCATACATGCACCCTGAAATGGGCAGTCGGCCGGCCCAACCTGCCAGCAAGCCGCAGACATGTGCCCTTAATCGGGCAGTCGTCCGGCCCAACCTGCAGGCAAGCCGCAGACATGCGCCCTGAAACGGGCAGTCTGCCGGCCTAACCTGCCGGCAAGCCGCATACGGCCCAACCTGCCGGCACTCCGCAGACATGCGCCCTGAATCGGGCAGTCGGCCATAGCACCAGCTCATCCCAAAGTAGTTCAAATGTGTCAGTATCCTACCACAAAGGCCGCACAACTTAGTGTCGACACCAGATACTATTCAACTGAAATAATGCGGGCAGACAACTTTAGTATTTCCTCTTCTTTTTTAAATGGAGAATTAGAAGTGAAGAATAATGTGCCCGTATGTGTGTGCTTGTGTGTGCATGTGTGAGTGTGTCTGTGAGTGTGTCTGTGAGTGTGGGTGTGTGAGTGTGAGTGTACATGTGTGATTCAGTGTGTGAGTGAGTGTGGGTATGTGAGTGTGCATGTGTGTGCATGTGTGAGTGTGTGTGCATGTGCATGTGTGTGCATGTGTGAGTGAGTGTGTGTGCATGTGCGCGTGTATGTGTGAGTGTGTGTGAGTGTGTGTATGCATGTGTGAGTGAGTGAGTGTGTGAGTGTGGGTGTAAGTGTGGGTGTATGCATGTGTGAGTGTGGGTGTGGCGTGTGTGCATGTGTGAGTGTGTGTAAGTGAGTGTGGATGTGTGTGCATGTGTGAGTGTCTGTGACTTGTGAGTGTGGGTGTGTGCATGTGTTGGTGTGTGTGGGTTTGTGAGTGTGTGCATGTGTGAGTGTGTGTAGGTATCTGAGTGTGTGTGCGTGCATGTGTGAGTGTGAGTGTGCATGTGCATGTGTGTGAGTGAGTGTGCGTGTGTGTGCATGTGAGTGAGTGTGTGTGCGTGTGTGTGAGTGTCTATGTGTGTGAGTGTGTGTATGTGTGCATGTACGTTTGTGTACGTGTTAGTGTGTGTGTGAGTGTGTGCATGTGTGTATGTGCGCGTATTTGTGTGTGAGTGAGTGTGTGAGTGAGTGTGTGAGTGTGTGTGCATTTGTGTGTGTGTGCGCGTGTGTGTTTGGTTGTGTGTGAGTGTGTGCATGTGTGAGTGTGTGTGTGTGAGGTGTGCGTGTGTATGTGTGAGTGTGTGTAGGTGAGTGTGTGAGTGTGGGTGTGTGCATGTGTGAGTGTGAGTGTGTGCATGTGTTAGTGGGTGTGTGTGCATGTGGGTGTCCGTGTGCATGTGTGTGTGAGTGTTGGTGTGTGAGTGTGTGTGTGTGCATGTGTGTGAGTGTGTGTGTGTGCATGTGTGTGAGTGTGGGTGTGTGAGTGTGCATGTGTGTCAGTGAGTGTGTGTTTATGTGTGTGCATGTGTGTTTGTGTATGTGTGTTAGTGTGTGTGTGAGTGTGTGTGTGCACGTGTTTGTGAGTGAGTGTGTGCGTTTGTGTGTGTGCGTGTTCGTGTGTGTTCGTGTGTGCACACGTGTGTGTGTGAGTGTGTGTGCGAGTAGGGAGTGGACATGGGTAAGAGGGAACTGCTGAGGGCTGGCACCAATGACACAGAACCAACTTCTCCACTCACCAGCGAGCAGCTCACCTCTCATTACTCAGGGATGAAAGTGATTTCCGGGAAAAAAAGCGGAAATGCTGATATTCTCCCATAGGTTTAGCACTGTCACAGAATCGCGGAAACTTTCCGGAAGTTGAGTTTCATATATATTGCTATACGCTGATAGTGCTGCGCCATTTGAAGCATGTATGGTAGTAGTATACACTGATAGTGCTGCGGTGTTTGGAGCATTTATTAGTGGTATACACCGATAGTGCTGCATGTCTGCACCACATATTATTATAGATCTACGCTGATGGTGCGATGGGAATGAAAAATTCCGGAAATCCGCGCAATCGCGGAGATCTTTCATCTCTGATTACTTGTTCCTGCTCTCTGGTCTCACTTCCCACAGCCTTAAGGGCTGAGCCTGGAACCACTTCCGCCCCCCCCCCCCCCCCCCGCCCACCTGACCCCGAGACACACACACTAAATGCTAAGGCTATCTCAAGTAACACAGGATTCCAGACGAGCAACACGATAGTCTGCTTCATATTACATGGGGTTCCAGACTAATAGAACCTCTAGTCTGCCTCACATCAGGTTCCAAAGAAACAGCTTTTGAAGTTTTAAAGCTATATATATCTATTACTCTTGAGCAGTTGTATACAGTTCTCTACGACAGGCTCTGGACTTCCTGTCTCACACTACATGAGATCCAAGACAAGAAGTGCCATAGTCCGTCTCACTTTACACAGGGTATCCAGACAAGTAATAGCTATCTAGCTGCCTCACATTACTCGATGTTCCAGACAAACAGCTTCTACTAGTTCTAGTTCTAGACAAACAGGGCAACCGGCTGTCTCACACTACATGGTATCTCAGACAAGAAGTTCCATAGTCTGTCTCACATTACACAGCGTCCCAGATTAATAGATATCTAGCCTGCCTCACACTACATGGGATTCTATACAAGAAGTGCCATAGTCCATCTCATATTAGACAGGGTTCCAGACTAATAGATCTCTAGTTCGCCTCACATTCCTCGACGTTCCAGACAAGCAGCTTCTTAGTCCGCCTCGCATTACATGGGACTTCAGATAGGTGATGGCCGAGTCCACCTCCTATTACAAACATTTCCAAACAAGCAGGTCAGCGGCCCGCCTCACACTACAGAGTTAAGAGGCACAATTACCGCGTAATACGAGGCGACCTTTAGTCTGTCTCCATGGCAATAGGAGCGGATAAAGTCGGGCTCTCTTCAGCGCATCCACGTGGTCAGCGGCGGGGCCACGTGACCTTTTGTGGGGCTCGCACCTTATCTGCTTATAAAGCACGGCGGCTCCCCACTTGGCGCGTTTCCGGTGTGGAGCAGGACCTCAATGGGCATGCGCAGGGGGCTGGCGTGATACCTCCATGGTGGGAGGGTATGTGTGTGCGTGTGCGTGTGCGTGTGTGTGTGTGTGTGTGTGTGTGTGTGTGTGTGTGTGTGTGTGTGTGTGTGGAGGGCGGCTTGGCATCAAGCATCCGACGCAAAATCGCTTTCCCCCCCAAAAAAAACAAGAACCAAGGATGTGAAACATTGTCGGATGGTAGCAGACTTGTACTTCCCGGTGCGACTATTCTACTTCTATATACTATTATATCGACCCTTCTTTATACTATCATATCAACTGTTCTGTATACTATTATATCGTGTGTTCTATATACTGTCATATGGACTGGTCTATATAGTCTTATATGAACTGTTATATATACTATTATATCGGTCATTCTATATACTATTATGTTGACTGTTCTATACATACTATTTATTATATTGACTGTTCTATATACTATTATATTGAGTGTTCTATGTACTATTACATCGACTGTTCTATATACAGTCAAACCTCTCTATACCGACCCCTCCACAGATCGACCATTCCCCTATATCGATCGCTTTATTTGGGTCTGAACAATACCATTGTAAGGATATTCTATTTCTCTAAACCGACCACCTCCCTAAATGGACCATTTAAGTTAAAGTCGGTCCTATGGTCGGTCGATTTAGAGAGGTTTTACTGTACTATTATATCAACTGTTCTATATACTATATATCGATTTTCTATATAGGCCTACTATTATATCGACTGTTCGATATACTATTTTATCGACTGTTCTATATACTATTATATCGACTGTTCTATACTATTTTAGCGACTGTTTGATATACTATAATATCGACCTTTCTATATACTATTATACCGACTGTTCTATATACTATTTTATTTACTGTTCTATATACTATTTTATCGACTGTTCTATATACTATAATATGGACTGTTCTATATACTATTATATCAACTGTTCTATACTATAATATCGACTGTTTGATATACTATAATATCGACCTTTCTATATACTATTATATCGCGTGCTCTCTATATTATTATATTGACTGTTCTCTACACTATTATATTGATTGTTCTATACTATAATATTGACTGTTCGATATACTATAATTTCGCCTTTCTATATACTATAATTTACCACGCGAACAAGGAGCCCATGTTATGGATTTTTAATGAACAAACATTGTAAGACAGTAAGTACAGTAAGGAAGAGGAATATGATGACAGTTTGAATGTTCGACTCAGGCCCTCAACCCCATGTGTATGACTGTTCGTTTGAAGGGTTGGGTGGGCGGCTGAGTTGAGTCGGTCTGTTGAGTTGCTCGTCCGACTGCCGGGTTGGAAGTGAGGAATAAGGTTCGTTGATTTCCGATGAACTCTGGCCATCTGTGTTGTTGGTAGCCCGATGTGGTGATGGGCGGCATGTCTGTGGGTGAGTAGTGGTGGGTAAGCTAGAGTGCTTAGTGTAGAGCGAGCCGGTTTGCTGAGCTGAGGTGAGGTGAGTTGAGTCGATCTGTTGAGTTGCTCGTCTGACTGCCGGGTTGGAAGTGAGGAATACGGTTTGTGGGTTCCTTATATAGTGTCCATGACGTCATAGTCTCGTGAGGCGTGATCGTGACGTCAGAGTCTCGGGGGCAGTGGTTCTGGGCGAGACCAGTAGGAGGCCAGGTGGGGGAACACTCCAGGGCCCGTATGCAGGAGCCGGTGGTATTCGGTGGTAGCGAGCCAAAACGGTGGTAGGGGGGAATTTCCCGGGTAGGGGCGAAAAGTAGTATGCACGAGTCGGTGATAGGCCTAACACCAAAACCCTACCCGGTGTTACCCTACCCCTGGTAAATAGTAGGTATAGCGAGTCCATTAGGCCCAAATCTATTCAATGCGACCATATTTAACAGAATTACATACGCAATAAGTGAAATTTTATCAATTTAACCCTAAATTCGAAGCGTTATTAAGGCTACCGCTGCATTGGCGGCGATATTAATAGTCATATTTTCGAATCGTTGAACGTAAAGTAAACAAATCGCTGCCGCCGCATCGACGTCGCTTTCCATACTAGCGGCGGCGGCGGTTTGTTTACCCTACGCTCGTCGATTCGAAAATATAACCATTAATATCGCCGCCAATGCGGCGGTAGCCTTAATAACGCTTCGAATTTAGGGTTAAATTGATCAAATTTCACTTATTGCGTATGTAATTCTGTTAAATATGGTCGCATTGAATATATTTAAGCCTAATATATGGGTACAGATGCAGAGGGATTTCCCAAATCTATAAATAAATTCACGGGTAGCTATAATCAAAGTGTTGCGCGCTCCTGCATACGACTTGACACAGTTCTCGACGTCGGCGATAGCTATCCGGTAATAGGCTGTAACACCAAAACCCGGTACCACCGACTCCTGCATACAGGCCCAGGTGGCGGCACCGTATGGCTCCTCGTTCGCGCGCAAATTACCCATGTTGGCGAACCATCATGAACAATTTCGCCTTTCAATACACTATTATATTATATACTACTAAAACGGTGGAAATAATCAGTGAACCACATATGAAATGCTGCACTACCTTCTCTCGCTCACCCCTTCAACCCCACCCCAACACACACACACGGGCCTCCTTCCATCTCAGGCTGAAATAGCCTCGTGGTTTGCTGCCAATAGCTGTAGGATGTGTGGAGCTGTGTATGTGTGTATTTGCGTATTAGCATGCTAACATATTACATATTTCTCTCCTGTACCATTAGCGTTACAGGACACCGTTATCGCGGAGTGATACCAAACTAGACAAGGCTGCATAGCAACCAAGTCTAGTTTGATATCACTCCGCGATAAGTACGTCATGCAACCTTAGCAGTGCAAAGACGACGTTAATTATGTATTACAGCGCACTAATATTACATTTCACTAATATTACATTCATTATTGAATAGAAATACCACGTATCTAACCATTAGACCAACTCAGACACAAAAGTAAAGCTACAAGGTTTATTCTGGGAGGCTATCTTTTGGTACAACACAACTGTTTGTAGAGTATTTAATTTGACATGCATACAGTAAAACCTCTCTAACCGACTACCTCCACAGATTGACCACTCCCCTATATCGATCGCTTTATTTGGGTCCCAACAACACCATTGTAACCATATTCTAACTCCCTAAATCGACCACCTCCTTAAATGGACCACTTAAAGTTGGCCCCAACGTCGGTCGATTTAGAGAGGTTTGACTGCATATGACTAAGAGAGTACAATAATGACTATAATTCCAAATATTAGAAAAGGTGGGTGGGTGGGGAAACTTCACATTAAGTGACTGCCAGGACAGAGTGGTGACCTGGAGACCATGTACCTGGGTGTACAACTACAGGTTGACCATCACAAATCCAGCATTATTGGCACCTGTATGGTGCTGCATAAGTGATTTTGTCGGATAACTGATTTTTACATTATAATGTAACCAAACAGCGAACCACTTCATCCTACGTTCAAAATACCCTGTAAATCAGTACATGTTAGTTCCGAAAGGAAAAAGAAAAATGAAATATCAGGAACTGATGATGATACTGATAGTGGCAGTTCATCTGAGAGAGCAGATGTTGATGGCACTGGATTTTGAGGCGTTGACTCCTCGTTCATTCATATACTTACCTGGAAAATTGAAATTGCTCTAGTGGAATTTAGTTATGGAATACTGATTGAACCGGATAACTGATTGCCAGATAAGTAAGTTTGTTTGTTGTTTTACGTCCTAGTAACATCCAAGGTCAGCCAGATGAGTGATGGTCAAGCTGTATAAGGGTCCGGCCACCATGAGGTGTGGTTGCTGGGCCGGGTTGACTGTTGGAGAGTAACACAAGGGTGGGCCACAAAAAGGGCGGGTTGTTGTCTGGGTATGGGGCTCCGTCTGTAAATAAGCTTGGTGGTCGGCAGTGGGGTGTGTGGGGGGTGAGGAGGTGAGGAGGTGAGGGAGTGAGCTGTGTGAGTGAGTGCCTGTGGATCCAATGAACGCGAGTGCAGCAGTTGCTCAATTCTGCTCAAATTTATTTTGGAGTGAATATTTCCATTGAAAAAAGAAAGTGAGTACTTTTTTTTCTATCCATTTCTGTTATTGTTTCTTTTCCCAATTGGCATAAATTTAAATAAGTACCGATCAAAATGTATGAGTACCCTTAGGAGACAATCACTTAACACCTCGTACGACATTTTTTTTAACCGGCCTGTTCAATTTTGGAGGTGTAATAATTCTAATACATGTGTGTGTGTTTACGTGCTTGTGTGTTCATAATTAATTGGTTGATGATGGTTTATCGCGCAACAAAAGCCATATTCATGTCAAAGAGTTGGTTATATGTATATTATGCCAGTAGTTTGGATTATCTCCTATGTAATTTTGAAATTGTAGCATATGTAATCCTTGAAATGCATGATGCTATCATTTCAGCCCATATGTAGTAGTAATTCCAAATGGCAATATCATATTGTAAATAAATGTATTGTCACATGTTCGGAATACTAGTGCCCGGTATCGATAACAACCTTTATTCAATGATTAATCTATATTTACAACAACAAAACATATGTGTATGCTCATGTGTACATGTGTTCGCATATGTATATTCAAGTGCATCTGTTTGTGTGTATGTGCATATTTTGTGATTATAATTATGTGCATCTTTTTGGATATTCATTCATGTAGGCGTTTGAATGTTCATGTGTGCATTCCCTTTGTATGTACGTGTATGTACTTGTATATATATCTGTATGTGTATGTGTTTGTATGTTTGTGTACATATGTATGTACTTACGTGTGTGTGTGTATGTTCGCAGGTGTGTATGTATTTGTATCCTTGCAAGTGTGTATATGTGTTTGGATGTTCATGTGCACATGGATGTGCATGTACGTCTGTGTGTATGTGTGTGTATGTGTGTGCATGTGTGTGTACAAATAATCGTGTGCATATATGTTATATACATGTGTGCATATGTGTGTAGACATGTGCATGTGTGCATGTATATGTGCATGTCAATATATATGTGCACATGTACATGTGTGTGTATGTGTGTGCATGCATGTACATGTGCATGCATGTGTACATGTGTGTATGAGCATGTGCATGTGTGTGTATTTGCATGTGCATGTGTATGTGAGTGTGCATGTATATGTGCATATAAATGTGCATACCCGTGTATCTGTGCAGATGAGTGTGCATGTGTGTGTATTTGCATGTGCATGTGTATGTGAGTGTGCATGTATATGTGCATATAAATGTGCATACCCGTGTATCTGTGCAATTGAGTGTGCATGTGTGTATCTGCATGCATCTGCATGTGTGCATGCACGTAAATGTGTGTGCATGAATATGTGCACCTGAGTGTGTATTTGTTTTGCCATGTATATGTTCATGTTCATGTGTGCACGTGTGCGCGTGCGTGTGCGTGTGCGTAGATTCCCATGTGCATGTGCATGCGTGTGAAGAGGTGCACTGCCAATGGCATCCTGTCGTGCAAGTGCAACGGTAAATGAGCATTGCCAACTTGAAACTGGCCCATATATACCGCCAGGTGGCACCTCCTGCCGTCCTCGTGTCTGTCTGTCTGTCTGTCTGTCTGTCTGTATGTATGTCTGTCTGTCTGTATCGCAGTACTTGCTATCCCGCCAACCACCCCCGCCCCACCCCACCCACCAACCCACCTCCACTCTCCCCGACTCCACCCTCATCGCCGATGCCAGCTCCACCCGTCGATCCCCCCTCACCCCCCCCCCCACCTTGCCCCCACCTTGCCCCCCCCCCCCCCCCCCCCCACCGTGCACTTGCTACCCCTCGCTACCTCCATCAGCCCTCCACCTCCCCCAAACTCCACCCCACCAAACCTTGCCCTCATCCCCCACCATACAACCCCGCTCGCTACTCCCCATACACCTTCACCTCCCCATCCACCCATCCCCCTCCCTCCCCCCCCTCCCTCCCCCACTCCGCCCCCGCCCTGCTCACCTTTAACGGCCCTCACGCGCGGCTCCGTCGGCCCCCCTGCCCGGACCTCGGCTTGCTAGCCCCACTGTTTGTTTCCATGTGCCCGGTCTGCCAGCTCGCCGGTGTGCTCCCTGGTCTGCCAGTCACGAAATCATCCTCCACGGTCTCACAGCCAGAACCAGCATCTCCACCCCAGGTTGATTGATTGATTGATTGATTGGTGGTTTCTCTATGCAGTCTTAGCAGCATAGGCCATATTCATGGCGAGATTTTTATTTTTTTTATTCAACCATTGCTTTTACACAGAATGCAAACTCATGCAATCAATTATGTGTCAATCGACACTCATGAATTTAAAAAGCTCACAATTCTTTTGATAATTTGTGGCCAAGAGAAATAAAATTCTAGATAAAAGTTCAAACTTGTATTGTCATTAATTGATTAAATAGGTTTAATAGACTATACGAGGTGGTACAGACCAGCTGTCCTCAAAAAGGCTAAAATGTCTTCTTGTTTTACTTTAGTAAAAAGGTTATGCATGTTGTGTACGGTCTAAAATTGTTGGCGCATGGCCATAAAATCCACACAGTTTAATAAAAATGTGTTTGAGTATCAGTGGGGATCCACCCTTGGTTTGCCACGGATAACTGTACTGCTTTCATACATGGCCCACCAGACCCGCCATCAGCGTCCACCCCCTCCAGCATTTTTGCTTCTATATTAAAGTTGCATAGTCCGATGGTTTTGAGTTTCTGAAATTTTCTGAGATAAATACATTAGGTTGATCATTATAATGTACCTTACTTTAGCTTGAAGTAACTTTTATTTTAAGTGGCTAACTTTTGAGATATTTGAAGTGGAACCAAGCAAAATTAATTTTGGCAAGCACGCCAAAACTCTGACCCTATAGGCTTCTGCAGTAACAGGTTCTATTCAATTGCCTCGGTATCCACTTCTGTGTGGTGACAAATGTTTAATAAGTGCACCATTATCTAAGTTAGATATGTAGAATCACATTTAGATTGTTTTGGTTTTGAAAATTGGATATTTTCATCGGACTATGCAGCTTTAATATCACAATATAAATAACAAATTTGAGTGGTGTTCACTGGTTGGCAGGTTCCTTCACTAATCACTGAGTTTAACATGGGTTTCTTTTTCTCAACTTCCTTTTTTTTGTGTACATTAGTTGATTAAACAAAGGGAATTTCAATCGCGGACAATTGGTCTTCCTCATTCCATTGCTCCTTAGCCCTATCCTAGTAATGCCAAGCACCAGGCTTGGTGGCAACAAGCATACATTTTTAAATCATTGGTTTGACTCGGCCAGGGTTCGAACTCGGGGGTTTATTGAGGAGTTTTACATTCGAGCTACATCTAAGGCTACATCATCAGACACTCAGTCAAGGATTGAACCTTACGGTCTCACACATGGGAAGCGAGCGCCACCCTACACACTCGGCCATCCTGTCCGGTTTATTCACAGGATGAGAATACTTGTGTAGTGATACAGGTTTGGACGAGTGAATGTGAACTGCTCATTTAAAGGCAAACTCTACACTTACTATGTGAGCAAAACCCTGTCTATAATCTGTCAGGACCCACTGTATCGATTGATTTGCCTCACTGTACTCCCCTATCCTCCACCCCTACCACCTCCACCCTGCACTCTCTAACAGCCGGACTGTTTTCTTATGTGCATTACCTCCAGCAAGCTTTACTCATTGTTGCTCTATTCCCACCAGACGTGATGGCCAAATCGATAGAGCGCAGGCTTCCCATGTGGAAGGTCGGGACTTCGAAACCCAGCCGAGTCAAACCGACGGCTTATCAAATTGATACTTGTCGCTACCTAGCCTGGCGCTCGGCATTAATAGGATAGTGCAAGGACTGATTAGCACATATATCATAATAATGTGACCGAGTGGGATATCAGGTCATGGTGCCGGCAGCCTGGTCTCCCTGTGGGGCAGCATTATAAAGTCGCTGTGAGTGCATACTGTCACAAGTAAGAACTGTATACTTCTCCTCCTGCTTTGTTGGATCTCATGTTGACTTCTATAAGATCTCGATTTTAATCGGTATGCATGCTGCGACCGGTGAGAATCTGGGGGGGGGGGGGACGGGGGGGAGGGAGGGGGGGGGCAGTGTAGTAGTCCAGACATGAGCTCCACTACCATATGGTGGCAGCAGGGACTGCTGCGTCGCCCTCGCAGTTCATAAGCGATAGGTGGTGGTACGGTAGCTGCGGGGCATCGTTACGACAGGGCTGCCATCTACTGCGTGCGGCTAGCGTAACCTCTCCCGGAAGTTGACGTGGGACCTGGCAGGGCAGAGGCGGGTCACTTGATTGTGGACGCCGCAGTGAGCGGAGATTAAAGACGAAAGAAGCATACATACTTGTTCTCCTGCTTACTTGGGGGTCTAGCGCGTGAGGGTCAAGTTCCGGGTGACCGAGAAAGGGCCCCATCACAGTGCTCTTCCAGATATGACTTAACATTTTCCTAGGACATAAAACAACAACAGCTCTATCCTCTGACCCCCTCCATCAATACACGCGGCTGAGAACTCAAATGCATGTTGCATACAAAAGTTCCAACGGTTGTCCTTGACCTTTGACCGCGCACTGCGCACTGCTCACCGCTCAGCGCCAGTTGCCCTGTACCCACCAGTGTCCCGGCACAGTGCACACTGCCCAGAGGCCGCGCGCAGCCTTCAGCCCTGACAGGTTCACAACCGCTGCCAGATCGGGCTGGACGCCAGCTGCCAAACAAGCAAATGTTCGCCAGCTACCAGGGACTGCTGCGTCGCCCTCGCAGTTCATAAGCGATAGGTGGTGGTACGGTAGCTGCGGGGCATCATTACGACAGGGCTGCCATCTACTGCGTGCGGCTAGCGTAACCTCTCCCGGAAGTTGACGTGGGACCTGGCAGGGCAGAGGCGGGTCACTTGATTGTGGACGCCGCAGTGAGCGGAGATTAAAGACGAAAGAAGCATACATACTTGTTCTCCTGCTTACTTGGGGGTCTAGCGCGTGAGGGTCAAGTTCCGGGTGACCGAGAAAGGGCCCCATCACAGTGCTCTTCCAGATATGACTTAACATTTTCCTAGGACATAAAACAACAACAGCTCTATCCTCTGACCCCCTCCATCAATACACGTGGCTGAGAACTCAAATGCATGTTGCATACAAAAGTTCCAACGGTTGTCCTTGACCTTTGACCGCGCACTGCGCACTGCTCACCGCTCAGCGCCAGTTGCCCTGTGCCCACCAGTGTCCCGGCACCGTGCACACTGCCCAGAGGCCGCGCGTAGCCTTCAGCCCTGAAAGGTTCACAACCGCTGCCAGATCGGGCTGGACGCCAGCTGCCAAACAAGCAAATGTTCGCCAGCTACCAGCCCGAGGCAGTGTACAGAGTTCATCAGGGGAGGGGTGTGTGTGTGGGGGGGGGGGGGGGGGGGGGGTGGAGAATGGCGCTGTATTCTAGTGGAAGACAATGCACAATAGCAGACTGCAATATGTACACTAACTGTAGGGAGGGTGATTTTCATTTGTCTGTCTGAATCTTCACTCGTCCACAGTACTTACCTATCTCAGTTAATCTCCATCGCTGTTATACTTATACATACAGTCAACTTGCATTAGTTTTACAAGTTTAATCCAAAAAACTTACTATCCAACCAAATCATCCATGGAACATATTTCTCCTGTCGCTTTTATCCCAGTATTTTCTTTAAGTGGTTTATCCGACAATCTCACGAATCAGGCAGTGAATGCTGTGAACAAAGTAGTCTAGATTGACAAGGGTTAACTGTATTTTCATATGCGAGTATAACTAATGAAGCTGCTGCTGTCTGACTGATTCCCATGAGCCTCTCCCCTCCCCTACACCCTCCCTCCCTCCTCCCCTACACCCCCCTCCCTCCTCCCCTACACCCTCCCTCCCTCCTCCCCTACACCCTCCCTCCTCCCCTACACCCTCCCTCCCTCCCTCCCTCCTCCCCTACACCCACCCTTCCTCCTCCCCTACACCCCCCTCCCTCCCCCCATAGACCCTCCCTCCGTCCTCCCCTACACCCTCCATCCCTCCTCCCCTACACCCCCCCTCCCTCCTCGCCTACACCCTCCATCCCCCCTCCCCTACATCCCTCCTCCCTCCTCCCCTACACCCTCCATCCCTACACCCCCTCCCTCCTCCCCTAGACCCTCCCCCGTCCTCCCCTACACCCTCCCTCCTCCCCTACACCCTTTCTCCCTCCTCCCCTAGACCCTCCCTCCCTCCCCTAGACCCTCCCTCCCTCCTCCCCTTACCCCCTCCCCATACGCTCTCCCTCCCCCTTATCCTGCCCCTTCCCTCCTCCCTCCCCATCCTCTACCCCCTCCCTCCATAGCCCCGACCTTCCTTCTACCCCACGCCCCCTATCGCTTTACCCATCTCTCCCTCCCTACATCCTCCCCCTACCCCCATACCCTTCCATCCCCCTCCCTCCATCCTCCCCCTACCCCCCATCCCCCTACCCGTCTCTCCCCTCCCTCTACCCCCTCGCCTTCCCCATACCCCCTCTCTCCCACTCCCCCCCCCATCCTCTCCCCTTCCACCCCTCCTCCCCTCTTCCCACTCCCCTCCCATCCCCTCCCCTCCCATATCCGGGCCTGGTATGACTAATGACAATGGACCTCGCTCTCTACGTCTTCCTGGATACACTCACATTTGCCAGGCGACTAATTACACAACCAGGACCATTTACTCACCATTTGCAAGGCGACTAATTACACAACCAGGACCATTTACTTACCATTTGCCAAGTGACTAATTACACAACCAGGACCATTTACTCACCATTTGACAGGCGACTAATTACACAGCCAGGACTATTTACTCACCATTTGACAGGTGACTAATTACACAACCAGGACTATTTACTCACCATTTGACAGGCGACTAATTACACAACCAGGACCATTTACTCACCATTTGACAGGTGACTAATTACACAACCAGGACCATTTACTCACCATTTGCCAGGCGACTAATTACACAACCAGGACCATTTACTCACCATTTGCCAAATGACTAATTACACAACCAGGACCATTTACTCACCATTTGACAGGGGACTAATTACACAGCCATGACTATTTCAGGAACGCCAAGCTAGGCAACATTTATAATATTCCGCTGTCGTCTGAAACCCTTTCACTTTCCCATACTAGGAATGGTCCACTCCCTAGTCAAAGTGAGCGTCACCCAATCTCCCTTCCAAGGTAGGGACGAGATTGACTGATCGGTGGTTGCTTAACGCCATGTCAGCAGTAGGGATGAGATGGTTGAGTGGATAGGATACAGAAGGTCGTGGGTTCGATTTTCGGACGAGTCAAAACAAAGTTTTACTAAATTGATACTTGTTGCTACCTTTCCTGGTACGCGCTATTACTAGTAGCATAGGGCAAGGACTGGTTGGTTCAGTGTCACGATTATATGGCTGAGTGGAGTGGTGACTGCAGCGCGGTATCCCAGCAGGGCAGCACTATAGTATAAAGTCACCATCAGTGCGCGCACACTTTCACAAGTCAGACCCCTAAAATCCGATGGTTTTTTTTTGTGCTGCGAGGGTTCGGGGTGGGGTGGAGAGGAGTCGTTAAATAAACAAACAAATTTCACAAGTCGCCACCCGTCTTGATGTAAGCTTAGGTGTTGCTGGTGCACAAAACCCCAATAAACCATGTCCGGAGGTGGGGTATAACTAGATCCCCAGGTAATTGCAGGCTGTGTAATTCGACGCTGTGGGTGGTAGCAGATGCGCTGTCCCGGCGTCCGGTTCCGAGAAATGGCGGTAATTGTAAAATGGGGGGCTGGGAACTGAACATACCTAGGAACCAACCCAAACTAGACGGGATGGCCGAAAGAGTTGAGCGTCCATCTCCTCTTTTGGGAGATCGGGGGATCCAAAGCCATGAGTTTGTGGGTTCGAACTCTGGTCGAGTCAAACCAATGACTTAAAAATGTATACTTGTCGCTTCCTAGCCTGACGCTCTGCATTATTAGGATAGGGAAAGCAGTGGTTGGCTCAGTGTCAGGATAATGTGACTAAGTGGGATATCAGGTCCTGGTGCTCTGGTCTCGCAGTGGGACAGCACTATAAAGTCGGCATGAGTGTGCACTGTCCCAAGTTGGTACCCATCCTCATATGACCTTAGATGTTGCTAGGATGTAATACAACAACAAACAACCAACCCAAGCACACCCGGAGCGCACTGTAAAACCCTGAAACTGTTAAAGGGAATAATCCATTTACGATACGCAACATCGCAAAACCCTTGAAGGGAATATTCCATTTTTAATTATACATCACTGGAGTGTATCATAAACTCTTGCAACTCTGGAGCACACCACGAAAACCCTTAGCGAAATAGTCGATTTGCAATCAGGTGTAGCTAAATGACACCGCAAAACCCTTAAATGGAACATTCCATTTGCAATCAAGTATAAATTTGGAGCACACCATAAAACCCTTAGCGGAAATAGTCCATTTACAATCAGGTATATACCTGGAGCACACCATAACACTCTTAGCGGGAATATTCCATTTGAAATCAGGTATATATATAAATATATATATATGGGTCAGGATCACGAAAAGAGGCCAATTGGTGGAAGTTGTCGGCGTCGAGATTGGATGTCGGCATCGATCGGTATAATTATAGTTTACCATTGCCAGAGATGGTGGAAAGTCCTTATATTTATACTGAATATAAAGGTCGAGAAAATACAACAACCTTATTTGTTTCTAGGATAATTTAATATAAAACAAAGAAATGCACGAGACTTTAAGAATTGTGACGCTGACATCTGTTAAAGTTGTCGGCGTCGATCATTGGATGTCGGCATCGATCGGTATAATTATAGTTTACCATTGACAGAGATGGTGGAAAGTGCTTAAATTTATACTGAATATAAAGGTCGAGAAAATACAACAACCTTATTTGTTTCTAGGATAATTTAATATGAAACAAACAAATGCACTACACTTTTAAGAATTGCGACGCCGACATCTTCACTAGACCACCGATTGGCCTGTTTTCATGAGGCTGACTCATATATACACATGGATCACACCGTAAAACCCTTAGAGGGAATATTCCATTTGCAATCAAGTACATACGTGGAGCACACTGTAAAGCCCTTAGCGGGAATAGTTAATTTGAAATCAGGTATATATATATATATGGTATATAGCACTAAACCGTAGCAGGAATAGTCCATTTACAATCAGGTATATACGGTACCCCTGGAACACACCGTAAAACAACAACAAACAAACAAACAAACACCGTAAATAATTAATACAAAAAGTCTGCGCACACATCTAGGTGGGTTTTTTAAAACTTTTCTTTCTTCTTCTTTCCTTTGTCCACACAAATCCCCAGACCTTCGTCGGCTTGATTCACTTCTCGCTAATCCAAGTAACAGAATCCGTAGCCACGAGATTCCGCGAGAGGGCGTTGTGAACAGCACACCTTGGGTTACTGTCAGTAATATACCGGTCCCACCCACATGGTAGTAGCGTAGCCCCCAACATACACTCATGTATGTGGTGGTACACTGGGCGGGAGGCCCGATAGAGGCGCAGAGTAGGTAAGGGAACCGGCAATCCTAATCCAACCCCACCCACATAACATCCTACACCCACTCCACATCCTACACCCACCCCACCCAAGCCCCACATCCTACATCCACCACACCCAGCCTACACCCACATCCTAGTAATGCTGCGCCAGGCTAGGTAGCGACAAGTATCAATGTTGTAAGTTGTTGGTTTGACTCGACAGGGAATCAAATTACTGACCTTCTGCAGGGGAACCGAGCGTGGTGGCCTAATCGGTAGAGCACGGGCCTCACGTGCGGAAGGTTGAGAGTTTGGCTCCCGGTTGAGTCAAACCAATGACTTTAAAATATATACTTGTCGCTACCTAGCCTGGCACTCGGTATTAATAGGATAGGGCAAGGACTGGTTAGCTCAGTGTCAGGATAATATGACTGAGGCGGATATCGGGTCATGGTTCCGGTGGCTTGATTTGCCAGTGGAGCTGCACTATAAAGTCACCATGAGTGCGCACTGTCACAAGTCGATACCCGTCCTGGTATGACCTTAGATATTCCTAGGACGTAAAACAACAACAAGCAATTCTGCATGGGAAGCCTGCGCTCTACCGATTCAGCCACGGCGTCCGATCATGTGATCATGTGTGCATGTGTGGCAGTGTGCAGAGCCCTTAGTGTGACTGGGGAATGTGTGTGTTTGCACAGACTTGTGCCTCTCGGAACTGGCATATTATTGGCTGATGTCCGCCTGCCATTTTCCCACAAGGCTAGTGACCATGGCAACACGATGGGGGAATAACTACATTACCAGACCTAATGCCCTCGGGTCAAGCCTGACACGTGTTTAACGAAAGCCACGTAATCCCGGACCAACATCAAAGGGAATCGGTGCTGTATCCAAATACCGTCACCATGGTAACCGCGCCGTAACCACTGCTAACGGCACATCTACCTGTGGGCGTGCGTGACTTAGCTGTAAGACAACCTCTACATGTGTGACGTCATCACATCTGGTGGGGATGGTTGATATGCCGCAGTCAGCATGAGGTGCGTATAGTTTAATTTGTGATAATTCCCCTCCACCCCCCCTACCTCAATTTCATTGCAGCCATTATATCTTAGATTATATTATAGATGTAAAGACTCTTCTTATGCGGGAGATCGTGGGTTCGAATCCCGAATGTCGACCGAGCCAGAGCAATTAGATTCAAAATGGACACCTCTCATAACATAGCAGGGGGCTCGGCATTAATAGGATAGGCCAATGACTGGTTTGCTCGGTATCAGAATAATGTGACTGAGTGGGATATCGCAATGACTGTGCACTGTCACAAGTCGATACCCATTTTTATGTGACTTTAGATGTTGCTCGGATGTAAAGAAAGTTTGTTTTATTTAATGATGCCTCTAGAGCACATTGATTTTTATCATCGGCTATTGGATGTCAACCATATGGTCATTCTGACATATTTCTTTAGAGGAAACCTGCTGTTGCCATGCATATAGGCTACTCTTTCCGATAAGGGATCTGTTATGTGCACTTTCCCACAGACAGGAAGGCACATACCACAACCTTTGATGAACCAGTTGTGGATCACTGGTTAGAATGGAAAATAGCCCAAACTGCAAATGGGTCCACTGAGCAGGATTCGGTCAGATGACCCAAACCTTCACATGGAGGTGGACACTCTACTGCCTGAGGTACGTCCCGCTCCGTTTCTCGGATGTTAAACCCAACAAACAATATGTACATGAATGGAGCGAAGTATGGCTGAAAGACCAGTGTTCTGGCCCTGAAAAGGAAACCCCACTAGCAGACTAAAACCTTATTCACTGTATAAAATATCATTTACCACCCACCCTCCCCCACCGCGCGCGCACGCGCACGCGCACGCACACGCACACGCACACGCACACACACGCACACGCACACACACACACGCAATTATTGGACCGACGCTCGACTGCAACTAGTGACCATGGAAAGACATGATTCTGTAGACAAGGAATCATGCCGAGTGTGTGTGGAGTCACTTCAAATGGGCTAAACGCTATGTAAAAAAAAAAAAATCCGAGGCTTTTAATTTTTGTTAAAGAATTGTTGCGCATGCGTGTGTTTATCCGCTATTCACTACGTAACTATATTCTAGTTACTTTCATATGGCACTAGTGCCAATCGGTCAAGTAGAAGGCACCCATATATAAAGAAACATAATGCGCAATGACTCCGCCCACACACTCAGCATGATTCCGTGTCTGCAGAATCATGTATTTCCGTTATGAAGTTGAATGGTCAGTAGTTGCAGTCGAGCGTCGGTTCAATAATCGCTTCTTTGTGTGTGGGAGGTGGGTGGGGGCAAATGATATTTTATTGCACCCACTTATATATTTATTTGTTTTAAACAATTAAAACACTAAAAAAAACTAAAAACATAAAGAGCATGGTGGAACCACTCATCCTTCAGTACTAGAGATTATTTGCACTAAGGCGTAAGCAAACAACTCTCCATATTTAAAGCAAAAGCAACTACAACAAACACAAATTTAACCAAAATAAAACACAAAAACACACACAAATAAAATAATCTCTGCTTCTGGTTGCATGCCTTCTGGAAAAAGAAGCGAGTCTGGCAGAACGATTAATTGTATTTATATTATGGAACATGTTCGGCAGTGCTATCAGTGTTGGGGATGTGCTCCCAACACATCATCGGACAACTAACTTTTAAGTAAATATTATTAGTATTGCCAATTGTGTTCACGTGTTTTCAATTGTAAGGAAATGTTTCAAACTGATTTTTCACCGCACGCAAAAACACGTAATTTAGTTAAATTTAAAAAAAGATCCCCGCAAATCTACTTGAACCAGGTCCTCTCCGATTTAACCTGGTTAGGCTAAGGGGAAACCGATGAAGCATTTATTGGCCTTTTTATGGGTGTGCCTATTACATTTCCGTAAATATTGTGGACTTTTTCTATCACTACCCAGTACTAGTGGCAGGAGAAACTCCCATCCACATTCTGAGTAGACAAATAAACAACTTACACGAATTGCTGCTTGCTGCTACCTCGCCTGATGCTCAGTATTACGAGGTAGAGCAATTACACTACATGTACATGATGTACTCAGCGCTGTCGGACCAGACGGGATGGCCGACCGAGTTCAGTATCCGTCTCCCATCTTGGTAGATGGTGGGATTTGAACCAACGGGTTCAAACCGTCATCCAGTCAAACCAATGACTTAAAAAATTGTATACGTGTCGCTTCCTAGCCAGGCGCTCGCCATTATTAGCATAGGGCAAGGACTGGTTGGCTCAGTGTCAGGATAATATGACTGAGTGAGATATCGGGTGATGGTGCTGGCACCCTTGTCTCCCAGTGGGACAGCACTATAAAGTTGCCATGAGTGCACACTGACACAAGTCGGTACCCATCCTGATGTGACCATGGATGTTACCAGGACATAAAACCCAAATAAACAAACAAATAAACCTCCCTTTTTGGTCAGTCTTCGCTGCTCCACCATCCCCTTAGCACCCACCCACTCCGGGCATGATTTAGTTCATATAACTCACCCAATCAACTGTTTTAACTGTAGATAGATGTTTGTTTGTTGTTTGTTGGGGTTTATGTCCTGGCAACATATAAGGTCATATCAGGACGGGTAGCAAACTCGTACCAGTGCACACGTATGGCGACTTTATAGTGCTGCCTCACTGGGACACCAGGCCACTGGCCTCATGAACCGATTTTGCACTCAGTTATATTATCCCGATACTGAGCTAACCAGTCGTTGCCCTCTTAGTAATGCTGAGCGCCAGGCTGGGTAGCGACAGGTAATAATTGTGTAAGTCATTGGTATGACTTGGCCGGGGTTGAAATTCCTGACCTTCCGCAGGGGAAGCCTGTATGTACTCTTACTATTGGTATGCAGGTATTGCAATACCTCAGGGAGTTTGACGCCCCTGCCCTGCAGAGTTGTAAACAACTGCCTTGTGGTACAGGTTCTTGACAGAACCGAAGGCTAAGGGAGCAAACCCTGAACAGAAAACATGTCACTGTGGCAGCATCAAGGGCGGTGGATGTATGGAACTCCCAACATCTCCCGACCAGCCACTGCAGGGACAAATAGTTTTGTGCCTGTCTGGACATGTTCTTGCCGGTGTTAAAGCTCTATTTGCTCCCCGAGAGAGTGCCGCTAGTAACTTGCAAAAGCCAGATCACTTCAACACTTTTGCAGGCAGCTTTCATGAAATGTGACCGACTCATGGACATCACTCTCACAGCAGAGAGCTAAATGGAGAGCGGCAGTCAAGTAATGAAAGCAGTCTTTGTCGCATCGCGACCGACAGCATGATGATGATTATGATTCGGCCACCGGTTGGTTGTTGTTGTTGTTTAATTCCTAGCAACATCTACGGTCATATCAGGACGGGGTTTCAGCCACCGCGTCCGGTCAACTGCAGATAGAAATAACTATATCTGCATAAGCACTACCTACCTTTAATAATTGACTCATTTCACTATGTATCATTCATATAAATTGTGTAATCATTGTATGAATTTTATTCATTTTAATTGTCTACAAACTTAAGGTGATGGAAATTAAAGACACACAAGCAGCATCATGTTTGTTCCTTTGTTGTTGTTTTACATCCTAGCAACATATAAGGTCATATCAGGATGGGTACTGACTTGTGACAGTACGCACTCATGGCGATTTTATAGTGTGCCCCACTGGGAAATCAGGCCGCCGGCACCATGACCCGATATCCCACTCAGTCACATTATCCTGACACCGAGCTAACCAGCCCTTGCCCTATCCTAATAATGCCGAGCACCAGGCTAGGAAGCGGCAAGTATACATTTTTAAGTCATTGGTTTGACTCGACCAGGAACCAAACTCGCGAACTCCCGATCTTCCACACGCGAGGCCTGTTATCTACCGATTCGGCCACCACCCCCGGTCAAAAGCAGCATCAAATTGAATACCAACCACATTGAACGGCAAGCTGGCCAACGAAAACCAATATTCACTCGCTGGAAGGAAAGTGAGCGGAAGGTCCACCCTAGGTGAAAAACTACAACCAGCCTCTGTATTAGAAACACGTCGGTACCCAGCGAGAGATAAGCCTGCTAGTCTGCACACATGCGGGCAACCAGTGTTGGCTGATACCCGGCAGGGGGCGCCCCTAGAGGGACTAGCGGAGGCCGGTCAGCATGTGGCGCCCCCTGGTGCTCTCCACTGGCAATTCTTGTTGAGATGGGTTAAACAAGTATATATATTGTGTGTTGTTTGGTGTTTTTGTGTTTGTAATGTGGGTTTTTGGGTGTTTTTTTTTTTTTAAAGGAGTGGCGTGTGTTTTTAAAGTTGCATAGTCCGACAGTTTTGAGTTTTTGTCACTTTTTGAGATAAATATATTAGGGTGATTGTCATAATCTACCATTCGTTAGTTTGAAATAACTTTTATTTTTAAAAGCTAACTTTTAAGATGTTTGAAGTGCAACCATGCAAAATTAATTTTGGCAAGCACGGAAAACTCAGCGGAGAGCACTAGGGGGCGTAACATGGTGACCGGCCTCCACTAGTCCCTCTAGGGGCGCCCCCTGTCGGGTATCAGTCAACACTGCTTGCCCACATGTGTGCAGACTAGTAGGCTTCTGCAGTATCAGGTTCTGTTAAAAAGTCTCAGTAAATATTCCCTTATGTGTGGTAACAAAAGTTTAATAAGTTCATCAGTATCTAAGTTATACCCCTGTCACACTACGACGTAACGAGCCAACATAAGCCTGACGTGCTCACGTTTCGTCATTACGTTGACATACTTTGTGTTATGTTATGACCACGTCAGAATGACGTTAGAGTGACGTCGAGCTACGTCACGTTACATCGTGTCACGTCGGCGCACGTCAAGGTTTTGAACCTGTTCAAAGCTTTCGACGTAACTCGAACGTAAGGGTTTACTTTTGCCGTATGTTCTGTACACGTTCGGTGAACATCAATGATGTTAAACGGATGTTAGTCAAATGCTGCTCACTATGTTCCACTATGTTCCACTACATTCCACTACGTTCCACTATGTTCCACTACATTCCACTACGTTCCACTATGTTCCACTACGTTGACCCACATTAAAGCCGGTGGAAATGTCCACACGGCGTAATGGGAACGTCAGGAGAACGTCAGGAGAATGTATGCCGAACGTACGTCCAATGTACATTCAGCGTTTCACCAATGTTTAATGACGTAAGTAATGTAAGGTAACGGAAAGCAACATAGTTCTGGTGATGGAATAATGTTCATAACGTTCCGTGAGCGTCATTACGTTGTCCTTTCTCGTTGAAGGATGCTATCACCACGCTTTACCGACGTTACGCTCTCGTCAACTACGCTGCATCCACGTTCAACTTGTGCCGAAATCTGCATACTACGCCGAGAAGTTCAACGTTTTTCACGTTCTCCCTACACTGACGTCGTTACGTTGTAGTGTGACAGGGCCTTTAGATATGTAGAATCAAATCTAGATAATTGATTTGTGTTCGAATCCCACTGAGCTTTTAACGTACGACACATTCACCATGACAGACGGATCCACCACTGCAACACTATGACGAAACCTGTTGACGTTGAAGGAGTCTCTAAGCAGTGACATGGTGACTGCGCCGGTGAGGTTCCTTTGACACTGCTTGAATCCACCGATATATTCTGTGTCGATGTTAACTTCCTACGCATACCCTTAATGCGTGGCTTTTCTGACTGAAAAAGACCTAATTCCGTTGGATTCAATATTTGAAATCGATCCGTACGGTGTGCTGCTCCAGTAGTGGATGCCTTTCGGTTCGTTTAGCTTTACCATGAAGCCTCAATCCCCATAGTGATAACAATGGTACATCGTCATTGGCGGTGGACGAAAATGCACTAGCAACGCATCAGGGTATATCACCTGGCAACACTAACACGGCCTCCAACGTCGTGAATTACTCATGTTACCGGCAACATGCATAATTGTTTTGGTTTTGAAAAGTTGATGCTTCATCGGACTATGCAGTTTTAAATACCACACAATAGACTAATAAATAATAGCCATACTCGATCATGATAACTCTGAATGTGTCAAGTTCCCGCATCAAAATGCACCCATCTTCTCAACGTTCTGAATCTTCATCAAAATGCTAACTAGTTTTTTTTGTGGATAAAAAGAGAATCTTTGGGTTTTATTTTTAATGATGGAGGACAGCTGTTTAAAAATAAAAGCGGATTTTCTTTCAAGGACTGCGTGCTCATGCAGGATTTGTGCTGTTTTTGTTGTTGTTGCGCGTTTGTTGTTGCACGTTTGTTGTTGCACGTTTTTTGTTGCGCGTGTGTTGTTGCGTGTTTGTTGTTGCATGTTTGTTGTTGCACTTTGTTGTTGTTGCACGTTTGTTGTTGCACGTTTGTTGTTGCACGTTTGTTTTTGCACGTTTGTTGTTGCACGTTTGTTGTTGCACGTTTGTTGTTGTTGCACGTTTGTTGTTGTTGCTATGTTACAGTGATGAAAGTGGTCTCTAGCAAAAAAAACGCGGAAATCAAGTGGCGATTATTACAATAACGGCGAAATTCCGCGAAGACGCGGATCTTCTCCCACCGACTTAGATAGCACTGTCAGGGAATCGCAGAAAAATGCTGGTGGTCAGGTTTCAACTAGTCTGATTGTGACTATATTATCGCCCATACCTAACTCGTATTTGTTTGGGTTTCATTTTCTAGCAACATTTAAGGTGATGTAAGAATGGGATTCGAAAAACCGAAATCCTGATATTTTTGTTGAATTTCTTCAGCATTGTCTTTGATCAGATAATCACTCATTATATTTATGTATGGCACACATTAAAGTGCTTTCAGTAAGTTTAACTTATTAGAAAAACATGTGTTTTATAACTCATCATATTGTTTTCATTATTAATATTAGGAGATCATACACTATAATTGTTGCACATTGTCTTTGATGGTACAGCAGTCAGGGTGGGCTAGGGAACCTGTCCCCTTGTTTTAATGATACAGCAGTCAGGCTGGGCTAGGGGACCTGTCCAATTACTTTGTTTGCTATATTTCATGGGAAAGCACTGAGTGGTGCGTCTTATCATATATTATCTTTGATAATATGTATAGGTCGGAAAAACAACAAAGGTTTTTTTTATATAATTAAAAATAAGTAAACATTACCAAGAACCATGTAGATATGCACACGTATCATAATCTCATATGATGAGTTATAAAACATATGTTTTTCTAATAAGTTATTCACTTTGAGAATAGTTTATGAATGGGTAAATATAATAATAATAATAATAATAATAATAACAATAATAATAACCAAACAATTGTTGCAAGTTTATTACACCATCTGCAAATATAAACACAGCACAATGTCCATTTGCATCCAGACAGAATGGTGGGCAGTGGGGGGAAAGTGATCGAGTTGGTGCAAGTTAGTGAATCACAGACCGGAAGTAGTGAATACAATGCAGGGTATGCCCGCATCCGGACAGAGCGGTGAGCAGTAGGGAAGGATGACAGTGATCAAGTCAGTGAATCAAGGTAGAACCTGAAGTGGCGAGTGTAGTGCAGTGTACGCCTGCATCCAGGCAGAGTGGTGATCAAGTCTGAGATCAAGTCAGTGAATCAAGGTAGAACCTGAAGTAGCGAGTGTAGTGCAGTGTACGCCTGCATCCAGGCAGAGTGGTGATCAAGTCTGAGATCAAGTCAGTGAATCAAGGTAGAACCTGAAGTAGCGAGTGTAGTGCAGTGTACGCCTGCATCCAGGCAGAGTGGTGATCAAGTCTGAGATCAAGTCAGTGAATCAAGGTAGAACCAGAAGTAGCGAGTGTAGTGCAGTGTACGCCTGCATCCAGGCAGAGTGGTGATCAAGTCTGAGATCAAGTCAGTGAATCAAGGTAGAACCTGAAGTAGTGAGTGTAGTGCAGTGTACGCCTGCATCCAGGCAGAGCAGTGAGCAGTAGGGTGGGTGGGGGGGGGGGGTGATCAAATCTGTGACTCAAAGTAGAACCGAGTGTAGTGCAGTATACGCCTGATTCCAGGCAGAGCCGTGGGGACGGATGATGAGGATCGAGTCTGTGAGAGTTGGCAAGAGCGGTGGGCAGTGGTGGTGAGGAAGGTGATCAAGGCACGGACCGGAAGTGGTGCAGTCGATGCAGTGTGCGTTCAAACAGTCAGCCATTTAATTTGGGCCCGCTCCAGACGGCTCTAAATAAATAACTGAAGACAGATGAATGAGTCAAGAGGGCCTGATGAGTCAAGTACCTATGTTTAGACCCCCCCTTTCACCCCCCCACCCCACCCCACACCTTGCTTGGAATGCAGTCTGATACTCGGCCACATTTGCTCAGCTCATTTTTGTGTATTTTTGTTGTCGTTACATTTTGTTGATTAAGCAGGGACAATTTTAATCGCACACAATTGGTCTTCCTCATCCCACTGCTCCTTGCACTGTCCTGGTAATGTCAAGTGCCAGGCTAGGTATAGTGACGAGTATAATTTGTTTAAGTCATTGGTTTGACTCGGTCAGGTGTAATCCCACTCACCAGATCTGCATACAATTAATCACAAACCACGTAAGCTTGAGTTATGTTAGTTCCCGAGCCTGACGCTGACGTCATTGAAAACAACCCATCTAATTACCCGCCATTCAATGCCCGCCTCTACATATTAAACATGCCAGCAGACGGTAGGGTGTTTCATTGCAGAAATCGCTACTAAATTATTTTCGCATCGCTTTAAGTTAGTGAGTTTAAGATTTGCTTGTTGTTTTAAATCCTAGAAACATCTGCGGTCATATCAGGATGGGTACCGACTTGTGAGAGTGCACACTGATGGCAACTTCATAGTGTTGCCCCACTGGGAAATCAGGCCACCGACACCATGACCTGATATCCCATTCAGTCACATTATCCTGACACTGAGCTAACCAGTCCTTGCATTATCCTATTAATGTTGGGTGCCAGGCTAGGTAGTGACAAGAATCAATTTTGTAAGTCAGTGGAGTCGTTTGACTTGGCTAAGGTTCAAACTCCCAACCTTGCGCACAGGAAGCTTGCATGCTACCGATTTGACCATCGCGTCCGGTAGGTGAGTTTAAGATCAGACACAGTGGCATTTGACTCTACCGACGAGTTTTGTTAAAGTTGCCTAGTCCGATGGTTTTGAGTTTGACATTTTTCTGAGATAAGTATATTAAGTTGATCATTATAATCTACCTTACTTTAGTTTGAAGTAAATTTTAATTGAAATGGCTTCCTTTTGAGATATTTGAAATTCAAACATGTGAAAATAATGTTGGCAAGCACACCAAAACTCTGATCCCATAGGCTTCTGCGGTAACAGGTTCTATTCAATCTGCTCAGTGTTCCCTCCTGTGTGGCAACAAATACTTAATATTTGCATAAGTATCTAAGGTGGATATGTAGAATCAAATCTAGATAATTGTTTTGATTTGGAAAATGTTATACTTCATCGGACTATGCATCTTTAACTTTGGCACCGGAACCTATTTTACTAACAAACCCCATTTCTATATTCTAAGAATGGGAAACCATCCTGGTTGTGGGAAAATCATCTTTTCTGGGGGAAAATCATCTTTTCTGGGGGGAAATCATTATTATAATATTGGTGTTATTATCTAAAATCCGCACTCTATAAGGCCCTAATATCCTAATGATGCCAATTGCTAGTATAGGCAAGAGAGGAATAAGTATAAATTATGGTTCGACTCCACCTGGTTTCGAACCCACTATCTCCTTCAATGAAATGCAGACATCCTACCCAACGGGCCATCCACCTCGGTCCGTGTCTAGTTGGTGGTACAGATACCACCGAGTACACGGGTACCGAAATCTGCCCCCATGATGCACCGTGCAGGGCTGGCAGTTGTCTTAGGTGTCCCGTCCAGAGGGGCACGGTTTTTGAATTCGGTTACAAGCCTGACTGCAGATAGTGGGCTTTAATTTAGGATTCAGGTTCACGGCGAAACTCATTCGTACAGGAGAAAGGCCGCTTGTGCCAGTCTGTTGAGGATGCCCTGGGAATGAACGTGAATTCTCACACGGGGGGAAAGGAAGGAGAAGAAAATGTTGGAAGCATTTGGCATGAGTTTGTTCTCCTGCAAATACCACACGTCAGGGCAGGCAGAGGCAGGGGAGGGGAGGGGAGAGGGGGGGGAGGGGAGGGGGAGGAAGGGAATAAGAGGGGAGGTGAAGGAGAAGGTGGAGAGAGCAGGGGGTATGGGGAGGGGAGAGTAAGGGAGGAGGAGGAGAGGGAGGGACGAGAGGCAGGGGAGGGGAGGGGAGGGGGGGAGGAGGGGGGGAGGGAATTAGAGGGTGAGGTGAGGGAGAAGGTGGAGAGAGCAGGGGTATGGGGAGGGGGGGAGAGAGAAAGGGAGGAGAGGAGAGGAGAGGAGGGGGAGGGGAGGGGAGGAGAGAGGGGAGAGGAGGGGATGGGGGGGAGGGAATAAGAGGGGAGGTGAAGGAGAAGGTGGAGAGAGCAGGGGGTATGGGGAGGGGAGAGAAAGGGAGGAGAGGAGAGGGAGGGATGAGAGGCGGGGGAGGGGAGATGAGGGGAGAAGAGGAGGGAACAGGGGATGGGAAAGGAAGGGAATAGAGGTGAGGGGAGGGGAGAAGAGGGGGGAGGGAGGAGGGGATAGAGTGGACAGAGGAAGGGAAGCGAGGGAAGCGGAGGGAAGGGAGAAGAGGGGAGAGAAGAGGGGAGAGAGGAGGGGATAGAGTGGACAGGGGATGGGATGGGAAGGGTATGGAGGGGAGGGGAGGGGAGAAGAGGGGGAGGGGGGAGGGGATACAGTGGACAGAGGAAGGGAGGGGAGGGGAGGGGAGAAGAGAGATGGCGCGGGGAAAGAGAGGGGGAGTAGAAGGAAATGGCGGGGCAGGGAAGGAAGGGGGAGGGGGGAAGGGGAGGGATAGGAATGAAATGGGAGGGAAGAGAAGGGAGGGAAATGCGCAGCTTATCGAAAGATGGGGAGAGATTGTGAAATGGCCCTCAGGGAATGAAAGTGACCTTTTATCGTATGAATGGTGAATTACGAAGGCTTCCAGGTCACATTTAAAGATCGTTTGATGGAAGCATTTCTATTTATCGTTGAGTGAATGCCTGGGAGTAAAGACATCAGTGATAAAGATCTAATTAGGCAGCTTTCAGCTGAAAACCCGCGTGCTATTTTCTGACCCACTAGACGTAGAGCTCGCGATGACTCAGGAGCTCGGGTCAAATGCATGTGAAACTACGGAATTGACACACAGTGAAGAAAAAGGAGTCGAGTTACCATACCGCAATTAAAAATACTATATCGCAATATATATTATAGATTTAAAAATAAAGAGAAATGATTTTGAAAAATGTGTAAAATTAAATGAAGACCAGATGCGATGGCCGAATGAGTTGAGCATCCGCCTCCAGTTCTGGTAGGTCGTGGGATTCGAACTCGCGGGTTTGAACCCCGGCCGAGTCAAATCAATTGCTTAAAATATTAATACTTGTCGCTACCTATCCTGGCACTCTGCATTACTAGGACAGGGAATGGAGCAGTGGCATGAGGAAGACCAATTGCCCATGATTATAATTTCTCCTTCTTAATCAACTAATGTACCAACAACAACAAAATCACCAAAAAGATCACTGACCCCAAGATCAAATTCCCCACGCCTTTGAAGCGATTGGCTCCCTGCTAATTAAATAGATATATTTGCAAACAAAAGAAAAGCAAAATACTAATACTAATCTTCTCCACTGAATATAAAACACTAACTGCAAGCTGGATACGAAGAGAAAGCAAGAACATCAGTCTCTGTGTGACTTTGACAATGAGAATGGGGAAAAGAAAGAAATAATCGCTTAAACCCATCGGACGCAGTGGCTGAATCGGTAAGAGCGCTGGCTCACTTCCTGTGCGACAGGTTCTGTATTTAAATCCAGGCCTAGCCAAACCAATGAATTACACAATTTATACTTTTGTCACTAACTAGCCTGGTGTTTGGCATTAATAGGATAGGGCAAGGACTGGTTAGCTCAGTATCAGGATAATGTAGCTGAGTGGGATATCGGATTATTAATACCAGTGGCATGGCCTTCCAATGGGACAGCACTAAAAAGTCGCCATGAGTGAGCACTGTCACAAGTTGGTACATGTCCTGATATATTGCTAGGACATTAACCCCCCCCCCCTAACGAATAAACCCATGTAAACGTGAGATATTGTTCGGTATTGGTTACCAGATCCAATACGGAATTATATATTTTAACAACTAGGTTCTCCGAAACTGACGATTCAGAGCGATGATTAAATTGGCAAATTTTCCATTTTTGTCGGGACTATCTCTCTGCATGTCTGAAATAAACTTTAATTAATGAGATCTGGAGAATCTCACACATCCATGTCCTTATGTATTATTCGAGGTGGGAGATTATCTACAGGGAAGGGGCCACTAGCTGACAAAAATACACGAGTTCAAGACCGGCTGTGGTGGCCGAATCGATAGAGTGCAGGCTTCGCATGCGGAAGGTCGGGAGGTAGAAACCTGACCGAGTCAAACCAATGACTTACCAAATAAATACTTGTCGCTATCTAGCCTGGCACCCAGCATTACTAAGATAGGACAAGGACTGGTTAGCTCAGTGTCATGATAATGTGACTGAGTGGGATATTGGGTAATGATGCCCGCAGTCTGGTATCATCCAATGGGGCAGCACTATAAAGTCGCCATGAGTGCGCACTGTCACAATTCAGTATCCATCCTGATATGACCTTAGATGTGGCCGGGGATGTAAAATTCCAATGAACAAAGAAAGGGGAATTCAAGGAATCGTTAAGAACACAACCTCAATCCCACTCACCCCCACTTCGCCCCCACCCACCCCCTGACAGTCGGCCAACTTATTTCCGCCCGTTCCGAGGGCAGTTATGACTAAAACTTATGACAATCCCGGAACATTGCAGCATATCAAAAGCTACAACCCATTCAAGCCCAACTCGGCTGCCCAGTGCGCAATGTACATGGACAATTATCCCACAGCCAGCTGATTATTCATCCTTATATTCTTAGCTCTGTGTCTCTATGAACAATCAAAAAGCTTCTTTTATTTAACAACGCCTCTAAAGCGCATTGATTTTCATCATAAGCTATTGGACGTTAAACATATGGTCATTCTGACATATTTCTTTGGAGGAAACCTGCTGCCACCATATAGGCTACTCTTTCCGATAAGCAGCAAGGGGTCTTTTATATGCACTTTCCCACAGACAGGAGAAAACATACCACAGCCTTTGATGAACCAGTTGTGGACCACTGGGTGGAATGGAAAATAGCTCAAACTGCAAATGGGTTCACTGAACAGGATCGATCAGATGACCCACACCTTCAAAGGTGGACATGTTACCGCCCGAGCTATGTCCCGCTCCGCTTATGAACATTCGGCGCATACAAATAGCTACGTGTTTAGAAATAGCATGATGCCTGATGGCTATAACCCATAATTCTAGACAATTTTAATTCAAAAGGCCTAAACTATTAGCCCTAGTGATTGAACGGTGAGTCACCATGGCAACTGTCCACACTCAGTGTTTATGAACAGCCACCACATGGCTAGCAACCACATAACGCCATTCGCTAAGTGTCCTCATTGGTGGATACAGGAGAAGGCCATATACATCAACCCGGCTGAAGCACCACGTGACCTCCAGAAATAGGACACCTTTGTTTGTTTTTTAAAAAAACAGCACAAAAAGTAGTATCGGATATTGGGGGTAAATAGGACACCTGCCTCAAGTAAGGGTGAGGGAGGACCAGTCTTAATACAGATATTGTGGGTTGTACATGCCCCCACTTCGCCCCCACCCACCACGAAGTGGGGGTATGCAGGTATTGCAGGTATAGCAATACCACAGGTATAGCAATACCTCAGGGAGCTTGACGCCCCTGCCTTGCAGAGTTGTAAACCACTGCCTTGTGGTACAGGTCCTTGACAGAACCGCAGGCTAAGGGAGCAAACCCTAAACAGAAAACCATGTCACTGTGGCAGCATTAAGGGCGGTTGATGTATGGAACTCCCAACATCTCCCGACCAGCCACTGCAGGGACAAATAGTTTTGCGCCTGTCTTGACATGTTCTTGCCAGTGTGAAACCTCTATTTGCTCCCCGAGAGAGTGCCGCTGGTAACTTGCAAAAGCCAGCAGCACTTCAACACTTTTGCAGGCAGCTTTCATGAAATCAACATCAAGAAGACGGAGGTGCTGTACCAACCCAACTCTACAAGAACCCGAGAGGAGAAGATCATGGTTGACGGAAACAAGCTGAACTCTGTTCCGGAATTCACCTATCTCGGAAGCACTATATCAAGTGATGGACGCATTGATGCTGAGATACAGAGGAGGATGGCCAAGGCTAGTGCATCTTACAGCCGACTACGCCAGAGTCTCTGGAACAACCACCATGTGACCATTCGGGTCAAAGGTAAGAATTACCGCGCATTAGTGCTATCCACCCTCCTATACGGAGCCAAGGCCTGGACAGTGTACAGACGGCAGGTGAAAAAGCTGCATGCCTTCATGATGCGACATCTGCGTTCAATCATGAGGCTAACCTGGAAGGACAAAGTGACGAATAAGGAAATACTCGAACGGATGGGGCTGCCGTCTATGGAAGATCTTCTGATCAAAAAGAATCTCCGGTGGACTGGACACCTCATGAGGATGTCATCAGACAGGCTACCAAAGCAGATCAAGATACCATCAAGAGAAACCTGAAGCTGAGAGACATTAAGACCGACTCATGGACGCAACTCTCACAGCAGAAAGCTAAATGGAGAGCGGCAGTCAAGTAATGAAAGCAGTCTTTGTCGCATCGCGACCGACAGCATGATGATGATGACATGTTCCCTGGGAAGGACTGAAGCTGCGACCCAGCATGCCGGGTAGCAGCTTCAGCTTCCACAGCAGAAGTTGTCATCGATGCCCCTGCCACCCTTAACTGGTATTATACACGCTACACTTTAGACTCACTTTGCACCTATAACCAGATGCCTCTTGATGGCTTGCCTGGTAGCGTCATTGCCATACATTTGTTTCTAATGTAGATTGAGTGCAATTGTTATGGGAAATATTTTACATCAGATAAAACCATGTGGATTCACCAACTCCCCCCCCCCCCACTTCCGGCATGCAAACCGTGGTTACAGGCTGGGTTCCGAAGGCCCATATTGACTGGTTCTCCATCCCATTAAAGCTAAGATTCCATATACGCGGTATGCAGTGTGCAGATGCGACAAAAATGGACAAACATGTACACGCACGGTGGTGCTTCGATATGTCCGGATGAGAATTCAAATGACACAAAGTGGATCGCTGAATGGACCGATCGGTGCGAATGGCATGCCGCATACTGCATATATGCAATCTTAGCTTAAGGGGTCATCCACAGTTTTCAAAATTTTCAGTCAGACAAAGCGTATGACAGGGTGTAATATAACTGGAATGCCTGGCCATCTGAGCCCCAGATATACCACTTACTCTTCCCAGGTGCGTTCTGACAACTGTCTGTCAGTTCACACCTGATGCCCCTCTCCAACAAACTCATAAGCAAGAAAGGGAAGACAAGTCATGCAATATTGACAGTGAAGAAGTTGTGCTTTATTGGCATCAACTCCTGTTCACCTACTAGCGACCTATCACCCTGACTCCTTACCTTCTGTCCACAGAGAGCCTCATTACTCTCTTTAGTATGTATATGAATCAGTGCCTACAGCCCATTAACCGGAGTCCCATGGTTGTTGCACACAGCTCAGTTTGTATATGAAAGGTGGTGCATTAGACAGAGTGTCTGGGTTCCTGCCCAAGAGAAGAGTGTGTCTCACTCAAGAGTCAAGAGTAGAGTGTTCACTTCAAGAGTCCATCCAGAAGTCTCCCAGAGTGTCTGGAGCAGTGTGTACAGGATAATCAATATCAGAATGAGGTTTGTGTGGTCAGGTGGGGCAAAGGGGTGCAGGTGACTGGGCCTCCCACAGCCAGCCAATCGGATACCCTCTACAGCCTTGGGGGTGGGGGTGGGGGTGGGGGGCGACGCCCTAATAGGGGCTGCTGTCACTCAACCCCGGCTGCAGGTGGTGTCCATAATGAATGCAGAGTGGATGGGTGTGCCTGCCCATCGGTCCTGTGGTAACAGGTAGTTTCAGTCAGTTACAATAAATATATATATTCAATATGTCCTTCTCCTCCACTTGCACCCTTACTGGTGCATAGAGGGAACATTTCACCAAACATTAACTGTCTCTTATATAGGAACATCTCATCATAATCCCGGGCACTATGTATTAACATATATTTCCATAGCCTAATATGTCACACAGCGAGTGGGGCACTGATTGCTTTTCTATTATATAACCTTGGTCGCCACTCCATCGCCCGAGGATAATAATGCTCTCTGCCAATATATAATTCCGAACCAAAAATCCGTATATTTTTACAAGGGGGACGGGACGGTGTCACAGTCAAGAACGACTTTCATCGTTTAATAAAATGCTGCTATTTTGATGACATACCTATTGTTCTGTATTAAAATGTTGTGGCGGACTACTTTGAAGGGGAGAGGGGGACTCTTGAAAAGTACTACTCTTTGTAGGAGGTTGACAATGTTGAAAACGTTGATTAGCCCTAAGCCGGTGTAAAGATTTCAAATTCCCCCCATATTCAAGTTCCCCCCCGGGAACTTGAAAACGTTTTCAAATTCCTCCCAGGGGAATTTGAAAAGTTTTCAAGTTCCCTCCCTCGTTTTAACTTTCCCTCCCCCTGGGGATTATAATCCACACCATCTTAAATGAAATAAAAATGAACTACGGCCTGACATACACACACAGACATACAAAAATCTCTTATTTTGTGAAATTTCATGAAATATTCGATTTTTCATGAACTTTAATTTTTTTGGACATTTTTTATTTTCCATGAAATTTTCGATTTGTTTAACTTTTCAATTTGTTGTGCTTTTTTGAGTAATTAAAAAAATATAGAATTTTTGTGTGAAATTCTTTATTTTCGTGAAATATACATTTTTGTGGTGGAATTTTTGCGTGAAATTGTTCGATTAACAAAAAAACTTTTTGGGGAAATTTTGGTGACTACTATTACTATTTTTCATAAAATTTCCGATCTTTTTAAAACTTTTACATTTTTGTTGAATTTTCTTTATTTTTAAACAATTTTAAATTCCAGGAGGGGGGAATTTGAAAATACGGGGAGGAATCTGAAAACTGTTTTTAATTCCCCCCCGGGAATCTGAAAACGTTTTTAATTTCCACAGAGGGAAGTTAAGACCGTTTTCAGATTCCCGGGGGGGAACTTGGGAAGGGGGGAAGTTGAAATTGTAGATTGTTGAATAGGGGGGGATTTGAAAATAGGGGGAGGAATCTGAAAACTGTTTTTAATTCCCCCCCCCCCCAGGAATCTGAAAACGTTTTTAATTTCCCTGGAGGGAAGTAAAGAACGTTTTCAGATTCCCGGGGGGGTGGGGGGGACTTAGGAAGGGGGAAGTTGACATTGTATTCCTGGAGGGGGGAATTTGAAAATAGGGGGAGGAATCTGAAAACTGTTTTTAAGTTCCCCCCCAGGAATCTGAAAACGTTTTTAAGTTCCCCGGAGGGAAGTTAAAAACGTTTTCAGATTCCCGGGGGGGAACTTGAGAAGGGGGGAAGTTGAAATCGTTACACCGGGCCCTGAATGGTGCAGCGACAGGACAAGGTGTGAGTAGTATATGCAGAGTGTATGCTGGCCCGGGCACCCGGTGTAGTAAGTTCAAAACACTACCCCACAAAAACACTACGGTAGTGTTTTCAACCTAGGTTCAAAACACTACGGTAGTGTTTTCAACCTGGTTGAAGGTAGGTTCAAAACACTACTGTGGCCACGCTCAAAACACTATCCTTAAGATCAAAACACTACCTTTAAGTTCAAAATACGACTATTTTCTTAGGGTGGGGCAGTATGTAGTAAGGTGGGTCAGTAGGGTTGTTGTTGGTTGTTGTTTTACATCCTAGCATCATCTAAGGTTATATCAGGATGGGTACCGACTTGTGACAGTGCACACTCATGGGACTTTATAGTGCTTCCCCACTGAGAGACCAGGCCACCGGCCAGATATCCCACTCAGTCACATTAGCCTGACACTGAGCAAACCTTGCCCTATCCTATTAATGCCGAGCACCAGGCTAGGAAGCGACAAGTATAAATTTTTAAGTTATTGGTTTGACTATCAGCGTATACTAATATGTGGTTAGACGCTGCAGCACTATCAGCGTATACTAATACGTGATTAGACACCACAGCACTATCAGCATATACTACTAATACATGCTTCAAACATCGCAGTACGGTCAGTGTATACCAATATGTATACGTATACCAATATGTACATTTTGCGGCACTACAACCCCCATTGCTGTGGCATGATAGTGTTTTGAACGTACGTAGGGGTAGTGTTTTGAACTTAACAGTCATGTTTTGAACTTAAGTTCAAAACACTACAGTAGTGTTTTGAACTTAGGTTCAAAACACTACCGTAGTGTTTTGAACGGGGTAGTGTTCTGAACGTCCTACACCGGGCGGGGTAGTACAGTGGTTAGAGCACTCCCTACCTGTGCGGGAAGTGGCGGGATCAATCCTCGCCGAGTCAAACCAAAGACATACAATATTTGTATTTGTCACTACCTGCTCTTGTGCTCGGTTTTGTTAGGGCAAAGCAACGGCTGGTTGGCTGTGTTGTGTCAGGATATGTGACTAGGAGTGGGATATTGGGAAGTATGGTGCCGGTGGCACACTATCCGAGTTGGGAGCAACACTGTAAAGTAACTATTAGAGAGCGCTGTCTGGATCGGTCCTGAAAGGACCTAAGATGATGCTAGGACATAAAACTCCAAATAAACCAACCAACTGACCATTTTTGACTAAATTATCCTGAATTGAAAAATAGCTGAAAAATCAGTGCTTCGGCGCTGACAATAGAACTTATTCAGCAGATATATACCAACAACCACATACACAATTACCTCTGATGTTGCTAGGACATAAAACCTCAAATAAATCAAACTGAACTAACTCGGGCAGAAGGCGCGATGTCCGCCGCAAGGTGTCGCCACTGATCTCCTGTCGGCGACTTACACGCCATGTGTGTGTGGTGGTGGGCGGAGGGTGATGGTTGGTGAGTGGTGGTGGGTGGTAGGTGGTGGTGGTGGTGGTGGTGGTGGTGGTGGTGGTGGTTGGTGATGGTGGTAATGGTTGCGGTGGTTGGTGGTGGGGTTAGCGGGGGGGGGGGGGGGGGGGCTTTACCTGAGCACCTTTCACGGTCCAACGCACACAGCATCTGCCCATAACACTGAACACCTCCCAGAGTCTAAACCCATGGCCTAAAAGCCCGGACCGGGGAGGACCACTTCCGGTGTCAATGGTTTGACTTGACTGTGGTTTGAGCCTGTGCGTTCGAATCCCACGAACTACCACACGGGGGGGGGGGGGGGAGCGGGCATTCTCATTATATTCACATAACGCATTATAGAGCACATGGCTGCATACCATACTACGAAAGTACATGTTACATGTTATATATGTTACACATGTTACATATGTAACTAAATATGAAACATACGCAACATATGATACACATATTACACATGTAACATATGTAACATGCGCAACATATGATACATATATAACATGTGATACATATATTACATGTTATTGTTACGTATGTTACAATAGCAACAATTCAAGGAATATATGTGATGCTTTCTCATCCATCCATTTCTCATCCATCCATTTCTCATCCATCTCATCCATCCTTTCTCATCCACCTGGTGTTGATGTTGGCACCAGCTAGATCCTCCGCCATGGTCCAGTGCACATTACTCAAGTAGAAAAGCTGCAACTAGCACCTACCATCGCCTCACACGGACATCCGTGACTACGGGAAGAGGAACTCACCTAATGAGAGAAACAACGAACAGTTACTCACGTACTGATGCATGAGGCAGGAGTTACTTAATTATCACCTGGGGCCATATGCAGGACGCGGTGTTAGCGAGCCAAAACGCATTTAGACAGGATTTCTGGTTTAGCGCCGAAAAGTCGGTATGCACGAGTCAGTGATAGGCCTAACACCGCGCGTTTAAGGTCTGCGACACTAACCCCGTTTCATAGGACGTTTAAGGGCGGTGTTAGCATAAGGTTGTGGCCAAATCTATTCAATGCTATCATATTTAACAGAATTAAATACGCAATAAGTGAAATTTTATCAATTTAACCCTAAATTCGAAGCATTATTAAGGCTACCGCCGCATTGGCGGCGATATTAATAGTTATATTTTCGAATCGACGAACGTAAAGTAAACAAATCGCCACCGCCGCCGCATCGACGTCGCTTTCCATACTGGCGGCGGTGGCGGTTTGTTTACTTTATGTTCTTCGATTCGAAAATATAACTATTAATATCGCCGCCATTACGGCAACAGCGTTAATATTGCTTCGAATTTAGGGTTAATTTCATCAAATTTCACTTATTGCGTATCTAATTCTGTTAAATATGATAGCATTTAATATATTTAAGCCTAATATATGGGTACAGACGCAGAGGGATTTCCCAAATCTATAAATAAATTCACGTTTAACTATAATGAAAGTGTTACGCGCTCCTGCATACGACTTGACAGAGTTCCCGACGTCGGTGATAGCTAAACAGTAACAGGCTCTAACACCAAACCCCACTAACACGGACTCCTGCATATGGCCCCAGATGAGTTGTACATTAATAGGTAAACAGATGGAGGGGGGCATGGATGGATAGATATTTGTATATTCATAGATAGAGAAAGATGGGTGGATGGAGGGATAGATGGCTATATATATATGTGTATATTTACAGGTAAATAGATAGATGGATAGATTGAAGAATAGATGGATATATTGGTAAAGAGATATTTGTATAGCTATAAGAGATATATGGTCAGATGGATAGATGGATGGATGGACAGATATATATTTGCATATGTAAATATATAGAGGGATAGATTGAATAATAGATAATAGATACATGGAAAGATATTTGTATAATCTATAAGTAAATAGATAGATGGATGGATAGACAGATAGATAGTCACACAAATATGTCAGAAACACCTACATAGAAATTTATCACAACAGTGATGGATGATGACATACCAATAACATCAACAGTAATAACGACATTAATAATACCAATATCAACAGTAATAACAATAATAACAACAATAATATCAAGAGTAATAACGACATTAATAATACCAATATCAACAGTAATAACAATAATAACAACAATAACATCAACAGTAATAACGACATTAACAATAATAATAAGAACACTATTATCAACAGCAATGAGGTCATCAATAACAACAATAATAATAACAATAATATCAACCGTAATAAGGTCATCAATAACAATAACAATAATAATAACAATAATAACAATAATAATATGAACAATATTATCAACAGCAATGAGGTCATCAATAACAACAATAACAACAACAATAATAATAACAATAATAATAAGAACAATATTATCAACAGCAATGAGGTCATCAATAACAACAATAATAATAACAATAATATCAACCGTAATAAGGTCATCAATAAGAACAATAATAACAATAACACTAATAATAATAAGAACAATATTATCAACAGTAATAAGTTGTGGGGGCGTTCACCTTCAACACGCCAGAGTGGGTTTACTCTGCGGTTGCAGCTCGGGTTCAGTTGAGAAGGGCATGGGATCGCGCCCCCATCAGGGTAACGTGTATTGATGTGACTGCAATGGTGCTGGTAAAGTGGTTAGGCCCCGCCCCCTGCCGGTTATCGAGTTAACTGTGGTCGAGGTGGGGGAGTGGGAGGGGGAGTCGGAGGGGGAGTGGGAGGGAGGTGTAGCGGGTCTAGGTCATGCATGGAGCGTATTATATATATATAGGTTTGTGGGTTCGAGCTGTGGCTTTCTAGATAACGTAGACACTACTGCGATAGAGACGGTGCTCACGGTGAGGAGGGGAGGGGGAGGAGGGGGAGGAGGAGGGGAGGAGGAGGGGAGGGGGAGGAGGGGGATGAGGAGGGGTGGAGGAGGGGGGGAGGGAGGGGGGGATGGGGGAGGAGGGGAGGAGGAGGGGAGGAGGAGGGGAGGAGGAGGGGAGGAGGAGGGGAGGAGGAGGGGAGGGAGGGGGGACGGGAGAGGAGAGGGGCGGGAGAGGAGAGGAGGGCAGAGGGAGGGGAGAGGGAGGGCAGGGAGGGGGATGGGAGGGGAGGGGAGAGGAGAGGAGAGGGAGGGGGATGGGATGGGAGGGGGAGAGGAGGGGAGAGGAGGGGAGAGGAGAGGAGAGGAGAGGAGAGGAGAGGAGAGGAGAGGAGAGGAGAGGAGAGAGGAGAGGAGAGGAGAGGAGAGGAGAGGAGAGGAGAGGAGAGGAGAGGAGAGGAGAGGAGAGGAGAGGAGAGGAGAGGGGAGGGAGGGGGAGGAGGGGGAGGAGGGGGAGGAGGGGGAGGAGGGGGAGGAGGGGGAGGGAGGACGGGGGAGGGGGTGGCGTGTGGGGGCTATATTGACGTTGATTAAGTTGTAAAGGGCAAAGGTTAAAGCTGCATAATCTGTTGAAATCTTCAAAACCAAACCACTTACATAAATTTGGTCATGATCCCACATACCAAACTTAGATACTGGTGCACTTAATTCCAAATACCAAACTTAGATACAGGTGCACTCAATACCAAAATATTCGCGGGGTATGGGGATCCAGCATTTCGATGTGTACGTCTAAATTAGTATTTTAATTTCAAATATCCCCAACGCTAGAAGCCATTTATAACAACAATTACTGTCAAACTATAAAGTAAGGTAGATCATAATGACCAACCTAATATATTTATCTAAAATAAACATGAATTAAAAAAAGGTAGAAACTTGGGACGCAGCTTTGAATTCGAAGGAGGGAGGATCATGGATTGTGGGAAAGTAAGTTGGTTGGTTGTTGGAATCTTACATCCTGGCAACATCTAAGGTCATATCAGGATGGGTACTGACTTGTGACAGTGCACACTTATGTTGACTTTATAGTGCTGCCCCACTGGGAGATCAAGGTGCCAACACCATGACCTGATATCCCATTCAGTCCCAGTATCCTGACACTGAGCCAACCAGTCCTTGCCCTATCTTAATAATGCAGAGCACCTGCCTTAGAAGCGACAAGTATTATTTTTTAAGTCATTGGTTTGACTCGACTAGGGTTCGGTGAGAAAGTAATACCCCATCACCCCAAACTAGTTCTCACTACGTTTTTGAAAATGTTGCTGAATGGACTCAAACTGTGTGCGAACGGAATGGACATAGTAGAACAGAATGGTCCAGAACTTTGAACGTGCCCAATATTTTCTTAGAGCCACGTTCTACCCCGACCACCGCCCGTTTTAGAATGTGGTCAGACGTTTTGAGAACTAGTTTGGTGTGACAGGGGTATAAGAGAACTGGATGAAAACCTCAATGGAACCCTGCACAGTTTGAACACAGGACTGTGCCTGCAAATTGTCAACCTCCATAAACTGACAGATCTGTTCCGCGGCGCACTAGAGCATGCGCACTTGAAATAGAGCATGCGCAGAAGTCCGAGAACTGGGTCACGCGCTGACAAATCAGACAGAAATGGGGTCAGATGACACGACAACATCGAGACCAAATAATGTCGCTTAACGTTGCATTGTCCGATGATTTTAAATTTGGTCATTTTTAAAGATAAATATATTAAGGTCATTGCTATAATCTATCTTCCTCATGTTTGAAGTAACATTTATTTTAAATGGCTAACTTTTGAGATATTTGAAGTGCAAATATGCCAAATTAATGTTGGCAAGCACACCGTAAGGTTTGACTCGGGTGGGGATAGATTTCGCAACCTACCATATCATATGGGTAACCGGATTTTAATCATCTTTCTTCAGTAAACAATTTATTCATCAACAAATTTATTCTTTTTTTCACATTCTAGATGGGTGTTTCTGTAGTTACCTTTTTGTTTGTTTGATGGTTTAATCCTAGCAAAATCTAAGGCTATTCATATCAGGACTGGTACCGACTTTTGACAGTGTGCACTTATGGCGACTTTATAGTGCTGCCCCACTGGCAGATGCTGGCACCATGACCTGATATCGCAGTCACATTATCCTGCCACTCAGCTAACCAGTTCGTATCAATTTTATAAGTCGTCGCTTTGACTCGGCTAGGATTCGAACTTCCGACCTTCCGCATGGGAAGCTTGCGCTCTACCGATTCAGCCACCACGTCCGGTACTAAATTAAGATGATGGCTTATTGGAGTATGGGTAAGTTTGGTATTAGGGGTCATGTCAACGGCTGTTATCATAAATGGGGTGGATGCCTCAAGGCCCGGTCACATACACGTTAGTGGACGTAATTGAACGTGGTGGAGGCTAACGTAGTTGAACGTAGTTGAACGTAGTTGAACGCACCAGCATCCATACTTCTCCAGTACGTTCAACTAGGTTCAACTACGTTCAACTACATTCAACTACGTTAGCCTCCAATACGTTCAACTACGCCCACTAACGCAGGCCTTAAGAGAGAGCAAGAGAGCGGCAGAGAGTTGACATGATAACGAGAAAGACAGCAAGAGAGCGAGAGTGATAGAAGAACGAGAGAGCTAGAGGGGTAGCAAGAGAGCGAGATAACGAGGGTGCGAGAGAGGGTGAGTGAGGGAGCGATATAGGGGGAGCGAGAGAGAGGGATCGAGAGAGGGGGAGCGGGAGAGAGGGTGGGAGAGAGGGTGAGAGAGAGGGCGAGAGAGAGGGCGAGAGAGAGGCCGAGAGAGAGGGCGAGAGAGAGGAGTGAGCAAATAATAGAGAGCTTGAAGAAGAGAGTGAGATAAAGAGTGAGAAAGAGGGTGAGACTGTGACTAGTGTGAACGAGAGTGCAATAAAGCAAGAGAAAGATAGCGAAAGAGAGAGAGAGAGAAAGAGATAGAGAGAAAAAGAGAGAGAGAGAGAAAAGAGAGAGAGAAAGATAGTGGTCGGTCAACAAACCACAAAACCAATATGATCGGCGCAAAGTCGGGGAGGAAGGGAAACCCAATATGCCAATTAATCAATGTGCTACCTCATAACTGCCACATTTTTGATGAATTTGTTTCGTGACCTTTTGGTCCAATTTCATTACCTGTACCATAATTGCTGAATGATGCTGTCAGTGTCATTTTGGAAACGTCGGTTATCATAAACGACATGTGGACCTCATCAGGGCTGTACTTGGGTGGGTGACTGACTGCTTGGAGAAGAAAATCCAATAGGTGCAGTGTACAAGGTGCAATGAACAAGGTGCAATGTACAAGGTGCAGTGCACAAGGTGCAATGAACAAGGTGCGGTGTACAAGGTGCAGTTTACAAGGTGCAGTTTACAAGGTGCAGTTTACAAGGTGCAGTGTACAAGGTGCAGTGTACAAGGTGCAGTTTACAAGGTGCAGCTTACAAGGCGCAGTTTACAAGGCGCAGTTTACAAGGTGAGGTGTACAAGGTGCAGTTTACAAGGTGCAGTGTACACGGTGCAATGAACAAGGTGCAGTGTACAAGGTGCAGTGTACAAGGTGCAGTTTACAAGGTGCAGTTAACAAGGTGCAATGAACAAGGTGCAGTTTACAAGGTGCAATGAACAAGGTGCAGTGTACAAGGTGCAGTTTACAAGGTGCAGTGTACACGGTGCAGTTTACAAGGTGCAGTGTACAAGGTGCAATGTACAAGGTGCAGTGAACAGGGTGCAGTTTACAAGGTGCAATGTACAAGGTGCAGTGTACAATGTGCAGTTTACAAGGTGCAGTGTACAACGTGCAGTGTACAACGTGCAGTTTACGAGGTGCAGTGTACAAGGTGCATTGTACAAGGTGCAGTTTACAAGGTGCAGTTTACAAGGTGCAGTGTACAATGTGCAGTTTACAAGGTGCAGTTTACAAGGTGCAGTGTACAATGCGCAGTTTACAAGGTGCAGTGTACAATGTGCAGTGTACAAGGTGCAGTTTACAAGGTGCAGTGTACAAGGTGCAGTGCACAAGATGCAGGGGCCATCCTCATTCAGCCTCATGATGCACAAAATTAGTAGCGGCTGAGTAGTGGCATTGTCACGGGAGGTGGTGTAACACACAGGGGGGACATCACGCCTAGAGCGGGCTCGAACTCATATTGCTGCCATTCCGGGGCGAGCGACCTAACCATTAGTCCATTGCGGCTCCCTGATGCAATCATTTTACTAATGCCTACCTATGCACGTGGCATTTCATCTGGGGAGGTAATCACACCCACCAACCCCCTCCCACTCACCAGCCCGTCCCCCCACAAGCCCCCTCCCACCGAACAACCTCCTCCCACCAGCCCCGTCCCACCCACCAACCTCCTCCCCCCCCACCAACCCCTCCCCCCACAAGCCCCCTCCCACCCAACAACCTCCTCCCACCAGCCCTGTCCCTCCCACCAGCTCCGTCCCTCCCACCAGCCCCTTCCCACCCACCACCCCCAACCAACCCCTCCCTCCACAAGCCCCCTCCAACCCAACAACCCCTCCCACCCACCAGCCCCCCCTCCCCCCCCAACCCCCTCCCACCCACCACCCTCCCCCAACCCCCCAACCCCCTCCCCACCCACCACCCCCTCCCCCCACCACCCCCTCCCACCCCCCCACCCCCCCTCCCACCCACCACCCCCTCCCACCCATCCCCCCTCCCACCCCCACCCCCCCCACCCAACCTCCCCCCACCCACCAGCCCCTCCCCCACCACCCCCTCCCCCACCACCCCCCCCCCCCACCAACCCCCTCCCCCCACCACCCCCTCCCACCACAACCCCTCCCACCCACCAGCCCCGCCCCCACCCCCCCCCACCCCCCCCCCACCAACCCCCCACCCCCACAACCCCCTCCCACCCACCAACCCCTCCCCCCCACCAGCCCCCTCCCCCACCAGCCCCTCCCCCACCCACCAACCCCCCCCACCCACCACCCCCCTCCCACCCACCCCCCCCACCCCACCTCCCCCACCCACCCCCTCCCCCCACCCCACCAACCCCAGCCCCCCCCCACCCCCCCCCCCACCCCCCCCTCCCACCACCACCCCTCCCCACCCCCCCCCTCCCCACAGCCCCCCCCACCCACCACCCCCTCCCACCCCAGCCCACCCCCCACCCCCACCAGCCCCCCCCCACCCACCCCCCCACCCCCAACCCCCCCCCCACCCCCTCCCCCCCACCCCCCCCACCCACCCCCCTCCCACCCCACCCCCCCCCCACCCTCCCCCCCACCCCCTCCCCACAACCCCCCCCCACCACCCCCCCACCCCCCCCCCCCACCCCCAACCCCTCCCCCCCACAGCCCCCTCCCACCCACAACCCTCCTCCCACCCACCAGCCCCCCCACCCCACCCTCCCCCCCCCCCACCGCCCACCCCCCCCTCCCAGCACCCCCTCCACCACCCCCTCCCCACCCACCAGCCCCCCCCCAACCTCCCTCCCTCCACAGCCCCCTCCCACCCATCAGCCTCCCCCACCAGCCCTTCCCCATACAAACCCCTCCCACCCATCAGCCTCCCCCCCCAGCCCTTCCCATACAAACCCCCTCCCACCCAACAACCCCTCCCACCCACCAGCCCCTCCCCCAACCAGCCCCCCCCACCACCACCCCCTCCACCCACCAACCTCTCCCACCCACCAACCTCCTCCCACCCACCAACCTCCTCCCACCCACCAGTCCTCCCCCACCATCCCCTCCCTCTACAAGCCCCCTCCCCCAACCAGCCCCCCTCCCACCCACCAGCCCCGTCCCACCCAACAACTTCCTCCCACCACCAGCCCCTCCACCCACCAACCCCCTCCACCCACCAACCCAGCAACACCTGTCCCACCCACCAACCCCCTCCACCCACCCAGCAACACCTGTCCCACCCACCAACCCCCTCCACCCACCCACCCAGCAACACCCATCCACCCACCAACCCCCTCCCGCCCACCAACGCCTCCGAAGACCACTCAGCAGGTACCGAGCCGTGCCGATAACTAATTCCCTTAAAAGTCACTTAGGTCGGCGCAACGTGTCGGGCAAGGAGCTCTGCAATAAAAAATATATACACAAAAAAAGAACAACAACAAAAAAGAGGAGAAAAACCTGCTAATGTGTTCCAGCTCATAGACATCCGTCACGAGAACCTAGAGAAGGTGCGATCCTGGTGGGTGAGCGGGGGAGGGAGAGGGGAGGGGGGAGGGGGGAGGGGACGGGGGTGAGGGGGAAGGGGAGGGGGAAGGGGATGGGGAGGGGGAAAGGGGAGGGGATGAGTTGGGGTAGAGGAGAGCGAAGGGGAGGGGCAGGGGAGGAGCAGGGGGAGGGGGGGGGGGCGGAGGATGGGAGGACATGGGGAGCGGAGGAAGGGGGGGGGGGCAGGTGGGGAGAGGGGCTCAGTGCTGAAGCCCTCGAATTACTCAGCTAAGCAGGTAAATTATAACGGCACATCACGTGACCTCCACACAAAGTAGTGAGATCAATGCTGGTCGGCTAGACTACACCATTTAGAACTGAGCCTCGTCCATTATGCAAATTAGCTCATTGTGTGGTGGTGGTGGTGGTGGTGGAGGTGGTGGTGGAGGTGGTGGTGTTGGTGGTGGTGGGGTAGTGGTAGTGGTGGTGATTATAATGGTGGTGGTTATAATGGTGGTGGTGATGGTGGTGGTGATGGTGATGGTGGTGGTGATGGTGATTAGTGATGATGATAGTAGTCGTGGATGTAGTGGTGGTGATAGTGATGGTGGTGATGGTGATGATGGTGGTGATGATGATGATGATATTATTTGTGGATGTGGTGGTGGTGATAGTGGTGGAGATATTGTTGATGGTGTGTGGGGGGACGGTGTCCTTGTTGACATTGACACCTCCGTGGGATGGAGCCCATGATGACATTGCATAATTGATCTGGTTCTCAGACCAGCTTGCTAATGGGTCGGGTGCCTACCGCCATTTTTGGAGTGACCCACATCAGCTTGCCTGACTAGTATTTCTGTCTACAATTAATACTGGGATATGCATATTTACGACATATATTACACAAATTGTATAAGGATAGTGACAAACCCTTTATTGTGTGTAATAGGCTCTGTAGTGGTTCTGTAAAGGATTGACTGTACGCAACGACGTCTGTGTATCATGTGGTTTATTTCCAACTCCCTTCGTGCGCTGTTTCCGGTCCGGTCCATCATACCCGCTAGTGACCAGCGGTACATACATAAAACTTACATCCTCCCTTTTCCGACAATGAGCAATTAAGGCTAATGACCCTTAAGGCTAACACATAACGCTTTTGGCTGCGATGTCGCATTCCGGTTCTCCACATGAACTGGGTATCATAGTCCGTGGTATGCAAGTCCTTGTTCATACAATCGGCGCAGTTATGCACATTTTGCATTTGATATATTTGTCAATTTGATAACAATTCTTAATGCTCTGAGAAATAATAAAGGTTTGAATGACTTAATTTTAACATTGTCTGTTTCATCCTGTTATTTCTCTCACTCGCTCCACGCTTTCCGTCGTGACATGGGACTCAGCCTCTCTTCTTGTCAAACGGTAACAACTCAATAATAGGAGACAGACAAGTATGATCAAAATAGACAAATGAAGAAACGGGAAAAGAAGAAAAAAAAAACACAAAAAAACAAACAACATATAATCATCATAGAATTACAACAGTATTGTTTAACTTTGCTTTGATTTGCTAATGTCGTTTAGCATCAATTACATTTAAATACAATAGTTCGCATTTTATTTTGAAATCTTTCGTCATTGTATTTCTCATGTGACTACATCATTCTATATGCATTTAAGTTTACGGTGTGCCATGGCCTACGCTAGCAGTTCTGTTGTCTATGTAAAATACCTCTACTCCTACTTTTTTGTTTAGGGCATTCGGAATCTGGTGTGGACGTAGTGGTACTTTTTATTGTCTGTTTTGGAATTTCTGGCATATCGTGAAACACGATATCATGTCTTCTATTTTCCCTTGCAGGCCTGGCCAAAAAACGTAATCCCTTGCTAATTGTTTGCTTTTTGTAATGCCTGGTGGGTTTCATGTATTAATGCTAGTATGTGTGATTGTGATTTTTAAGGTATTATTATTCTGTTGCCTTTGAACAGCAGGACATTTTGTGCCGTTATTTCATGTCTGTATGTGTGAACTGTTTTTGTGTTGGGTGTTAGCTGATTGGTGTGTTCTGGCCAACCTGTTTCTGTCAGCTGTTTCAGCTCTTGCAGCGTTTAATTGTTTGCTGTTTCGGCTCTGATCTGCTGTGTGCTGTCGCCTATGATGTTGACTGCTGCTACGGTCAAGTTTGTGTCAAATAGGTTGTTTGGCTCTATTGACAAGCTATGGTCTTGGGACAGCGCATCTGCAACATACATAGATGAACCGTTTATGTGTTTTATGGTGAGATCATAATTGAACAGGTGCATGCGCATACGTTGCATGCGTGAGGACAACATGTGCAATGGTTTATTTAGGATCGCTACCTTCGGCTTATGGTCGCTTTGAATGGTCACTTTCTTGCCAAAGATATAATTATGGAATTTGGTACACCCAAAGCAAATCATGAGTAACTCCTTCTCGATTACAGCATAGTTGCTTTGGGTGTCATCTAGTGCTTTTGACGCTAATGCTACGGGCCTACCCTCCTGTATTAATGCTGCCCCTCGTCCCGATTTGGAAGCATCCACCTGTAGTATTACATCTTTGTCAACATTGTAGAATCTTAGCATGGGTGCTCTGGTTAGCAGGGGTTTTAACGTATCAAAAGCTGCTTGCTGTTCGCTTTCCCAGTGCCATGCGACTTGTTTGTTCAACAGTATTCTCAGAGGTTTTATGATGCTGGCCATGTTCGGGATGAACTTGTTAATGTACCCTATCACACCTAGGAAGCGCTGGATAGAAGCTACATTAGTGGAGGTTGGCATGTCGTTAATAGCCTGAATGCACTCTTTATTTGGTTTAAGACCGTCTTTACTTATAACGTGGCCGATATACGAAACCTCCGACTTATATATCAGTGATTCACTGGGATTGAGCTTGAGATTTACTTGGCGTGCTCGATCCAGGACTGCTTTGAGATTTGCATTATGTTTGTCTACTGTTCGACTGTACATAAGTATGTCGTCTGTGACGACGTTGACACCCTTCAGATCACTTAGGATACTATTCATCTTGTGGATCAAGATATCGTCGCCAGTTTTAATGCCAAACGGCAATCTTGTATATCTGTACCTACCCCAAGGTGTATTAAAGGTACACAGTTTGGAACTTTAATCATCGAGCTTGATCTGCCAATAGCCAATATTGGTGTCAAGTACAGAGAAGAATTTTGCATCATCCAATTTGGACACTACTTCCTCGACCGTACGGGTAGGGTACGGTCCTCTTTTAATAGATCGATTTAGCTTGGTAGGGTCTAAACATCTCCGAATCTTATTTGGTTTCTTAACAATGGTGATCGAATTTACCCATGGGGTAGGTTCAGCTATCTCCAATGACAACATCCTATCAAGCTCAACCCAAACTTTACTCTCGATCACATGAGGTATGCGTCGCGGGGGATCAACGGTTGGTTGAATGTCAGTGCCTATGTGTATCTTTGCACCCATTTTGATCATGCCCAGACCCTCGAATACATCAGAATAAGACTAACCAGTTTTGCAGTGCCAGATGAATCGATGATCAGTGGAGGTTGCTGCATCTGTGGACTCCGCCGTTGGAATGGCGCCTGCCGCCTGGGCGCCGGTGGACTGGCGCTCAGTCTCTGCTGCTTGCGTATCATATCCACCGCACTATCACTGGTTGCTGATTCTTTGTTTAAATATTTTGCAGTAAAGTCACTCTTCCTGCATAATTCTTCGCACTTCTCTAGAGTCCAGTTCTTGGTTTGTAACAGCCAGTTCCTGAGTCTGTCAAACTTGACACCGCCTATTAACCAGTCACGCAACAGTGAGTCCTCTATCACACCGTACTCACAGTGTGGTATCATGCTGCATAACTCCTGTATATAGGTATCCATAGTAGCAGTTGTTTGGTTGTGGTGAGTAACCATGGACCGGATGACAGTTACATTAGTTTTGGCCTCACAATATGAACGGAAGGTGTCTATCAACCGGTTTATCTTGTCTTGACTGGACTCGTCGAAATGCATTGCTCGGTGGACCTTTTGGGCCTCGGGCCCAGCTATGTTTAGAAATACGCAGCATTGTGCTTTTTCTGTTTTTGTGGACACACCTGTGGCTCCGGCGAAGACAGTGTAGGCATGGTACCAAGCTTCCCAGTTGGTTCCAAGGTTGCCTTCCAGTTTTAGTTGCCCCAGAGGTTTTAGCCTGGACAATGGCATGTCGGTAGCGCTTGGGTCCGGGTCTGACACCATGTAAAGGATCGACTGTACTCAACGATGTCTGTGTATCAAGTGGTTTATTTCCAACTCCCTTCGTGCGCTGGTTCCGGTCCGGTCGGTCGTACCCGCCGGTGACCAGCGGTACATATGCATACCTTACTGTTCCTCCCCCCCCCCTAATGTGGGGTGGGGGTGATGAGCATGCACCTCCCCACCCCGTCTTTTCGGGACTGGCTTTGAAACTCGGTCGGAAGCATTTTTTGTCTTTTGTTATAAGACTGTGTGCATATATTATATATATTGCATACATTATATATTATATAATAATATATTATATATGTATTACATATCAGTGCACACACCATATTTCTCCTTTGGCCTAACAACAATAATGGTATTGCTATTAGAAAAGCACATTATATATATAAATAAAATGTATCTCTTATTATTTACACTGCATGAACCAACACAACACAATACAGTAAGTAGTAAGGAGCCGACCGGTGGCAGGCAGGCTGTTGACCCGGTGTCGCAGTTTCAGCTGCCTTTCAGTTTCAGCTGCCTTTCAGTTTCATGCGCATGTGTCAAAATTTAACAGCATCATCACTAACCTTATAAATTTAATATAATGTTTTTGGTAAAGATGTTTTCTATATGTGTACCAAGCGATTTGTTAATAGGTGTTGTGGTTTTAGAGATATTTAACTTTTTCTGTATTTTCTGTATAAAGATTGCTCACGACCATTGACAATGCCTTGAGTTTTAGTCTATGCGGGCAGCGGAAACTGGCAGGCGGCTGAAACTGCGTCACCGGTTATAGTTCACCTACCTGCCTGCATACACAATCGAGCTCCATGCTGCTCCAACCGAATGAAGAGAGAACAGTCCAGAATCGCAGTTAGGAGAAACCAATAAATAGCAGATATCCCGTTTACAAAATACTCACACAAAAATCGCACATTTATACATACTCAATGCCATATATATGTTAAAATATGATACTGGGTACCAAAAGTGTGACATTCATGACATGGACACAAAAGAGCAAAATCCACTGAAAATCAATCAATTATTCACATTTACTTCAAGAAAATTAGTTATCATGACAAATAGACATTATCCTAGTGAAAATATATCTTTTTAAAGTTGATTAGGATTCACGATGTTCCTTTAACTCACTGTTTGAAGTAACGTTTGTCACAAAACAGACATGAACAGACTTTTTCTTTTAATTGTATTATTTCAAGAGCAATGCAAGCTATGCTCAAAGTATCGATTTGATTGTTATTGCATTGTATAAAGTCATTGAAACCGAAAGAAAACATGGTGATTTTATTTATTCATGCTGTTGTGTGCGCCTTTAAGCGTTTGTCAACATGACGGCCACAATGTGTGACGAACGTTACGGCATCTTTAGGTCACTAAAATTTCATAATAAAGTAATTATCCTTGCAATTTCTTTTTAGTATAGGTGACTCGGTTCTTTTATATGCCTCCTGCACCCAAGATGACGTCATTGTCAGTTCTTAATGACTAGAAATTGCACATTCAATATTACCAGTCAGAAATGTCATGTTTTTAGTTACCATTTTGATGGGTTTTTTTTAGAAGAAAAATGTCCATAACATTTCAAGTTTTTAAACAAAACACTTGCCAAGTTTCCTGAGGTATATGTGCAATCCTTAAACTATATGTTAGACAAAAGATAAGTGATATTAACGCACAGATAGCTGTGCTAACATAACATGAAATGTAGGTGTCTGCATTCTCTCCAGTATCGTATATTTTACATATATATATATACATATATACAGTTGTTTGTTTGTTTGGGTTTTCCGCCCTGGCAACATCTATAGTCATATCAGGACGTGCATATGTACATATATATATTACTTACTTACTTACTTACTTACGCCTACCGCCCAACTTTGGGCATAGGCCACAAACAAGGGCTCTCCAGTTATCCCGGTCCTGGGCCATCTTCTCCAGCTGTCTCCATGTATGGCCAGACCTCTTCACATCTGCCTCCAGGTCACGGTGCCAGCTGTTTCTTGGCCTGCCTCTCTTCCGTTTCCCCTGTGGATTCCAGGAGAGGGCATGTCTTGCGGTGTTGGATGCAGGCTTGCGAAAGGTATGGCCAACCCATCTCCAGCATCCTACAGCTGTGGGTCCATCCTCTTCCAGGGCCTTAGTTACTTTTGAGTTTCTTGTTCGTGATTCTGTTACGTTGTTCTTTTTTCCGGGGTGGGGTTGTTGGCCTCACACGCCAACCCCCAACCTGGAGGACCAGTTGCTGCTCTTAGTCTGTCCTCTACCATGAGACCTGCCCGGCTTGGTTAAACCTGCCAGGGATCTAGCCCCCGCCGGTATAGCTCTCATCGTCATGGAGGCACACAAGCCTCCCAACCACGACAAGGTAGCAACACATTGGGGGGAGGACATATATATATATACATATATATATATTTCTATATCAGGTATTATATAAACATACATATATTAATTATGGGATGGTGGAAAGGGGACTCGATTTTCCCAATCTCCCACCGATCTTAATTTGCTTTTACATTTTGGAATCAATCTCCGTTTCACCTTTCTGTTGGTGTTGGTTGGTGTTGATGAGGGTTGGTGGGAGAGCAGCATTCTGTGAGCGTGCCTTCACTCTCCGCAGTGTGGCTTCACTATCCGCAGTGCGCCTTCACTCTCTGAAGTGCGCCTTCACTCCCCACAGTGTGCTTTCACTCCCCGCGCAGTGCACCTTCACTCTCCGCGCAGTGCGCCTTCGCTCCCCGCAGTGCGCCTTAACTCTCCACGCAGTGCACCTTCACTCTCCACGCAGTGCACCTTCACTCTCCGCGCAGTGCGCCTTCACTCTCCGCGCAGTGCGCATTCGCTCCCCGCAGTGCACCTTCACTCTCTGCAGTGTGCCTTCACTCTCCGCAGTGTGCCTTCAATCTCCACACTGTGCCTTCACTCCCCATGCAGGGCGCCTTCACTCTCTGCGGAGTGTGCCTTCAGTCCCTGCACAGTGCACCTTCACTCTCCGCAGTATGCCTTCACTCTCTGCAGTGCGCCTTCACTCCGCAGTGTGCCTTCAGTCTCCGCAGTGTGCCTTCCCTCTCCACAGTGTGCTTTCACTCTGCAGTGCACCTTCACTCTCTGCAGTGTGCCTTCACTCCGCAGTGCGCCTTCACTCTCCAGAGTGTGCTTTCAGTCCGCAGTGCGCCTTCACTCTCCGCAGTGCACCTTCACTCTCCGCAGTGCGCCTTCACTGTCCGCAGTTCGCCTTCACTCTCTGCAGTGTGCCATCACTCCGCAGTGCGCCTTCACTCTCCACAGTGCACCTTCACTCTCCACAGTGCACCTTCACTCTCCACAGTGCGCCTTCACTCTCCGCAGTGTGCCTTCACTCTCCGCAGTGTGCCTTCACTCTCCGCAGTGCGCCTTCACTCTCTGCAATGCGCCTTCACTCTCCGCCTTCACTCTCCACAGTGCACCTTCACTCTCCACAGTGCGCCTTCACTCTCCGCAGTGCACCTTCACTCTCCACAGTGCACCTTCACTCTCCGCAGTGTGCCTTCACTCTCCACAGTGCGCCTTCACTCTCCACAGTGCGCCTTCACTCTCCACAGTTCACTCTCCACAGTTCACTCTCCACAGTTCACTCTCCACAGTGTGCCTTCACTCTCCGCAGTGTGCCTTCACTCTCCACAGTGCGCCTTCACTCTCCGCAGTGCACCTTCACTCTCCACAGTGCACATTCACTCTCCACAGTGCGCATTCACTCTCCACATTGCACCTTCACTCTCCGCAGTGCGCCTTCACTATCCGCAGTGCACCTTAACTCTCCACAGTGTGTATTCACTCTCCACAGTGCACCTTCACTCTCCACAGTGCACCTTCACTCTCCATAGTGCACCTTCACTCTCCATAGTACACCTTCACTCTCCACAGTGTGCCTTCACTCTCCACAATGCGCCTTCACTCTCCACAGTGCACCTTCACTCTCCGCAGTGCACCTTCAGTCTCCGCAGTGCGCCTTCACTCTCCACAGTGCACCTTCACTCTCCACAGTGCACCTTCAGTCTCCGCAGTGCGCCTTCACTCTCCACAGTGCACCTTCACTCTCCATAGTGCACTTTCACTCTCCACAGTGTGCCTTCACTCTCCACAGTGCGCCTTCACTCTCCACATTGCACCTTCACTCTCCGCAGTGAGCCTTCACTCTGCACAGTGCACCTTAACTCTCCATAGTGCGCCTTCACTCTGCACAGTGTGCCTTCACTCTGCACAGTGTGCCTTCACTCAGCACAGTGCGCCTTCACTCTCCACAGTGTGCCTTCACTCTCCACAGTGCGCCTTCACTCTCCGCAGTGCGCCTTCACTCTTCACAGTGCACCTTCACTCTCCACAGTGCGCCTTTACTGTCCGCACTCTGTGCGCTCACCCTCCGGCACACATTTATTTGTTTGCGGGTGACTTCATTCACTACATGGTAAATGTGTGCAGTCCACTGGGTCCGACACAGGCCGGGGTCCTCGACACTTAAGGCCCGGTCACATGCACGTTAGTGAAAGTAGTTGAACGTAGTGGAGGCTAACCTCGTTGAACGTAGTTGAACGTAGCATCCATACTTCTCCATGATGAGAACGTGATGAGAACGTGATAGGAACGTGTGTGGACTGTGAGTTCCGGTTTAAGCTTTGGACATGTTCAAAAGAGAGGTACGTTTGAGACAGACGTAGCCTCTGTGATGATAACATACTCTAGCATACTCTAGCATACTCTAGCTTACTTCTTACTGTACTCTAGCATACTCTAACATACTCTAGCTTACTTCTTACTGTACTCGAGCATACTCTAGCATACTTTGACCCGCACAAAACCTTGGCCGTTCTGCCGTGGTCACATAGCCGTTAGTGGGCGAAGTTGAACGCAGTTGAACATAGTGGAGGGTAACGTAGTTCAATGTTGTTCAATGTAGTTGGACGTACCGGGATCCATACCGTAATGTACCGGGATCCGTACCATAATGTATTTATCCGTACTATTAGGTGGGTGATCAACCAAAACCTGCCGTATCTTAACATAGTTTAACGTAGTGATAGCACGTTTCACACACGTTAATCTATCCTATGTTCAACTACGTTCAACTACGTTCAACTACGTTCAACTACGTTCAACTACGTTCAACGTGTATGTGACCAGGGCTTAAGGGTTCTAATCCTGTCTGACCACCAGGTGATCCTGTGATCATGGGTCTGTGTGAGTGTGTGTGTGAGTGTGTGTGTGAGTGGTTGCTATGATGCAGTGGGAAATTGGAAGGCAGTGACCAAGGATGATAGTGGGGGGAGAGGGAGATACGGAGAGAGAAGGCGAGAGGGAGCGGGAGAGGGAGAGGGCTATGGTGCAGTGGTGGAACGGCAGGTAGTTAGCGAGGAGGGAAGGAGAATGAGGGAAGGAGAGAGGGGAGGAGAGAGGGTGGGAGAGAGGGAGGAGAGGGGAGGAGAGGGGGGAAGAGAAGGGGGAGATGGGGGAGAGAGGGGAGAGAGGGGGAGAGAGGGGAGAGAGGGGACAGGGGAGAGGGGAGGAGAGGGGAGGAGAGAGGAGAGGAGGGGGAGACAGGGGAGGAGAGATGGGGAAGAGGGGCAGAGAGGGGAGGGGAAAGAGGGTGAGAGAGAAAGAGGGAGATCGTGAGAGAGGGAGACAGAGGGAGAGAGGGGGAGAGAGGGGGAGAGAGGGAGAGAGAGGGAGAGAGGAAGAGAGAGAGGGAGAGAGTAGGGAGGAGAGGGAGAGAGAGGGAGAGAGGGAGAGAGGGGGAGAGAGGGGAGAGAGGGGAAGAGGGAGAGAGAGGGAGAGGGAGTGAGAGAGAGTGGAGAGAGGAGGGAGAGAGGGAGAGAGGGAGAGAGAGGGAGAGAGAGGGGGAGAGGGGGGAGCGAAAGGGAGAGAGAGGGGGAGAGAGGGAGGGAGAGGGAGGGAGAGAGAGAGGGAGAGAGAGAGGGAGAGAGAGGAAGAGGGGAGAGGAAGGGAGAGGGAGGGAGATTGATTGATTGGTGGTTGCTTTACGCTGTGTCGGAAGCATAGGCCATATTCACGGCGAGAAATGTTTGTTTTTTGTTCAAACCATCGCTTTTACATTTAAAAGCAGACAATCAATTATGTGCCAATAGACACTCATTAAATTAGAAAGCTCACAATCATATATCTGTGGTCAAGGGAAACAAATTCCCATAGAAAAAGAAAAGTTTGATTAATAATTGATAGAATCTATTTAGTAAACTATATGAGGTGGTACAGTCCAGCTGCCCTCAAAAAGGCTAAAATGTTTTCCTGTTTTACCATAGTAAAAAGGTCATGCATACTGTCTGCAGTGTAGAACTGTTGGCGCAGGGCCAAAAAATCAACGCAACTTAGTAAAATGTGTTTGAGTGTCAGCGGGGACTGACACCCAATACATTCAGGGGGAGGTTCCCCCTTGAGCAGAAAAGCATGTGTAAGCCACGAGTGGCCAATACGGCAGCGGCTAAGGACCACTTGGTCCCACCGACTTCCCGCATGAGTCTGTGGTGGCTTTCCCACAGATGGTTCAATTTCTTTAAGTTTATTAATGTTTTCATCCCACTCTTGTTGCCATTTGGATTTTATGTGGGTGGCTATTAGTGGTTTCAGATCAGAGTGAGGGATCAGACACGGTTCAACTTCAAGATCACAGTTCAGGGCCTTCTTCGCAGCCCAATCAGCTCATTCGTTTCCTTGTATGCCGGCATGGCCAGGCACCCAGCACAGGTGGATGTCATACCCATCCATTGTCAGTTGGTTCATTTTATAAATGGCCGTTGCTAGAATAGGGTGATTCGTTTTCAGTCCAGCAACAGCCAGGAGGCAAGAGAATGAATCACTGTATATAATATAGTTAGTGTGGTTCGATACCTCGATACACTCCAACGCGAGAACGAGTGCTCGGGCTTCTGCAGTGAAAATCGAGCTCTGATCGGGCAAACGTATGCCAAATTTTTCCCATCGGCAGACTGCCGCAGCAGCTACCCGGCTTTGGTCTTTCGAACCATAAGTGTATATGGAGAGGTGGTCTGCAAACTGGCCTTGAATCTCTGCATGTAGTCCTTGGTACTCGAGTGGATGTGTCCCAGACTTCCTCAGTTCTGTGAGTCGGAGGATAACCGATGGCTTTCTTAACGACCATGGGGGATGTTCTGGGACTTTGGCATCCTCCAACACGTCCAAATCCACGCCCAAGGCCTCCAAATGAGGTTTCATTCGGAGCCCCAGTGGCTGGATGTAATTCGGCCTGGATTCATACCTGGATTCGTCATGTTGCTCGAATAGACAATCGTGTGCAGGATTCAATGCATTAGTTTTTATCTTGACTACATATTGCATGGCCAGTTTGATTCTCTTGTTGTTAAGTGATGGTTCATTGGATCGGGAGAGGGAGGGAGAGGGAGAGAGAGGGAGGGAGAGATAGGGAGAGAGGGAGAGAGGGAGAGAGGGAGAGCGGGAGAGAGGGAGAGCGAGGGAGAGAGAGGGAGAGAGAGGGAAGAGAGGGAGAGGAGAGAGGGAGAGAGAGGGAGAGGAGGAGAGAGAGAGGGAGAGAGGGGAGATAGGGATAGGGAGAGGGAGAGAGGGAGGGAGGGAGAGAGAGGGAAGAGAGAGAGGGAGAGAGAGAGAGGAGAGAGAGAGGAGGAGAGAGGGAGGAGAGAGGGAGAGAGAGGGAGAGAGAGGGAGAGAGGGAGGAGAGAGAGGGAGGAGAGAGAGGGGGAGAGGGGGGAGAGGGAGAGGGAGAGGGAGAGGGAGAGAGAGGGAGAGAGAGGGAGAGAGAGGGAGATTGCATAGTCCCATGACATTTTCCAAACCAAAAACACTTAGTGTAAATAGTGTAAGTCATTGGCTTGATTCGGCCCTGGTTTCAAACTCCCAACCTTCCACAAGGGAAGCATGGACTCTTACCGATTCAACAACATTCCGCACAACTAACTTTAACTTTAGCATTATGGACCCCAATTCAGGTCGTGTGAATGGCACTGCCATCTAGCAGGAAATGCCAGAACTACACATGTCAATCATGCAGACCCGAGAGGTGGTCTAGGCGTGGTTTCGACGCCCGGGGCCCCAAAGCAGCCTACTACCCCCTACATACACCCCCCCCCCCCCCCCCCCAGTCCCTTTGTCGGAGGGAGGCACCGGCATTCGATACCACAATAACAAAGCCGCCGTCTTGCCGCTTGAGGCAGCACCTGCTTCTGACAAACCTCTCCACTCCGAACAAAGTATAACAAAAGCAGGAAGCAAACGCAGCTTGGGCACCCAGTTGAGCGTCCTATTCGGGGTGAGGCGGGATCTGAGGATACAGATGATGTTAATCTAAGAATTTTTATATTTTCTTTAAGTGATTATAACGCATTCTCTGTAATGATACCCTGTGGCCTGTCTGCCGGGCATGATCTGAGAACATTGATATCGGACTGGTCTAAATACATAATAATTGTCTACTGTATTTGATCTAACTGCGACTGCGACTGCGACTGCGACTGCGACTGGTTAGCAGCCATCCCCCACCATGAGAAGTTACCTGTGACCTGGCTGGTCAGGGGGGGGGGGGGGGGGGGGAGGTCACTTGGTTATGTGACGCTGCAGAGGGTGGAGCAAAGGAATTAATCTTTGAAGCTTATATTTACTCTCCCCGTCTTCCCTTCACTTTGTGCCAATTAGCAGACCATGGGAAACCGACTGTACACGGCTTATCACATATCTAACTGAAAAAAAACATGACATCATTTATAAAAAAAACAAAAAAGCCTATGTGGTAGTTTGGGTGAATTAATCAGGAATAAGCAAAGCCTGTGACCAGACGGGATGGCGGAATGAGTTAGAGGGTCCGTCTCCCGTGTTGGTAGACCATGGGATCGTGGGTTCGAACCCTGGTCGAGTCAAACAAATGACTTAAAAATTGATACTTGTTGCTTCCTAGCCAGGCGCTCGTCATTATTACGATAGGTCAAGGACTGGTTGGCTCAGTGTCAGGATAATGTGACTTGTGGGATATCAGGTCATGGTGCCAGTGGTCTGGTCTCCTAGTGGGGTAGCACTATAAAATCGCCATGAGTGTGCACTGTCAATAATCGGTACCCGTCTTGATATGACCTTAGATGTTGCTAGGATGTAAAACAACAACAAACAAAAAAACAAACAAAGCAAAGCCCGTCAATAAGGCCTGAGCTCAGGTGGTCCCTGCCAGTGACAGACTTCTCTGTCCCTCAGTCACTTCCGGACACTGAAAGTCGATAGGCCCATGGGATTCTCAATCCAGAGGCAAGGGAGACTGACATTTCATAAGAGGGTGATCATGTCCTTAGTAAATGACATTAGCTTTCATGTCGTAAAACAATTTGACCAGAAGCTTACATTTCAATTTTTATGTTTGTGTGTCTCCAGGGGGGGGGGGGTGGGGTAACAGGAAGAAAGAAAGAGCAGAGAAGAGCGAAGAGCGAAGAGGAGAGAGCAACAAACAAGAGTGACAGCGAGAGAACGATATAGAGAGAGCGAGAGAAAGGGAGAGGGAGGGGGGGAAGGGGGTGAGGGCTAGGGATAGGGCGAGAGCGAGGCGGGAGGGGAGAGAGAGGAGACACAGACGGGGGGAGTGGGAGCGGGAGAAGGTGTGGGACATGGAAAACTAGGCAGAGGAAGATGGAGAGAGGGAGAGGTAGATGGAGAGGGAGAGAGAGAAAGAGAAGGAAAGAGGGCAGGAGGAGAGGGAGGGGGAAGGAAGAGGGGGAAAGGGGCGAGAGGGATAGGGAGATGGAGGGGAGAGAGAGGGATAGGGAGATGGAGGGGAGAGGGAGTGGGAGAGAAGGAGAGAGAGGGGGAGAGGGATACGGAGATGGAGGGGGGTGAGGGGAACGGGGAGAGGGAGACGGGGAGAGAGAGCAGGAGAATGAGAGGGACATAGAAAGACAGAAGGAGAAAGAGGGAGAGATAGACCGAAAGGGGGAGGGAGAAAGAGAAGGAGGGAAAGGGAGAGGGAGAGGAAGAGGAAGAGGTAGAGGGGGAGGCGAGGGAGTGGGAGGAGGAGAGGGAGGGGGGGGGGAGGAGAGGCAAAGGCAGAGGCAGATGGAGAAGGAGAGGAAGGGGAGGAGAGGGAGGGAGAGGGAGGAGAATAACTGGATATCTATCTGAACACCCATACATCATTCATTCCGAATAAGACACGTGCAGCAGAGGAATCGATGGGATCCTTTAGAGTGGTTTAAAACGCACGGCTTGGGTGAAGTGCAATCGGAATTGCCCTTCTCGACCATGTAGACGACAGTCGATAATCCACAGCTTGTGCCAGCGTCTCCTCACAGCAGCCCCGGCTTAGGTTGGTGTCGGTGAGTCAGTCAGAGTGACTGACTGTTTTTAGGGTCACAGTGAGGCTTGCTGGATCTGAATTCAACTGTCAACTCTACCTCAGTCTGCTTGTGTCAGAAAGTGAGTGGTGTTGGGATCCATATGGACATCCTTTGTTTGTGTGCGCGTGTGTGTTTATGTGTGAGTATTGGTGGATGTGTTTGTGTGTGGGTGTGTGTGGGTATTGGTGTGTGGATGTGTGTGCGTGTGTGTTTATATGTGTGCGTATTGGTGGATGTGTTTGTGTGTGGGTGTGTGGGGGTATTGGTGTGTGGATGTGTGTGCATGTGTGTTTATATGTGTGTATTGGTGGATGTGTTTGTGTGTAGGTGTGTGTGGGTATTGGTGTGTGGATGTGTGTGCGTGTGTGTTTATGTGTGCATATTGGTGGATGTGGGTGTGGGTGTGTGGGGGTATGGGTGTGGGGGTATGGGTGTGTGGATTTGTGTGTGTGTGTGTTTATGTGGGGGTATTGGTGGATGTGTTTGTGTGTGGGTGTGTGGGGATATCGGTGTGTGGATGTGTGTGTGTGTCTTTATGTGGGGGTATTGGTGGATGTGTTTATGGGTGGTGTGTGGATGTGTGGTGTGTGTGGGGGTATTGGTGTATGGATGTGTGTGTGTGTTTATGTGGGGGTATTGGTGGATGTGTTTATGTGTGGGTGTGTGGGGATATCGGTGTGTGGATGTGTGTGTGTGTTTATGTGGGGGTATTGGTGGATGTGTTTATGTGTGGGTGTGTGGGGGTATTGGTGTATGGATGTGTGTGTGTGTTTATGTGGGGGTATTGGTGGATGTGTTGTGTGTGGGTGTGTGGGGATATCGGTGTGTGGATGTGTGTGCTTGTGTTCGTTTATGTTGGTTTAGCATCAGACTAGTTCAGATAGAACTTGCCTCCATATGTGTATTCCAAGTTCCATTGGTTTCTCAGTAAAAACTGATGGTGTGTAAACGCGAGTGTGCAAGTGTGCAAATGTGTAAATGTAAGTGTGTATGTGTAATTATGTGTGAGTGTGTAAGTGTATGTGTAAGTGTCAGTGCAAGTGTATAAGTGTATGTGGAAGTATCAGTGTGTAAGTGTGTCAGTGTGTAAATGTCAGTGTAATTGTGTAAGTATCAGTGTAAGTGTGTCAGTGTAATTGTGTAAGTATCAGTGTAAGTGTGTCTGTCAGTGTGCAAGTGTCAGCGAGTGTCAGCGTGCAAGTGTCAGTGGGTGTGCGCGTGTGTAAACGCCAGAAATGTGTTGATAAACCAATACGAGAAGTCATATTCCTACATTGCCATTGGTATCATTTTCGTCAATTATACGTCAACAAAAATAACACAGACATAACAAACCAATGTAATCTGTGACTTCTGATACCTCTCAGCTCTCAGGTCTGCCATCCTCTCTGCTTCACCTGTCAGCCTCCTTCCTGCCTCACTCACCTCCATTCATTCAAACACTGGCACCTGAGACCTCCCTCCACCCTGCCCCACATACCACACACCCGTCAAGCCGACCCCTATTGTCACCGTTTTTTCCCGATACCCTGACAGATCCCATGTGGTTTTTTTAAACGTCGTGTCAGGTGACACAATTGCCGTCCCACGGAAAAGGTTTCTCTGCGCACACGCGCACAGACAGCGCTACACGGTAATAGAACCACATACACACGCGCATATACACACATAAACATATATACACACGCGCACAGACAGCGCTACACGGTAATAGAACCACATACACACGCGCATATACACACATAAACATATATACACACGCGCACAGACAGCGCTACACGGTAATAGAACCACATACACACGCGCATATACACACATAAACATATATACACACGCGCACAGACAGCGCTACACGGTAATAGAACCACATACACACGCGCATATACACACATAAACATATATACACACGCGCACAGACAGCGCTACACGGTAATAGAACCACATACACACGCGCATATACACACATAAACATATATACACACGCGCACAGACAGCGCTACACGGTAATAGAACCACATACACACGCGCATATACACACATAAACATATATACACACGCGCACAGACAGCGCTACACGGTAATAGAACCACATACACACGCGCATATACACACATGAACATATATACACACGCGCACAGACAGCGCTACACGGTAATAGAACCACATACACACGCGCATATACACACATAAACATATATACACACGCGCACAGACAGCGCTACACGGTAATAGAACCACATACACACGCGCATATACACACATAAACATATATACACACGCGCACAGACAGCGCTACACGGTAATAGAACCACATACACACGCACATATACACACATAAACATATATACACACGCGCACAGACAGCGCTACACGGTAATAGAACCACATACACACGCGCATATACACACATAAACATATATACACACGCGCACAGACAGCGCTACACGGTAATAGAAACCACATACACACGCGCATATACACACACATAAACATATATACACACGCGCACAGACAGCGCTACACGGTAATAGAACCACATACACACGCACATATACACACATAAACATATATACACACGCGCACAGACAGCGCTACACGGTAATAGAACCACATACACACGCGCATATATACACACATAAACATATATACACACGCGCACAGACAGCGCTACACGGTAATAGAACCACATACACACGCGCATATACACACATAAACATATATACACACGCGCACAGACAGCGCTACACGGTAATAGAACCACATACACACGCGCATATACACACATAAACATATATACACACGCGCACAGACAGCGCTACACGGTAATAGAACCACATACACACGCACATATATACACATGAACATATATACACACGCGCACAGACAGCGCTACACGGTAATAGAACCACATACACACGCGCATATATACACACATAAACATATATACACACGCGCACAGACAGCGCTACACGGTAATAGAACCACATACACACGCGCACAGACAGCGCTACACGGTAATAGAACCACATACACACGCACATATATACACACATAAACATATATACACACGCGCACAGACAGCGCTACACGGTAATAGAACCACATACACACGCGCATATATACACACATAAACATATATACACCAGTACACAGGTGCACATAGCACACACATACACATGCATGTACATCAATGCACATTAAGTCAAAGACACACACATGTACATAGCACACATCATACACACGTGAACACTCACATAAAGTGATATTCTAAAACGGGACAGTGGCCTGACCTACAGTCCGTACTTAACGACCAGGTCTTTACCGCCAAAAGCCTGCTGTCAACACCCAGCAGTCAACCACGCCCCCCCCCCCCCCCCCCCACACTCTCCACCACCTCACCACCTCACCCCACTACCACTTCACCAGTACCTGACAACTCCACCACCCCTACCCCCTCCCCCCCCCCCCACACACACACCCCTCACCACTTCACAATTTCACCAGTACCTGACAACTCCCCCCCCCAACCCCACTCCCCCCCCCCCCAACCCACCACCTCACCACTTCACCATCCAACACATCCCACCACGACATCACTCCCCCACCCCACCACTTCACCATCCACCACACCCCACTACCTCACCACCCGCACCCCACCCCCACCACACCCCGGTTATAACGACCACCTCGCGTAAATAGGACTCCCGCTGAGCCGACTTCTGAATTGTCTCTCTTCAAATCGACCTGTTTTCCCCCTGTAGCTTCACTATCAGCCATATACTGATATAGGCATCCTCGTCTGTCTTCAGATCGCAAAATGTACACAAAACACTTTGGGTAAAAAACCAACGTATGATACAAAAAGCTGCAAGAGGCATATTATATACACATATAATAATGTATATATTATATATATTATATATAATATATATATATTATTATATTTATATATAATATATATATATTATTATATTTATATACAATATATATATTATTATATTTATATCAAATAATTTTATTTCACTAAATTTCATGTAAATGTCATGTAGATACATGCTGTCCAAACGTACCCGTGTGTCAGAACACACAGAAAAACCATACACACTACACTAATGTGTGTATGTGTTGAGTGGGAAAATGGGTCATGGTGACAGCACCATCTACCGGTGGGGCAGCACTAAAAGTCACCATAAGCACAACTGTCAAAAGTTGGCACCAATCCTGAAATATCTTAGATGTAACCAGGATGTAAAACCCCAATAATGAACCAGCAATAACATGGATAGTCAATTATCATTGAATACAAATCAAATACTAAGTATTATTTTACATGACTGTCAAATGTACAGTGTAACAAATCCCATGGGTGTACCTATATTAATGCAGTGACTGTGTTTCAGCACTTGTCCTATGTATTGACAGTGTGTTACAATGTCTATAGTACCTAATTTTGGCAACCCAAAGAAATGTTATTTTCCCCATAAATGTCTGCAAACATTTTCATCTATAGTGAGTGTCCAAATATAACTTTGAACACCAAAAACCCCATGTGTTTCAACACACCATGTATAATGTCACGTATTGACACACTATGCCTATGTCGCATTCTATGTTAAAATTGACATAATAGCCACTAAATATTTACCCATATTATAAAATAATATATATGCCTGCAGACATATCCCAATAAAGAAAAAGAAGTCTAAATGTACTTACATAGTATCCAACTAGTCTAAATGCCAGTGTAAAGAGTAGTCCAGTCCTCACCATTCCATGTCTGCTCTCGGTGAGGTGGGCTCGCTAAGTGGTTCATTGGGTAGCGCTTCCTCTCCCTGAACTATAATTAGCCAGGAGGCTCGAGGACGAGGTGAAATATATAATTAATCGGAAGCTTTCCACCTCAGCTCCTCGTAATCATATGCTCCACCCTCAATCATCTACTGCAGGTTCTTAATATTATTGGTCATCGACTACTATGCGTTGACAACCTCAGGCCTGCCTGTGACCCCACCTGTCTGTATACGCACTCATCAGTCAGCCCACACATTTCACTCTGACTGTGAAAAATTATATATATGTGACATATAACTTATTATGCGAGTATAAATATACGGCAGGGAATTATGATCATATTGTTATCCTCCATAAGACCCAACACTGTACCAGTGGCGCCACCTTCGGCCCACATCACCATCACCGGATGTTGATCAGAGTCAGTCACACCGGAGGATTGTTTTTCTATGAGTGCGTGCGTGTGTGTATATGTGTGCGCGCGCGCGTGCGTGTGTGTGTATGTGGTCAAATCGCTTATTCAGCGAATAAAACGCAGTATGAGTGACATGCCACTGGTCTTCCGGTCACAATATATATTCACTAATAACATACAAAAAGAACTAAAGGCAGATCCATGAACAATAATCAGTCAGTAACTACGCAGTATTTCTACACCAGGTGTGTATGATTAGATAAGACACAACTGGTATGCATGGAATGAATGGGGCGGATTTGTTTGTTTGTTGTTGTTTTACATCCTACCAACATCTAAGGTCATATCAGACCGGGTACCGACTTGTGACAGTGGGCACTCATGGTAACTTTATAGTGCTGCCCCACTGGGAGACCAGGCCACTGGCACCATGACCCAATATTCCATACAGTCACATTATCCTGATGCTGCACTAACCAATCCTTGTCCTATCCTAGTAATAGATTTAAAAATTTATACTTGTCGCTTCCTAGCCAGGCACTCGGCATTATTAGGATAGGGCAAGGACTGGTTGGCTCGGTGTCAGGATAATGTGACTGAGTGGGATATCAGGTCATGGTGCTGGCGGCCTGGTCTCCCAGTGGGACAGCACTATAAAGTCACCATGAGTGCGCACTGTCACAAGTCTGTACCCGTCCTGATATGACCTTAGATGTTGCTAGGACGTAAAACAACAAC
>CM059194.1:62714664-62779664 GCA_030323885.1 Branchipolynoe longqiensis | reverse complement strand
GCAAGTTCTGCTAATCCAGAAAAGAATTAAAAGAAAACAGAGAGGAAGTGTGTGGGTTCGACCATGGTTGGATAGGAGAATGCATTTTGGGCAGTTTGCAAATCTTATGCAAGATTTTCGTATCGAAGATGTTCGAGCATATTGAAACTTTCTAAGCATGGATCCAGATATGTTCCAGGAGGTTCTCCTTCGCATCGTTCCAAGAATCAAGAAAATGGACACGTTCTACAGAAAGGCGTTTACACCTGGATTGAAACTGTCATTCACTCTGCGATACCTAGACTCTTGTGACAGCTATCATTCTCTGATGTACAGTTTCCGAGTTCCGCACAACACCATCTCACGTGCCATTCGTGAGGTGTGTGAAGCTATAATTGCTGAGTATGCCGAGGAGGTGATTCAAGCTCCAACTACAGAAGAGCAATGGAGAGGTATTGCTGAGCAGTTCTCCACAAGATGGCAGTTTCACCATTGCCTGGGAGCCCTTGATGGGAAACATATCCCGATCCAATGCCCAGGTCATGGATGGTCAGAGTACTACAACTACAAGGGATTCCACTCGGTCATATTGATGGCTCTAGTGGATGGTGAATACAAATTCTCCTGGGTCGACGTTGGGAGCAATGGCTCTGCAGGCGAAGCTCAAGTCTTCAACCGTTCAGAACTGAAGAAGTACATAGCAGAGGGACGACTTGGTATTCCAAGTGCCAAACCACTACCGCATGATGAGCGTGACATGCCTTTCTTCATAGTTGCTGATGATGCGTTCGCACTGAGAACGTGGTTGATGAAACCGTTCTCCAAACATCACCTAACACTTCTGGAAAGAATCTTCAACTACCAACTGTCCAGGGTGAGCCGCATCGTGGAAAATGCATTCGGGATTCTAGCTCACTAGTTATAGATGTAAACGATACTAATTTGAGATGCGAGTTAGGCTGAGACCGGGTAACTAAGGTAACTTTGTGATGTGAACAAATGTAACTTAGAGACGCAAAGTACGGAAACTTAGAGACACAAACTAAGGTAACTTAGAGACACAAAGGAAGGTAACTTAGAGACACAAACTGAGGTAACTAAGACGAAGAGACGCAAACTAAGGAAACTTATAAACACAAACTGAGGTAACTAAGACTAAGATATGCAAACTAAGGAAACTTAGAGACACAAACTGAGGTAACTAAGAGATGCAAATGAAGGAAACTTAGAGACGCAAACAAAGGTAACTTAGATACGCAAATAAAGGTCACTTAATGACGCAACTTAAAAGCAACTAAGATATGCAAACGAAGGAAAATTAGACATGCAAATTAACTAAGGTAATTTATAGACAAAAATAAAGGTAATTTAGAGACGCAAACCAAGGAAACTTAGAGATATAAACTAAGGAAACTTAGACACACAAACTAAGGTAATTAATATGCGCAACTAAAGGCATTTTAGAGACGCAATATAAGGAAACTTACAGACACAAAGATAACTTAGGGATGCAAAGTAAGGAAGCTTAGAGACACAAACTACGATAACTTAGAGATGCAAAGTAAGGAGGCTTAGAGACACAAACTACGATAACTTAGAGACGCAAAGTAAGGAGGCTTAGAGACACAACCTAAGATAGCTTAGAGACACAAATTAAGATAGCTTAGAGACGCAACAAAAATCCTCCCATGAAGCACGCGCACACTTGTCACTACTAACGTTGATCGGCTGTTGTGCCAGTAAATTCCGCTCTTAAAGCGAGCGGCAATCCGATCCATGCTAAAGTCCCAATTAGGCACACACGCCTGGCACAAGCGGCCAGCAGTAAAACAAGCCGGAGACCCCCCAACAGGGCCCCGGTAAGAAGTTTACCGTGCTAAGGTGTGTTTAAAGCCAACTGTGAGTTACGGCCGACAAGTCTTTACTGGGTGATTAACGGGTAAATATCGGGCAGCAGGTACTACTCCCCACTGAGAACAATGCCGTGTTCATTCACGCACTCATTCACGCACTCATTCATGCACTCATTCACGCACTCATTCATGCACTCATTCACGCACTCATTCATGCACTCATTCACTCACCCACACATTCACTCACGCACTCATTCACACACTCATTCACTCACACTCATGCATTCACCCACTCATCCGTTCACCCATTCATTCACTCACCCACTCATTCATGCACTCATTCACTCACTCATTCACACACTCATTCACTCACTCATTCACCCACTCATTCATTCACTCATTCACGCACTCACACACTCATTCATGCACTCATTCACTCACCCATTCACGCACTCATTCACTCACTCATTCACGCACTCATTAACTCACTCATTCATGCACTAATTCACTCATTCACACTCAATCACTCACCCACTCATTCACACACTCATTCATTCACACACTCATTCACTCACTGATGCACTCATACACTCACTCATGCACTCATTCACATGCTCACCCATTCACACACTCATTCACTCACTCATTCACTCACTCACCCACTCACTCATTCACCCACTCACTCATACTCATTCATTCACTAACTAATTCACTGACCCATTCATGCACGCATTCATTCACTCATTCATGCACTCACTGACACTCATTCACTCACTCATTCACTCATTCAGTCACTCATTCACTCACTCATTCATGCACTCATTCACGCACTCATTCCCTCACCCACTCATTCACTCACTCACCCACTCACTCACCCAGGAGAGGAGAGGAGAGGGGAGGGGAGGACAGGCAGGAGAGGGGAGGGGAGGGGGGGGAGGGGAGGGGAGGGGAGGGGAGGGGAGGGGAGGGAGGGGAGGGGAGCGGAGGGGAGGGGAGCGGAGGAGAGGAGAGGAGAGGAGAGGGTAGAGGAGAGGAGGGGAGGGGAGGGGAGGGAGGGTGGGGAGGGGAGGGGAGGGGAGGGGAGGAGGGGAGGGGAGGGGAGGGAGGGGGAGGGAGGGAGGGGAGGGAGGGAGGGGGGCAGGGGGGTGGGAGGGGAGGGGAGGGGTGAGGAGGAGGGGTGAGGAGGAGGGGTGAGGAGAGGAGAGGAGAGGAGAGGAGAGGAGAGGAGAGGAGAGGAGAGGGGAGAGGAGGGGAGAGCAGAGCAAAGCAGAGCAGAGCAGAGTAGAGGAGAGCATAGGAGAGCAGAGCAGAGCAGAGCAGAGCAAAGCAGAGCAGAGCAGAGAAGAAAAGAAGAAAGGGAAAGAGAAGAAAAGCACGAAGAGAAAATAAATGAGAATACAATGTAGACTTGAAGTAGAACAGGAGAGGAGAGAGAGGGAGAAAGAGGAACAAGGAACAGGGCAGGAAAGAGAGGTGAGGGGAAGGGGGCGATAGGGGCAGAGGGGGAGGGGGAAAAGAGAGGGGGAGGGGGTGAGAGGGGTGAGAGGGGAGAGAGTGGGGTGAGAGGGGGAGAGGCGGGAAGCAGGGGAGAGAGGGAGAGGGAGAACTATGGGGAGAGAGGGAGAGAGCTTGCGAGGGGTGAGGGGAAAGAGGGCAGGAGCAAGAGGGAGCGCAAGAGAGGGAGAACAGGGACGGAGACAGGGATTGAAGGAGGAATGGAGACTGGGAGAGGAGAAGGGAGGCAGCGATGGATGGAGGGTTAATATGCATGTATGCGCGTGCGTGCGTGCGTGCGTGCGTGCGTGCGTGCGTGCGTGCGTGCGTGCGAGGGAAAGAACAATCAAACAAGGCGACGACGGCGGGAACACGACTCCATAGAACAATAGCCACGGGAGGAAGAGGTCAAAGGCGTGTCAACCCAGGAGAACACGGAACTCCCGCCCTGAGGCGTGGGGAGCCTCGGCCGCCAAGCCCGCCTCTCTCCCACCTCTCCCCTCACCTCTCCCCTGCCTCTCCTACACCCTTCCACTTCCTCTCTCCCCGCCTCCCCCACCTCCTCCCGCCCACCTCTCCCCCCGGCTCTCCCATGCCTCTCCCCCACCTTTCTCCCGCCTCTCCCACACCTTTCTGCGGCCTCTCCCCCGCCTTTCCCCGACCTCTCCCCGACCTTTCCCCAGCCTCTTCCCCGCCTTTCCCTGGTCTCCCCCCCCCCCCCACCCACCCTCTCCACGCCCCCCTCCCGCCTGTCACCGGCCTCTCCAGCGGTGTTCACCAGCAGCCACCCCAACAAACCTAGCCTGGGAGTTATTGCATGGCACAAGGGGCCTTCCTAATGTTGCAGTCACACTAGGACGTAATGGGTGACGAGTGTCCAACGAGTTGGACTTTTGGGAACTCGTCGGATCTCGTTCCAATCTCGTTACGGTCTCGTTAAGGTGTCGTCGCAACTCGTCCACTCTCGTCGCCTCTCATCGCCTCTCGTCGGCAAGCCATCGAGGTTTTGGACATGTTGAAAAAGTTTGACGTAGCTCGACGAGTTCAGAACTCGTTTGCATCACGTCCCGGTCACGTTACGGTCACGTTACGCTGTCGTCATCGACATTACGTACTCGTCGCCTCTCGTCGGCGTCTCATCGGCATCTCGTTGGCTCCCATCTTCGACGAGTCTTTGACTAGTCTCCAGCGTGACCGTAACATCATCAACGACTTGCGAATGTCATCTGAACGTGGTCTGAACGTCGGCCGAACGACGTCTGAACGTTTTGTCTTTGGGTATATATAAACCTGGGATGGGCATCTCTCTCCATAGCAGCTCAGCTCTTCACAGCAGACACATCCCCAGGAGTGCATCATGCAGGACTCTCAGCTGGCTGTTTTAAAGTATGCACACAACACAAATGTGTTGGTGCTCACATATGTGGACGCTATATGGAGACGCAAGAAAAATCGGGCGGCGAGGCGAATGTGGGTGCGTAAGTGGATCGCGAGGCGGCATGAATTTGGGCTGTACGACCAGCTTCTTGTCGAACTGAGGAACAGGGACGTGGCTTCTTTCGTAAACTTTCTGTGGATGCCTCCGCAGATGTTTGACAAGATGTTAGCAAGAGTGGGTCCCCGTATCGCGAAAACCTACACGACCTACAGGAAGTCACTCGAGCCTGGCCTGAAGCTTGCACTAACACTGCGGCACCTAGCGTCCGGTACCAAGTAAACATCAATGAAGTTTGGGTGGAGGGTGCCACACAACATGCAATCTCTGATTGTGCGAGAGGTGTGCAAGGCTATCATTGCTGAGTACATCGACGAGGTCATGATCTGCCCCACCACTCCGGAGGGATGGCGTGCCATCTCCGACCAGTTTTCGGAAAGGTGGAACTTCCCCCATACCTGCGGGGCGCTCGATGGGAAGCATGTGGCCTGCCGGTGTCCGCCAAACAGTGGATCCCTGTATTATAACTACAAGGGATTCTATTCCATAGTTCTGATGGCACTGGTGGACGGGGACTATAAGTTTGTCTGGGCGGACGTTGGAGGTACAGGCTCGGTCTACAATGCGTCAGACCTGAAAGCCAGGATTGAAGATGGGACAATAGGCTTCCCGGAACCCGCGCCTATTGTGGACGGCCAGACGCGCGTTCCGTACTACTTTATCGACGACGATGCCTTCGGCCTGCGCCCGAGCATGATGAAACCATACAGCAGGAGGGGTATGGCTCACGAGGAGCGCATATTTAACAACCGTCTCTCCCGGGCTAGGAGAGTAGTTAAAAACGCATTCGGGATCCTGGCAGACCGCTTTCATCGTGACAGCGTGCATGGTTCTGCACAACCTGATGTGGATCATCCCGCAGTCGTCGCTGTCATTGGAGCCTCACCGCACTGTCGCCGCGCTGTCGCCGCGCTGTCGCCGAAGCCCCATCCCGATCTCGTTGCGACGACGTGTGAGCCTCATCGAAGCCGCGCCGAAGCCCCGTCCGCATGTCGTTGCGATGACGGAGTGTCACCAAGATGTCGTCAAAGCCTCATCGCGGCCCCATCGAAACCCCGTCGCGATCACGTCGACATAGTCAATCTGTCGTTATTCGCTCGTCGCGCTAAACCACTGAGTCGGATATGTCAACGCTCGCTCGACGTGACGCTGCCACTGCGGGCACATTATCACGCCGTCGAGCGCGCGAGGATCTCGCGAGGATCTCATTACGATGTCGCTAGGATCTCATTCGACAAATAAATATTTTCGACCTCGTCTGTCATTCCGATGACGTTAGACCGTCGTTTCATCCACGTCACCCATGCCATGCTGTCGTCGGGATGTTGTCCAACTTGGCCCCGAATTTGCATATGTCGTCGGGTTTTTAGAAAATCCAACTCGTTGGACACTCGTTGTCCATTACGTCGTAGTGTGACTGCACCATTAGCATGTAAACATATTTAACAGGATATTTCTACCGTTAAGACACATAGTAGAGAAAGAATAGTATGTATGCCATTTAACATTATAGTTTGCTTTCATTAAATTATCAGTATATTTGTTTTGGATAAGTTGATAACTGTTTAAATATGGCGTTTCCATCACAAACAGTAATGTTCACCACCCTTACTCTATCAAAAACAATAGCAAAACTAAACAAAAGCTGAACATTGCCAGCCCAATGTCTAACTAATGGTGGCTTATATTGTGGTCTGAATGGGTTTTTTCTGGGTATTTTCTTGAAGATTTATGTGATATATAAATAATTATATGAATATAAAATGGGTGGAGTAGGCTTGTGCTATTTATTATATTTTATTATATTATTTATTCGTCATGCTTTTATTTTGGCAATTCTGGACCATTCTGCCATTTACGGCGGTCCTGTGCGGGTCCAGGATAGTTTGTCGTCTCCCCACTCTGGGTCATATGCCATTCGGCCGGCGCGGGCGTCACATGAGTTTGATTTGAAAACTTTGCCAAGAACAACGGGCAGCCAACACATTTTCGTCGTACGGGTAGCGTGAACATTACTGATACATTACTTCACTGTATCTGCACTGCTTGAGAAACTTCGAGAGGCTATACATATGGATACCTGTGAAGGACAATATTAGTTGTTATTGTATATACGTTGTTCTGAACTGATTTGAAAACTACACAGTCTACCTGTTGCTACCTGTGTGTGTTTCGACGGATCTGCCCGTTGGCCGCCGCGGGCGTCACATGAGCTCACATGAGTTTGATTTGAAAACTTTGCCAAGAACAACGGGCAGCCAACACATTTTCATCGTATGGGTATCGTGAACATTACTTATTCATTACTTCACTGTATCTGCACTGCTTGAGAAACTCCGAGAGGCTATACATATGGATACCTGTGAAGGACAATATTAGCTGTTATTATATATACGTTGTTCTGAACTGCCAGCTCAGGAATGTACTGTCTAGTTAGTTCTTAGTGAGACGGGTGTTGCGGTCGAGGTCGAGGCGGACACCACCGGCCATTCGGCCGACGGGGGCATCATATGAGCTCAATTGATTACAACAATTCTAAAAGGACTACAACACATTACAACTGGATCGACATGAATGTTGCCTTCAACAATACACTGATAAGTAGTCATTTTTCAAGCATGGTATTGTGTTAGTTGAATAGTCCTAATTATTGGAACTTTTTACTATATGGCATTCAGCCGGCGCGGGCATCACCTGAGCTGAACTCTAAAACTTCAGCGGCAGCGGTATTTTCCTGAACATTTATACTGCCAATCATGGATAAGCCTGAATAGACTTGTTTGCACCATTAGACAGTTTGTCGATAGAAAGCCCGAGCCTACACTTTTATCGACCCAAGGGATTTTTAACTTCCCACGCCACATAGACATGGTATGAGAGAACGGGCCTTTGATGATGCTGTAGGTTATACACAGTGGTGGGGGCATGGGGAATCGAACCACTGATCCTCAGATTAGGATTCCGACCTAGAAAAAGGTCAGACACTCTAACCGCTCCGCCACAGAGAACACCACGAATGTGACGCCATATCCATAAAGAGGGCGTTTTTAAAACCAAACAAAACAAAAATCCGCAGGAATTGTTTAAACATATTTTGAGTTTCTTGTTCGTGATTCTGTAACGTTGTTCTTTTTTCCGGGGTGGGGTTGTTGGCCCCACGCCCAACCCCAAACATATTAGCGTTGTTAATTTATTTACATGTATACCAAAATATAAATATATATTTATGCAAATATTATAAGGATAGGGTACGGGTAGTGGGTTGGACTAATAGGTCTTATGATGTGTTGTATGGTTCTACGTTGTTAGAGCAGCCTGGTGAGCCGATTTCTTGTATTGAAGTAGGTGTAGTAGGACTGGGCTGCAGGCAGCCGGTCAGGAATAGGTCATATATGTGTATGTATCATCATCATCATGCTGTCAGTCGCAATGCGACAAAGACTTCCGAACCACGGAGACGGGTTCATACAAAGACAGCTGGCGCTCAATTACCAACAATCGGCGGTTTATCTACAAGCACTCGTCAATCAACCCAAACAGGTCGACGCCATGTTAGGAAAGGGGTGACAAATGGAAGCATAGTTCACCGTCTGACCAGACGGGATGGCCGAATGAGTTAGAGCGTCCGTCTCCCGTGCTGGTAGATCGTGGGTTCGAACCCTGGTCGAGTCAAACCAATGACCTAAAAATTGATACTTGTCACTGCCTAGCCAGGCGCTTGGCATTATTAGGACAGGGCAAGAACTGGTGTGCTCAGTGTCAGGATAATGTGACTGAGTGGGGTACCAGATCATGGTGCCAGCAGCCTGCTTTCCCAGTGGGACATCACTATAAAGTCACCATGAGTGTGCACTGTCACAAGTCGGTATGTGTCCTGATATGACCTTAGATGTTGCTAGGACGTAAAACAACAACAAACAAACAAAACATCACTGACTGAATAGTTTGTTTTGTTGTTGTTTTACGTCCTAGCAACATCTAAGGTCATATCAGGACGGGTACCGACTTGTGACAGTGCGCACTCATGGCGACTTAATAGTGCTGTCCCACTGGGAAACCAGGCCGCCGGCACCATGACCTGGTATCCCACTCAGTCACATTATCCTGACACTGAGCACACCAGTCCTTGCCCTGTCCTAATACTGCCGAGCGCCTGGCTAGGAAGCAACAAGTATCAATTTTTAAGTCATTGGTTTGACTCGACTGGGGTTCGAACCCACGATATACCAGCACAGGAGACGGACGCTCTAACTCATTCGGCCATCCCGTCTGGTTCCGACTGAATAAGAACAGTAGAGTGTATCCATCATGGGTTTGTGCATCACCGACATACTGTTTTTGTTGTTGTTGTTGTTAGAGTATTTAAATTCTATTTGGCGGAAAATGATCGGCACATACATATATATGTCTTTAGTGAAACTGTCCCTTCAGAAGATGGACACTGCCCAGCGTGACAACCTCACAGTGGCGCCCACCGCTTTTTGCTGAGGTAACCAGAAGTGGTGCCGTGGCCATTTCCGGTCCGACGCACGGTGGTTGTGGCTGACGTGCATCTGCCTTAATGAGAAATGGCGTGTGGGCTTTGTGAAATGGTTGTAGCATCTGAATAATGGTAGCCCTGGGGCCATATGCAGGAGTCAGTGTTAGCGGGGTTTGGTGTTAGAGCCTATTACCGGTTAGCTATCACCGACATCGCAAACTGTGTCAAGTCGTATGCAGGAGTGCGTAACACTTTCATTATAGCTAAACGTGAATTTATTGATAGATTTGGGAAATCCCTCTGCGTCTGTAGCGATATATTAGGCTTAAATATATTAAATGCGATCATATTTAACAGAATTAAATACGTAATAAGTGAAATTTGAAGAAATTAACCCTAAATTTGAAGCAATATTAACGCTGCCGCCGTAACGGCTGCAATATTAATATTTATATGTTCGAATCGACGAGCGTAAAGTAAACAAATCGCCGCAGCCGCCGCATCGACGTCGCTTTCCATACTGGCAGCAGCGGCGATTTGTTTACTTTACGTTCGTCGATTCGAACATATAAATATTAATATCGCCGCTGTTGCGGCGCCAGCATTAATATTGCTTCGAATTTAGAGTTAATTTGAATAAATTTCACTTATTGCGTATTTAATTCTGTTAAATATGATAGCATTTAATAGATTTGGACATAACCTTACGCTAACACCACCTGTAAACGTCATATGAAACGGGGTTAGTGTCGCGGACCTTAAACATGTGGTGTTAGGCCTATCACTGACTCGTGCATACCGACTTTTCGGCGCTAAACCAGAAATCCAGTCTAAACGCGTTTTGGCTCGATAACACCGCTTCCTGCATATGGCCCCCAGATCTTTATCTTGTACTTGGGAGTCGGCCTCTCTAAAGCCCATCCAGATGAGGACAGATCAAGCACTGACCTCACAGCAACCTGGACGCTCCTTTGTTGGGGTTTTACATCCTGGCAAGATGTATGGTCATATCAGGATGGGTACCGACTTGTGACAGTGCACCCTCATGGCAGCTTCATAATGTTGTTCCACTGGGAGACCAGGCTGCCGTCACCATGACCTAATATCCCACTCAGTTATATTATCCTGATACTGAGCTAACCAGTCCTTTCCCTATCCTAGTAATGTCAAGTGCCAGGCTAGGTAACAACAAGTATCAAATTTTGTAAGTCATTGGTTTGACCCGGCCGGGTTTCTATCCCCCAACCTTCCGCACTGGAATCCTGCGCTCTAACCGATTGGCCACCGCGTCGGGTAGCGGTGAAGGAGGGGGGCTCTAAGAAGTAATGTCCACAATTACAGGCGATTCCCCTTGTGCAGGCTCAAATGACCTCTCAAATTAATGCAGAAAGTGCACTGCTTATACCCCTGTCACATTACGACGCTTCTCGCCGCCGCACCGACAACGCGCAAAATCACTTTTAATAGTCGAGAAACGTCAAGCTTTTCGGCGTCAGCGCAACGTATTGGTAGCGTGCAGCCGACATTGTGCGAAAAAAAACAAAAAAGTTTGGCGCGTCGTCCTGATATGACCTTAGATGTTGGTAGGACGTAAAACAACAACAGACAAAAAAAGCAACAGTTTGGCGCAACTTGTGGGAACGAGCCTCACGCACGCATGGCGTCAGTGGAAAAAAAGTATACGCACCTCCAACGCGCTTCTAATGGGCCTGTCACACTACAACGCTTCTCTCGGCGACCCGTCAGCGTTGAAAGGACTATTTTGCGCATCGAGAAACGTCAAACTTTTCGGCGGTTTGGGGGAAAAGATCGGCGTCAGGGCGGCGCGTTATGCGCGCGCGGCAAACGTGTGTCGACGCGCTGGGGAAAAAAAAAAAAATGTTTGGCGCGACGTCTTCATTTAACCTTAAATGTTGCTAGGGCGTAAAACAAAAATGGCCCAGTTTGCGCAACGCGTGAGCAACGACCCTCCCGCGTGCGCGCCGTCTTCCTAGCGTTCCCATAACGTTATTCCGGCGCGTCCAACGCAGCGCGACGCGCGCCTAACGTCCTCCTAGCGTTCTTACCCATTTACTCCCGCGCGTTGCCGGTCGCTGGAAGTTTTTGACATGTTCAAAACGCTCAGCGACCAATAACGCGCGCCGACGTTGTCCGCCGACCATCGACGTCAAGGAAAGTGTACCGACGTGTACCGACGCGCGCATAACGCGCCCCCAGCGCGTCTCGATATTTCACTAATTATCGCCCAAAAACAACACACGTCGACGGGTCGCCGGTAAGAAGCGTCGTAGTGTGACAGGGCCATTACTTATCTCGACGACCCCCTCATGTCGCCATAACGTTGGCACTCGCACGTCGTCACATGTCGAAAGTTTTGTGCAAGCACAAAACTTCGCCGATACCCTGGCGCGTGCCGCCGACCGTCGGCACGCGCCAGGCCTAATACCAACGCGCGCCTAACACGTAACGTTGCGGCAAAAAATCACACACGTCGACGCGCGTTGGTGAGAAACGTCGTAATGTGACAGCCCCATTATCTAATCGGCCGCAGGTCGGCGCGTGGCTCCCGCGGCGGAAACCAGAGATAGCCTAACCCGGTGTTAGGCTATCTCTGGTCCCATAAAGATGTTTATATCCACAGTTGTATTCGTAACGTGCCAATACCTTCCAATTCTGATACTACTATTTACTACATTAATGTTAATGACAGAAAACAAACCAAAACAAACAAAAGAAAACATACCACTACCCTCCAGAAGAGTCCTATTTATTCTACCGGAAGTCAGTTGAACGTGCGCCTCTCATTTTGATACTTTGTGGGATTTGAAAACCCAAATCGATACTTGTCATTACCTGGCCTGGCTTTCGGCATTGGTAGGATAGGGCAAGAAGCAGTGGAATGAGGAAGACCAGTTTTACACGGTTGTAATTCACCCTGCTTAATCAATTAATATACAAACCAACAACAAGTATATGCTTTTTAGGATAGGTGCTATTTAGGATAGAGGATATTTTAGGATAGGATAGGAGCAGTGAAATGAAGCCCAGTTGTCCGCAATTGAAATTGCCCCTGCTTAATAAACTAATGTACAAAAAAAATACCAAAAGAAGAAAAAGTGAAAAAAAAGTATTTAAAGAAAATCCGTGTCCACTAATGTTGACACGCGCATACATACATACATACATACATACATACATACATACACATATACACACATACACACACAAACATACATACACACATACATACATACACACACATACATACATTACATATATGCATACATACATGTATACACACACATACACACATATATATACATATAGACCGACATCAGCAGGAGTATAAAGACGATTACGTTGACAAGGATTACTGGCACCATGCCAGGATTGATAGTTGAAGCAATTTGAAGCAGATTACCAGTGATGTCCCATGTAATTACTGCCAGCGGCGGTGCCGGGCGATGCCGGGCGATGCTCGCGCGTGCGCCTTCCCCTCAACAGCGGGGCTTTTAATTCGCCACACAGGATTAAACAGCACACGTTTACATTTGCCGGCGCGCACAGTCGGCGCTTGCGCACTTGACCCTCTTGAGATAAAATACAAGATGGCGGCTGAAGTGGCGGATGGAGGGGGAGGCGCTGGTACCGGCGTGTCGGGGTAATCTGGCTAAATGGACTGAGCGTGGAATAGAAACGACGTGGAATCCAACTTCTTATCGATATTGCTGACCTTCTTGGTACTTCATGTGGAACAATAACAATAAACTTGCTCTTTTATTTTTCTTTAAAGATTATGATATAATGTAATGGTTATTTGTTTGATAAGGGATTAACACTCATTTAACTCAATTCTTTACTTCAGATTGCATGCCTTGTGCACAACAAGAACAAGCAGGAAGTCCATGCGTATATAAAAATGAATATATAAGATCTACATGTATGTGTATATATATATTGCAGATATATGGTTTGGTTGTTTGAGTTTTACGTCTTGGCAACATCTAAAGTCATATCAGGACGAGTACCGACTTGTGACAGGGCAGACTCATGGTGACTTTATATTGCTGCCCCACAGGGAAATCAGGCCACCAGCACCATGACCCGAGATCCCCCACAGTCACATTATCCTGAGACTGAGCTAACCAGTCCTTGCCCTATCATAGTAATTGCCGGGCTAGTGGCAAGTACCAATTTTATAAGCCATTGGTTTGACTCGACCGGGAATCGAAGTCCCGACCTTCCACACGGGAAGCCTGTACTCTACCAATGCGGCCAGCACGTCCGGTATATTACATATATATGTGTATATACATGGCATATATATCCACACATATATGTGTGGATACACCTGTAGTTCTTTTCTCAGCTCCACCCAACAATGCTGGAGTTTGGCGCTGAGGGCGCCAGCGGCGAAATCAGGAACTACACTGAGCCAACATGCATATTGCTCAGTGAGAGATTAACTGCGAGTTGGTCTGTCCTTTGTTTGTTTATATTCACATAATTCGGATAAGAATCTATATATATATGTGTACATGTATATATGAAATGGGGGAAGTGAGAACATAAAGAGACCTAATAAATTTGCTTAGCTTGTTTTTGACTTCAAAACCAAATTATATTCTGTTAATACCTCATTTAACGATTTAGACATAATGTCTGTTTCAGCAAAATGTTGTGCATGTACACATTATTTTATTTATGCCCCTTGTTGTTGCATGATGCTTTGCACATGACCATTTCGCGATAATCATAATGTTAATGTTGTTCTTCCAGCAAACTGGACGCTGTGGCTTAATCGGTAAGAGCGCTTGCTGGCTTCCTTTTTAGGGGGGCTTGACTTGACTTCTGGGGTGTTTGTAACCTTACGACGGTTACCGGCTGCAGAACTGCAGCATTATAGAAAGGCACCGATAAATCGGCCCAATCTTTGGTTGAAGAATAATCTTCTGGTGGGACGGTTGTAGAAGCTGGGGGATGTCTTTACAACAATTAAACGATGAGTCATTGGGGGGCCCCGAATCACTCCGCTACGGCGGTAGCACAGCACTTTTATCCAGCCGACAGCAGCAAGGTTTTACGAGGAAGGGACGGGTAAAGGTGGGTCCAGTGGTTCCAACTACAAGAACAAAGCGAGAGAAACGAAAGGTAAAGGGCCCCACCCAAGCAAACAACTCCTTTGATCAGGGGGAGAAGTAAGCCTGGGAGAAAAAAAGGGTAGAGTATAGGAAAGAGAAATGAGGAGAGTTGAGTCAAAGGATCGTGTGTATTTGCTCTATGGTGACTAGCCGGCGACCCAAAGACACGGACAGAGTAAGAGTAGAAAGTGAAATGCTGGCAGGCTCCACCTCCTGGAACTCTTTTCAGACAATATCAAGGAGGAGCATGGCCAGCGGAGAGGAGATAGAGAGAGGTGTGGACGAAGTGCGGTCCGGATAGCAAGTGAGGAGGGCTTGGCTTCGAATCCTGGTCAAGTCAAACCAATGACTTAACAATTGATACTTGTCTCTTAACCAACCTGATGCTCACCATTAATAGGACAGAGCAAGGACCGGTTTGCACAGTATCAGAATAATTGTGAATGAGTGGGATATTGAGGTCTGGTGCCAGGAGCTCAGTCATTCAATGGAGCAGCACTATAAAGTCGCCATGTGTATGGAAAATAAAAACCGTCCCTAGTTCCAATTAAATTAGGTGTTTCTTTCAGGGAAAAAAGCTGTCCCTAATCCCAATTAATTAGGTTTCTTTCAGCACTAGAACAATATAAACGGTCCCTAGTCCAAATTAGGGTGGAGCCGGACATAGCTCAGGCAGTAGAGTGTCCACCTGTGAAGGTGTGGGTCTTCCGATCGATCCTGCGCAGTGGAGACATTTGCAGTTTGGGTTATTTTCCATTCCAACCAGTGGACCACAACTGGTTCATCAAAGGCTGTGGTATGTGCTGTCCTGTATGTGGAAAAGTGCATATAAAAGACTCCTTTCTGCTTTCGAAAAGAGTAGCCTGTGTGAGAGCAGTGGGTTTACTCCAAAGAAATATGTCAGAATGACCATATGTTTGATGTCCAATAGCAGATGATAAAAATCCATGTGTTCTAGAGTTGTCGTTAAATAAAACAAACTTTCTAGTCCCAATTAATTTCTATGTCTCTTTCAGCATTAGAAAAATAAAAACGGTCCCTAGTCCCAAATAATTTATGTGTTCCTTTAAGCCCAATTGTGTAGCCACCCCCCCCCCCCCTCTCCTCCCCATCCCCTCTTTTTGTTCGCCCCTTTAATAATGTTGGTGTAAGTTTAACATTGATTTGCCGCTCAAACACACCTTGGCCACATCTGATGAAGGGGTGAGTGGTTGGGGTCAGGGGGTGGGGTGGGGTGGGGGTGCAGCACTACCGCCAGCGCCGTGCCCTCCGGTGACGAGTGGCAGTGACATTTGGCGCCGGGCAAACGGGCTATTTGTGGTGAGTGGGTTGGTAGGTAGGAGGGACAGGCGTGACAGGAAGTGGTCAAGCCTGTTTGCAACCATCAGGACCACCCATACCTCCACCCGCCCAGCCCAGCGGCACCACACCCCGCCAGCGCACAAGCCTTCTTCACCTTGGTTGGTTGGTGGAGTTTTACATCCTGGCAATATCTAAGGTCATATCAGGACGGGCACGTACTTGTGACACTGACAGTGCGCAATCATGGCGACTTCATAGTGCTGCCTCCAGATGGATGGTTGGTTGGTTGTTGGAGTTTTACATCCTGGCAACATCTAAGGTCATATCAGGATGGGTACCGACTTGTGACCTTGCACACTCATGGTGACTTTAATAGTGCTGCCCCACTGGGAGACCAGGCCGCCAGCACCATGATCTGATATCCCACTCAGTCACATTATCCTGACACCGAGCCAACTCATCCTTACCCCATCTTAATAATGCTGAGCGCCTGGCTAGGAAGTGACAAGTATACATTTTTAAGTCATTGGTTTGACTCGACCAGGGTTCGAACCTGTGAGTTCGAATCCCACGATCTACCAAAACGGGAGACGGACGCTCACCTCATTCGGCCGTCCTGTTTGGTCTCGGGTGACTGAGTGCATCCAGTCACCTTTTCTTTTAAATTTGGCTTTAAATTATTATTATTTTTGCTGTTACATTCGCTTATTAAGCCGATGAAATTTTAAGCCGATGAAATTTCAATCACATAGAATTAGTCTTTCCTCATTCCACTACTGTTCATTGCTCTACCCTAGTAACGTCAAGTGCCAGGCTACGTAGCGACAAGTATGCATTTTTTTAAGTCATCAGTCACTCGGCTGGGTTTCACGAATTCTCTAACCTGCTACATGGGAAGCAGACGGTGTTAGGGTCAGGGTCAGAGTCAGTGTTAGGGCCACTGCTCTTTATAATCTACATAAATGACCTTGAGAAATGGCTGCAAACTGAATGCATCCAACTATATGCGGATGACACAGTCATATATGCAAAGGTGCACCACAGAAGAGGAGGTAATAGCTAAACTAAATAAGCTCCTACTAAAATTGGACGAATGGTGTGAGTCTAACAAAATAACCATAAATGCAAGCAAATCAAAAACAGTACTCTTCTTGCATAAACAAATGCCAGAAAGAAATCTACACTGTAAGTTAGGAAACCAAACATTAGAAAATGTAGACCATTACAAATACCTAGGCCTTGAGTTGGACAGCCAACTAAACTACAACCTATGTATAAAATAAATCATCCAAAAAGTAAACCCCAAACTGTGGCTATTTGCAAAGCTAAGAGACGACATGACACAAGAAATGTCAATAAAAATGTTCAAGGGCATGGTGCTCCCCTATTTTGACTATGGGGATGTAAACTACATGGGCACGAAAAAAGAACTTCTAAAAAAACTACAAATACTGCAGAACAGAGCCCTAAAGATCTGATTAGAGGAGACAAGCTGCACCCCACCTATAACATACATAAAAGAACTAAAGTAAAATTACTAGAAAATAGGAGAATGATTCATTTAAAAACATTAGCATATAGCTATAGTCAAAACAACAAACTCCTAACAAAACCACAAAGGAATACTAGAGCAAATAATGTGCCACTACTAAGGCAGACCAGAAGCCAAATAAAAGCTCACCAAAGAAGCATGCTGGAAATGGCTACCAAGGTGTGGAACGCCAAAACGGTAAAGGAACGACAAATTCCTGACCTAAAAACATACAAAAAATATCTGTACAAAATAAGGCTAGGAAACACCCACTAAGCTGCACTGCAAGGGGGCATGTCATATGTCACGGCCCACCAGCGGGACGGCCAATGGAAGGTAACCATGCCAAAATTAGCCAGATAACGCACCACATAACTACGTACAAGCCTATGATATGTAAATAGGAGTAAGGTAGTCTAGTAGTAAGAGTAGAAAAAAATATTATATATATATGCCAAGAAAATCCAAAAAAACTAACATAGACCACTAACCATATCAACCAACTACTTACCTGCTACTGTAATGCAGGCAATCAAAAGATAACACCAACACTACAGCTGGCCACCATTGAAAACAAGCCTGAGTACTTGGGCTTATTTATATGCTATGGACAGAATAAATACAACCTTAAAAAAAACTTTAAAAACCAAAAAAACGCTCAACTCTTTCGACCTTTGCGTCTGGTTTGCCAATTGCCTCGGTTTTATTAGCAGCCATAGAATTGAAGGACAGCAATGTGTGTGTGTGTACGTGGGTGCGCGTGTGTGTACGTGGGTGCGCGTGTGTGTTACGGGGGTGCACATGTGTGTGCGGGTGTGGGTGTACGTGGGTCTATGGGTGTACGTGAGTGCGTGTGTGGGGGACGGAAGTGAGATAGTAAGCATGAATCTAACCCATATTTTCCTATTCTATAACATCAAGACGAGGATTGTTTTCCTGTTTGTTGGGGGGTGTGGGGGTTTACATCCTAGCAACATCTAAGGTCATATCCATAACCGGATGGATACTGACTTGTGACAGTGTACATTCATGACATCTTTTATAGTGCTGCCCCACTGAGAGATTGCGCTGCTGGCACCATGACCCAATCTATCCCACACAGTCGTCACATCCCAATCCAGAGCAACCCGTCCATGCCATATCCTATTAAATGCAAAGTGCCAGGCTAGGTAGCAAAGTGCCAGGCCATGTATCAATTTTCTAGGTCATTGATTTGACTCATCAGGAGTTTGAAGCCACAACCTCCCACACACGAAGCCAGCCATCGTTTACCGACCCGGCCATCCCGCCTAGTCCGTCAGGCAGGGAAGGGGCAGGTAGAGTTAGATACTTTATTATAATAATGTACAGGCAAAACGTTTCAAATCCACTATTATTCAATGGCGGCTTTGCGACACTGGTCCTGGTGGGTTGGTGGGTTAGTTGGTTGGTTATTGGAGTTTTACATCCTGGCAACATCTAAGGTCATATCAGGACAGGTACCGACTTGTGACAGTGCACACTCATGGTGACTTTATTTTGCTGCCCCACTGGGAGACCAGGCTGCCAATACCATGACCTGATATCCCAACATTATCCTGATACCGAGCCAACCAGTCATTGCCCTCTCTTAATAACGCCGATCACCTGGCTAGGAAGTGACAAGTATCAATTTTGTAAGTCAGTGGTTTGATTCGACCGGGAATTGAACTCACAACCTTCTGGACAGGAGTTCTGCGCTCTACCGATTCGGCCATGGCATCTGGTGGTCCTGGTGGGTCTCGTGACACTTTTGCAGTTGACTGCCTCTTTTACCGTCCCTCTATTACTAGTAACTGACAGGTCTAAACAAGTTTCAGTGCTATTTCACAGAGGAAACCCATCAATGTGTGAGGGTTCCCTGGTCTACATCCCTTTAGCAGGTCATTAGCGCTGACTGACCCTGATAAGCAAAGCTTCACCACAGAGGCTCCCACCACTAACCCTGATTAGGTCCTACAAAACTCTAGATGAATGGCTCGTTTAGTACTGGTAGTAGTAGTCGCAGCAGTGCTATGAGAAGCAGTCGTAGTAGGAAGTAGCAGAAGAAGTAAAAGAAGTAAAAGAGGAAAGAGAAGTAAAAGATTTGTTTTGTTTTTTTGGTGTTTTTTTACATCCTAGCAACATCTAAGGTCATATCAGGACGGGTACCGACTTGTGACAGTGTGCACTCATAGCGACTTTATAGTGCTGTTCCACTGGGAAACCAGGCCGCCAGCACCATGACCTGGTATCCCACTCAGTCACATTATCCTGACACTGAGCACACCAGTCCTTGCCATGTCCTAATAATGCCGAGCGCCTGGCTAGGAAGTGACAAGTATCAATTTTTAAGTCATTGGTTTGACTCGACCAGGGTTCGAACCCATGACCCCACGACCTACCAGCACGGGAGACGGACGCTCTAACTCATTCAGCCACCCCATCTGGTCAGATGTGCTTACATGGATATTTTAACAAACTCACTCTGTTATAATAACTAATGTTCAGTTTGATGAAAACTGATATTGGACCAGCCCTTGTCCGATATAATTCTTTATTGTCTTTGGTATTTTAAATTCAATGAGATTTACATTTCTCCTTCCGCCGCATATCATCATCATTATATCTTGGCAATCATTTGAATCCAAATCATGCTGACAGCAAATGCATAGTCATCTCATATATATATATATATATATATATATATATATATATATATATATAAATATATATATATATATGTAAGATGGGCACGAAGCAAACTCGGATGGTAGATATATTTATTTCAGCATTAAATAGTACATGCAGTGTATATATAAATAATCTGGCCGGGCCAAAGTGCCCTACCGGTAAAAGATAAAAGAAAAAATATAAGCGAATGGAAGTATGTGCTGCAGTGCCGGCTGAAGCGAACTAGCACAAACTCCGGCTCTGGTTTGTATATATATAGGCACCTGGCGCCCCGAGCGGGCCGCCCACGCCTAGCAGACGAGTGTCCGCGCACCACACGAGAGGAGCAGTGCGGATCCTACACACGCATATACGCTGGTGTATATACGTGGCTGTAAGATGGGCACGAAGCAAACTCGGATGGTAGATATATTTATTTCAGCATTAAATAGTACATGCAGTGTATATATAAATAATCTGGCCGGGCCAAAGTGCCAAGGTCCCCGGACCCACCCAGACAGATTCGCTAAAAATAATCAATCAATAATAGAACTCAAGGTGGATGCAACCTTAATGTCTGATACAATGCGCTCGGCAAGTGGGCAAGTAATATATTTATAAACACAATCGGAGGACCAGTCCCCCCTGACCTTTATCTCGTCGATAGATGCGCCCTGGAGGGCGAGAAATGTAGACCCGCCCCTCCGGAGAGAGTGGCAGGAGAACTTGCTTGGGTCAAGACCCGCGTCAGCAGCGAATAATTTTATAGTAGTTTGTAACGTACGGTAGTCAAGGGGTCTGAAGCCCCCATCAACCGCAGGGATTTGAAAAGCCGCTGCATCAGGGGCTACCTTGACCTGCCTGAAGTGTTTCTCGACCCAACAGACAGCACAAAGAGAGGTATTTGGGGTGCGGGCGACAGGGATCAGCAATTCCCTTTCTGAAAATTGGATGGTTTTTGACGTACGTATTGAAATAACCATTCCCCATTGAAAAAACTCAAAATCTGAATGCCTAATGGCCGGTGCACACCTACCGTTTGTGCCCCGTTTGTGCGCGCACACCTCCCGTTTCGCGCACAAAAATCGCTAGGTGTGCGCCCCCCGCGCACACCTACCGATTGCGATTCGCGCATAAAACTCAGTTTTTAGTGCTAAAAGCGGCCGTTTACGATTGCGATTCGCGATTCGAAAAACGAATCGGCCCGTTTTCAGTTTTAAGCGGGTCGGGTCGAGTCGCGAGTTTTAGTGCGCGAATCGTAAACGGTAGGTGTGCACCGGCCATAAGGAGCTAGGCAGACTCAGTCAATTGGCACTTGCGCAAGAGAGCTCGAAACCAGTTAGAATGGCTGCACGAGCGCAAACATGCCCCTCACGCTCTGATAATAAAGCGAAGATCTTCAAAAGCTCACTTGGCAGTAAAGGGGGCGCCCTTTTCACAGCGCACCCCAAAACATGCTTAGCCCCCCCCCCCCATGACGGTCTTAATCTGGTGGGAGAAGTCGATTGGGGAACTGCCCTCAGCCTTAAGAAAAAAATTTAGGGCACTGAGATAATTTGTTATAGAGAAATACTTTAAAGTGCGGGATAGCCAAACGACATAAATGGCAACCTGGGAAGATGGACAGGGGATAGGCGAGAGCCTATATATAGTATAGTTATAGTATAGTATAGTTATACAAGAGATGCTGGATAACTGTTGTTTTCCCAAGGTACAAGACTCAGATAGTCGTGGGTCAGGGAGAAGGACGCACATCCGGGTCCAGCAATCTTTTACACACTTAATCGGATAAAAAATTATCTTCAAATTCTATGGATATTAACCTGTTCTCATTTCGGCACCAGCCAATGTCATAGTCGTGGTAGGGTTGGGTGGGAGGGCCCTGACCCACGACTGTCCAAGGCTCATACCTCAGGAAAACAACAGTTATTCATCATCTCTACCCAGGTAAGATTCGTATAACTATACTATTTTACCTCGGTACTCCGCCACTGGCTACTCGTAGTCCAGGGAGAACTTTACGTAAACTCCTTTTTTATCCTCTTTCATACTATTTCTTTACATAAAATGTTTCAACACCTCAAAATATATAATGTTGTGTTCCTCACCCACCTTACCCAGCACTACCACACCACACCTCCCTCCCCCCCCCCCTCTCCTTCCTCTTCATTCCCCCATTCCTCTCCGCCTCCACGTCCCTCCCCCACACTCCCTCTCCCCCATCCTCTGCCCCATCCCCTCCTCCCCAACCTCACTCGGCGCTCTCACACCACACCTCCCTCCCCCTTCCCTCTCCTCCCCCTCCCTACACACACACTCCCTCTTCCTCCCCCACACTCCCTCTTCCCCCCACCTTAGTTGGCGCTCTCACCTCACGAGCCCCTCCCTGATGTAAGCGGGGGGAGGGAGGTCCCCACTGGTTGCATGTTGCTACTCCTATAGAACTCCCACCACCACTGCTACCCCCACCCTGCCCCTCCACCTCTCCACCCCACACACCCCCACTACCATACACACATTCCCCCTGCATCCTTCTTCCAGCACGCTGACATGCACACGCACACGCTCAAGCAAACACACCATTCACACAACCCATTATAACACTATCAAAATGATCAAACCCACCACCTGGTGCGCTGGCTGTTCTCTTGATTATACAATACAGGCTGAGTGAGCCGTCTTAGTGTTACAGGGTCAGTGAGATATATATATACGCAAGTTGTATTCGTTACCTGCCAATAGTTTCCAATTCAAATTACATGTACCAACATGGAGTAAATAAGGATTAACCGAACAAATGCTAACACAAAAATGAACCCTTGACTGACTTTAGCATGCCAATATCAAATGAGTGAGGATTAACCAAACAAATGATAACATAAAAATGAATCCTCAGCTGAGTTTAGTCTTCCAAAATGGAATGAGTAAGGATTAACGGAACAAATGCTAACACAAAAATGAACCCTTGACTGAATTACATGTACCAAAATGGAATGAGTAAGGATTAACTAAACAACTGCTAACAACAAAATGAACCCTTGACTGAGTTACATGTACCAACATGGAGGAAGTAACGGTTAACCGAACAAGCACTAACACAAAAATTAACCTTCGACCCCCTTTCCCCCAACATTCCCCACTTCCCTGGCCCACTATCGGAAGGGCTGGTCAAGTGGGTAGGGCAGTGGGTAGGGCAGTGCATCCGCTTTCCATGTGGTAGTTTGTGGGATCAATCCCCGGCTGGTGTAAGACGTTCAAAACACTACCCCATTGAAAACACTACGGTAGTGTTTTGAACTTAAGTTCAAAACACTACTGTTAAGTTCAAAACACTACCCCTACATACTTCCAAAACACTACCCAAGTTCAAAACACTATCATAACAGGGCAGTGGGGGCTGTAATGCTGCAACTGGTACTGGCATTTGAAGCATGTACTAGTTGGTTTTGTTGCTGGGAGTTTTACATCCTGCCAACATCTAAGGTCATATCAGAATGCACGTACTAGTAGTATACGTTGATAGCGCTGCGTGTCTGCACCACATACGCTGATAGTGCTGCGGCAATTTTAGCACGCATTAGTAGTATACGCTGATAGCACTGCAGCATCTGCACCACGTATTAGTATACGATGATGGTGTTGCAGCAACTGCACCACGTATTAGTATACGCTGATGGTGCTGCAACATTTGAAGCACATATTAGTTGTATATGCTGCACACTGGCCCGCCCTACTGCATACTGCCCTACCTTACTGCATACTGCCTCACCTTACTACAAATGACAATGACTATTCAGCAATTATAGATATATAAAATATCATAGTAGTGTTTTGAACTTAAATTAGAGTAGTGTTTTGAACTTAAGGATAGTGTTTTGAGGGTGGCCACAGTAGTGTTTTGAACCTACCTTCAACTAGGTTGAAAACACTACCATAGTGTTTTGAACCTAGGTTGAAAACACTACCGTAGTGTTTCTGTGGGGTAGTGTTTTGAACTTACTACACCTGGTCAAAACCAGACTTACAGAATTAACACTTTCCGTTACCTACCCCAGGGCTTACAGCACAATGACTTGTTCAGCATAGTGTCAGGATAATATGACCATGGTATTGGATTGTGGTGTCCTCACCCCACTTCCTGGTGTGTAAACACGCTAGGTCGCAGCGTCAAGACCTCCTCAGCTGGCCGAAGGTACCAGCAATTCGGACACCCGCCCAGGGCGTCACACATTAGGGGGGGTGCCAAATATAACTTTTAGAAATTCTAGACCGCCCTAGTTATAATAATGAAAGGATTTGAATACTTCTAAGGGCGCCAAAGTTCAGCTTTCCCGGGGAGCCAGCAACCCTAGGGCCGCTTCTGCTCCTCAGTAACTAGTGGACTGTAACTCAGAATACCCGTGTTGGCTAGCCCCCAGGACGCCTGCACCGGGCGTGTGCTCAGTGCTGGCTCTGGGAGCGGATAGGCTCCGACAGCCACCAGACGACAGCACACAAGAGTAGTCGCAATGCGCTGAGGGACCGACAGCCACCAGACGACAGCACACAAAGGTAGTCGCAATGCGCTGAGGAACCGACAGCCACCAGCCAATAGCACACAAAGGTAGCCGCAATGCGCTGAGGGACCGACAGCCACCAAACAACAGCACACCGGAGGTAGTCGCAATGCGCTGAGGGACCAACAGCCACCAGACGACAGCACACCGGAGGTAGTCGCAATGCGCTGAGGGACCGACAGCCACCAAACAACAGCACACAGGAGGTAGTCGCAATGCACTGAGGGACCGACAGCCACCAAACAACAGCACACAGGAGGTAGTCGCAATGCACTGAGGGACCGACAGCCACCAAACAGCACACAGGAGGTAGTCACAATGCGCTGAGGGACCAACAGCCACCACACGACAGTCGCAATGCGCTGAGGGACCGACAGCCACCAGACGACAGCACACAGGGATAGCCACAATGCACTGAGGGACTGACAGCCACCAGACGACAGCACACAAGGGTAGTCGCAATGCGCTGAGGGACCGACAGCCACCAGACGACAGCACACAGGGGTAGCCACAATGCACTGAGGGACCGACAGCCACCAGATGACAGCACACAAGGGTAGTCGCAATGCGCTGAGGGACCGACAGCCACCAAACAACAGCACACAGGGGTAGCCACAATGCACTGAGGGACCAACAGCCACCAGACGACAGCACACAAAGGTAGTCGCAATGCGCTGAGGGACCGACAGCCACCAGACGACAGCACACAGGAGGTAGTCGCAATGCGCTGAGGGACCAACAGCCACCAGACGACAGCCCACAAGGGTAGCCACAATGCGCTGAGGGACCGACAGCCACCAGACGACAGCACACAAAGGTAGTCGCAATGCGCTGAGGGACCGACAGCCACCAGACGACAGCACACAGGAGGTAGTCGCAATGCGCTGAGGGACCAACAGCCACCAGACGACAGCACACAAGGGTAGCCACAATGCACTGAGGGACCGACAGCCACCAGATGACAGCACACAAGGGTAGCCACAATGCGCTGAGGGACTGACAGCCACCAGATGACAGCACACAAGGGTAGCCACAATGCGCTGAGGGACCGACAGCCACCAAACAACAGCACACAGGAGGTAGTCGCAATGCGCAGAGGGACCAACAGCCACCAGACGAGAGCACACAAGGGTAGCCACAATGCACTGAGGGACCGACAGCCACCAGACAACAGCACACAAAGGTACAATGCGCTGAGGGACCGACAGCCACCAGACGACAGCACACAAGGGTAGCCACAATGCGCTGAGGGACTAACAGCCACCAGACGACAGCACACAAGGGTAGCCACAATGCACTGAGGGACCTATAGCCACCAGACGACAGCATACAAGGGTAGCCACAATGCGCTGAGGGACCCGCAGCCAGCAGATGACAGCACACAAGGGTAGCGGCAATGCGCTGAGGGAGCGTTGTCGTTTGGTTGTCGTTTGGTTGTCGTTTGGTTGTCGTTTGGTTGTCGTTTGGTTGTCGTTTGGTTGTCATTTGGTTGTCGTTTGGTTGTCGTTTGGTTGTCGTTTGGTTGTCGTTTGGTTGTCGTTTGGTTGTCGTTTGGTTGTCGTTTGGTTGTCATTTGGTTGTCGTTTGGTTGTCGTTTGGTTGTCGTTTGGTTGTCGTTTGGTTGTCGTTTGGTTGTCGTTTGGTTGTCGTTTGGTTGTCGTTTGGTTGTCGTTTGGTTGTCGTTTGGTTGTCATTTGGTTGTCGTTTGGTTGTCGTTTGGTTGTCGTTTGGTTGTCGTTTGGTTGTTGTATGGTTGTTGTATGGTTGTCATTTGGTTGTCATTTGGTTGTCATTTGGTTGTCGTTTGATTGTTTTGGTTGTCGTTTATTTGTCATTTGATTGTCATTTGGTTGTCATTTGGTCGCTGTTCGGTCATTGTTCGGTCGTTGCTTAGTCGTCGTTTGGTTGTTGTTTGGCTGTTTGGTTATTGCTTAGTCGTTGTCAAATGACTGGTTTGTTGCCGTCCTGATATGATCATTGATATTGCAAGGACGGAAACCCCCAACAAACAAACTGAATTGTTGTAGAAAACTCAAAAACAAAACAAAAATCTGTGGAAGTCAAATGGGTTTTTTATGCCTTTTTGTTGCAGCAGGTTGGAAAAGTAATCAGTCTATTATCTCCGATAACTGAACTTGGTAGAAGACAAGTACATAAATAAATAAATAAATAAATAAATAAATAAATAAATAAATACATAAATAAATAAATATAAATTAGTTGTAAAAGTTATTTTTTCTTTAAAAGAAAAAAAAAGAAGAAAAGCTGTAAAAGTGATCAATCCATCAACTGAACTCACTTGCTAAACATTAACTAAAATAGAGGGAGGTTATTGATCCCCAAACCCCCACCCCGCCACTGAGCTAACCACCGGGCACCTACCCGGCATGCATCATCACCCTGAACCGTAACGTGACGAGAAGTGCTGCCAGTCAACGGACACTCCAGGGCATCACACCCCATCGAGACATCACTCTCACCTGCACACTCACATAAATCATGAGGCCCGCCGTACTCAGGGCGATAACATGTCTACAAGCTCAACATATGGGTGGAAAGAAATGGAAGCGGAGCGAGATAAACAAAGATGGCGGCTTACCAACTAGTACAGGTTGCCCGCTGTGTTTTCCTTCAAGCCGCTTTACATCACTTTTAAGTTCTGGTAATAAAAATGTGGGGTTTGTTTTCTTTTAAAAAAGAGGGCCATGGAATGGAGTGTCTGAAGCATCAAACACTAGACTTGTTCTACAGCGTATACGCAATGAATGAGCTACTACCCAGAGCATTGGTTCTTGCCACTGCTATCAGTTGGCAGATTGGTGGTGCAAATCCTCTAAAAGCCCTTTTTCACACAGGGCATGCTGCACAGTGAGCCGCTACCCACACCATTAATTCTTCCTCTGCCACCAGAGGGCAGGTCGGTGGTGTAAATCCTCGATAAGATCAGTTACCACAAGTCATGCTAGACAGTAAGTAAGCCGCTACCCACAGCATTAATTCTCACTGCCACCAGGGCCGTAATCGATTAACACGACCCGGGCGACTCGGGTCACCAGAGTCGTCAGAATTTCAAATCGAACACCGCGAGTGGAGTCGACAAATACACGCGCCGTGTGCAAAACGATCCGACCCCAGTAACACACCTCTTGACTGGGGTTGGCTACGAGCGATGACGTCACATTTGCGCTTGTACCGTCCTGCAGGATAACAGCTACCAGTACCAGTCATACATTTTTTTTAAAAAGAATAACCTAGATTAATGAAATGGAAATATAGGTAAACTAGGCCATCATCAAATACTTTAAATCCTATTTTGCTGTAGTTTTATCAGTTATTAAAAAAAAAAAAAAAGGTTTGGGATTAAGCCATCATTTTTTCCACCCCAAGCGTGGAGAAGCGTATTCGATTATTCGACCCAAGTCTGTAGGAAGTGCGTATGCGCCAAAAAGTGGCAAGGGTGACCCGAGTTGATTAATCGATTACGCCCCAGAGGGCAGGTCGGTTGTGTAAATCCTCGATAAGATCAGTTACCACAAGTCATGCTAGACAGTAAGTAAGCCGCTACCCACAGCATTAATTCTCACTGCCACCAGAGGGCAGGTCAGTGGTGGAAAGCATCTCTTAAATGGTGCCGGGGAAAAAAAAACCAAAACCCCAAAACATTATACATTCCACATGTGTGCTGCCACTACTACGGTGCTGATCGAGAAGCTCGTGTAGTGCATGCCGAGAATATCTACAGAGATCTGGTTTGTTCGAGCTTTACATCCTTACAACATTTAAGGTCATATCAGGGCAGGTGCCGACCTGTGACATTGTGCACTCATGGCAACTTTATAGTGCTGCCCCACTGGGAGATCGGGCCGCCTGCACCATAGCATCCAGTCATATCAGCCTGACACTCAGCCTACCAGTCCTTGCCTTATCCTATTAATGCGAAGCGCCTGGCTAGTAGGAAGCGATAAGTATCAATCTTTAAGTTATTGGTTTCACTCGACCAGCATTTGAATCCCACGATCTACCAAAACCAGAGATGGACGCTCAACTCATTTGGCCACCCCGTCCCGTCCATCATCTTCCAAGCCACAGATCCGACGCTGCAGTCCGCCCCAAACACCAACGGCAAGTCTCACTCCTTCCATGAGTCGCCATGCATCACCAAACACAGCAATTTTCCAGGTGTCACGTGACTGGCAGTTCTGTCTCGTCTGTTCACTAACTTGCCCTCCTCACTGCCGCACCCGGAACCCCACTCACACAACCTGGCACCCAGTCCACACAACCTGGTACACAGTCCACACAACCTAGTACCAAGCTCACCCTCACCACCTCACCTCACCCAGCACCCCACCCACATAATCCGGCACCCAGTCCACACAACCCGGCACCCAGTTAAACCCTCACTACTTCACCTCGCCCGGTGTTGCGGTTCCGCAGCACACCAGTTTGCCAGGGACACATCCATTCAAATGCATTGTCAATGGCCGTGAGCAAATCTTCATACAGAAAAAGTCAAATATCTCTCAAATTACACGACCTAGAAACAAATCGCTTGGTACACATATAAAATACATGTTTACCAAAAAGACTGTATTAAATTGATAAGGTTGGGGTTCTGGATTTCTATTAGTTTTGAATAAAACTAACGTTTTGCACTGCGCATACCGTCAAACTCAAGGCATTGTCAATGGTCGTGAGCAATGTTCATACAGAAAATACAGGAAAAGTGTAATATCTCTAAAACCACACCACCTAGAAACAAATCGCTTGGTACACATATAGAAAACATCTTTACCAAAAACATTATATTAAATTTATAAGGTTAGTGACGATGCAGGTATTGCAGGTATAGCAATACCTCAGGGAGTTTGACGCCCCTGCCTTGTGGTATAGGTTCTTGACAGAACCGAAGGCTAAGGGAGCAAACCCTGAACAGAAAACCATGTCACTGTGGCAGCATTAAGGGCAGTTGATGTATGGAACTCCCAACATATCCCGACCAGCCACTGCAGGGACAAATAGTTTTGCGCCTGTCTTGACATATTCTTGCCAGTGTGAAACCTCTATTTGCTCCCCGAGAGAGTGCCGCTGGTAACTTGCAAAAGCCAGCAGCACTTCAACACTTTTGCAGGCAGCTTTCATGAAATACCATCAAGAGAAACCTGAAGCTGAGAGACATTAAGACCGACTCATGGACGCAACTCTCACAGCAGACAGCTAAATGGAGAGCGGCAGTCAAGTAATGAAAGCAGTCTTTGTTGCATCGCGACCGACAGCATCATGATGATGATGAGTGACGATGCTGTTCGATTTTGACGCATCCGTAGAAGCGATGTGTCCCTGGCAAACTGGTGTGCCTCGGAAACTGCAACACCGGCACCCCATCCATACAACCCGGTACCCCACCCACACAACCCAGTACCCAGTCCACACAACCCGGCACCCACTCCACCCTCATCACTTCACCTTACTCGTCACCAACACACACACCAACACACACACACACCTACACACACGCCCACCCACCCCCACCCGACCTTGGAGCCTTCGGCGGACTGATACGTAACCACGACACTCGGCCTCGTCACGTGATCGGGCAAGACCAAATCGTGCGTGCACGAGATCTGACGAGATCCAACCATGAGCAGATCTTCTGAAGAACGCAGGCGTCTCACGGGATGAGGGAAGCGCCCCCCCCCTCCCCTCTCCCGCCATCCCCCCCACACCGTTGTCGGTCATTACCGGCAACGTCACAACGATCCGGTCAGCGCTACCGCGGAGGGGGGGGGGGGGGGGGGGGCACAGAACACCTCCACAGAGATGAGAATGGGAATTGAAGAAGAAAAGGGACGCAAAATAAAAAAAAGGAAGAAAACATAAAAATGTATTTATTCAGTCTCATCAGGCAATCCTTTGTGAGTGTGATTGGAGCGCAAACCTTCCATATTTCCTGCTCCCTCGTTCCCGCGTCCCCACCCCGTCCTCTACCCTTGTCCAACCTCCATTTACTTCCTCTCGGATTTACACATTACACATTTAACTAAACTGATTCAATGGTAGACAACAACACTAATATAAAAAGCGGAAATCGACCAAAAACACGAAAAGCGGTAATTGCCCCAAAAGCATGAAATGCGGAAATCCACACCCAATTTCTTTTTTTAATGAATCTGGAAAATTCTCATCTCTGCCTACAAAGGTCGCACCCTCAGTTCAATAGAAGACGAAACATGGGACACAATTTTGCTTAAGGGGTTAAATATTCTATTAGCATAGCTGCTTCTTATAGGTACACATTAAAACTACCTTGACCATTTTTTAATTTTTTTTGATGGGAAGTTTATGCTGTCAATAGCATATAAGCTCGGATGATCAAGCTTGTTTTCAATGCTGGGCAGTTATCGGTCTATGTTTCTTAAGATTATGGTTTGTGGTTAGTGATCTATGTTAGTTTTTTTAATTTTCTTGGTAAGAGTCTTCCTCTTTTTATTTTTCCTACACTTAATTCTAGACTAGCCTACTCTATTTACATATTATAGGCTTGTACGTAATAGGTAGTTGGTTTATGTTTGGATTTGATGTTATCTGGCTGTTTTCTGGCAGGGGGTTGGTTATCTCTCATGGAATGTCCAGCTGGTGGGCCATGACACTATATTACATTTATGTTCTGCCCCATTTAGCTAATCGCATGTGTCTGTGGGGAATATTTCAAACAGCTGTGCAGTAGTATTCACACAACAATTAATACAACTGTCACTTCCGTTTGTGTGTTCGAAGACGTAAAATGCAAAAGAAAAGAAAGAAGGAAGAAAACATTAAAATATATTTATCCAGTCTCATCAGCCAATCCTTTGTAAGCGTGACTGGAGCGCAAACCTTCTACACTTCCTGCTCCCTCGTCCCCGATCGCCACCCTGTCCTCTATGCTTGTCCGCCCCATCAAATCTTTCTTCTCGGATTTACACATTGCACAAAAATTATGCAAATGTCAACAACAAAAACGACAATATAAAAAGCGGAAATCGGCCAAAAGCGGAGATCCCCAACAAAAAAACAAACACACAAAATCTAGAAAATTTTCATCTCTATGATTAGTATAAACTGTCAGTCCCGTCTGTGTGTAACAAGGCTACTTTCTATATGAGTCGAACCCCGCCCAGAAGCTTAAGTTATTTATGACGTCATCAACGTTGGAAACGCAACGCAAAGAAGCATGAGCTGGTTGGAGGAAGAGCCCACAGTACAACTATAATATAAGCACGGCACCTTCACCGTGTGACCCGTCCTGATATGACCTTAGATGTTGCCAGGACGTAAAACTCCAACAACCAACTATTCACCTCATCTCACTCGTAATCAAGGTTGCAGAATTCTATGAAAGCAGAATATTTTCAAAAACAATGCGTCTACCGAGATATGATCTTACATGTCGAACTTGTTGGTTGGTTGTTGGAGTTTTACGTCCTTGTAACATCTAAAGTCATATCAGGACGGGTACCGACTTGCGACAATGAGCACTCATGGCTACTTTATAGTGTTGTCCTACGAGGAGACCAGGCGGCCAGCACCATGACATGATATCCCACTCAGTCACATTATCCTGATACTGAGCTAACCAGTCCTTGCCCAATCCTATTAATACCGAGTACCAGGCTAGGAAGCGACAAGTATCAATTTGAAAGTCATCGGTTTGACTCGACCGGGGACCGAAATCCATACCTTCCACACGCCAGACCAGTGCTCTACCAATTAGACGACCGCGCCCGGACATATCGAACTTAGATACCGGTGTACTCATTCATCATTTGTTTGTGGTCTTGCCCCTTAAGAACGGTCAAACGCCCTGGTTTAGACAGGCAATGACATGACCTAGTTAAAATAGCAATGGTGTATAGACCTATTTCAATGTTTGTAAACATCGTGTATGCGCGCGCAGCTTGGCTGCAGAACGAATGCACACTGCCACTGAGTTTGCCGGTATGCGCAGTGCAAAACGTTTATGTTATTCAAAATTGATAGAAATGCAGAAGCCTAACCATATGAATTTAATATAATCTATTCATTGAATATGTTTTCTATATGTGTACCAAGCAGTTTGTCTCTAGGTGGTGTGGTTTTAGAGATATTTCACTTTTTCTGTATGAAGATTCCCCACGGCCATTGACAATGCATTGAGTTTACCGGTACGCGCAGTGCAAAACGTTTATTTTATTCAAAATTGATAGAAATGCACAACCCTAACCGTATAAATTTAATATAATCTATTCGTTGAATATGTTTTCTATATGTCTACCAATCAGTTTGTTTCTAAGTGGTGTAGTTTTAGAGATATTTCACCTTTTCTGTATAAAGATTGCTCATAGCCATTGAGTTTGCAGAGGGTCAGTGTGTCGTCCTGCAGCCAAAAGCCGCACGCACTGACCTAGATACCCGTTCTGACGTCACATGAAATAGGTCTATTGCACTTGGCTTTAATTAGTGTCGCACTTAGCCAGGGATCGAACCCAGGACCTCCCGCGTGGAAAGTGAGCGCTCAACTAATTCAGCCTTCCCATTCGCTTCATAAAAAGTGTAATTCTGGTTGCTAACAGTGCATCACCGGCCCTACCAAAACAAGACTTCAAACAGTCAAAGGTTCCACTTATAAAACATGAAAGGCTTGGCTCCACATCCCAGTGTAACCCCCACACTAATCCAATCACTGCGTCTGCACCTGCTGTCAGAGAACACCCTTCTCTTTTTGTTTGCTCGGGTTTTACGTCCTAGCAACATATAAGGTCATATCAGGACGGGTACCGACTTGTGACAGTGCACATTCATGGTTACTTTATAGTGCTGTCCGACTGGGTGACCAGACCACTGGCAACATGACCCAATATCCCAGTCAGTCACATTATCCTGATACTGAGATAACCAGTCCTTACCGTATCATATTAATGCTAAGAGCCATGCTGGATAGAAACAAGTATCAATTTTATATGACACGCGAGATTCGACCGTCCGCGCGGAAGCCTGCGCTCTACCGATTCGGCTGGTGTATGTATGTATGTATGTATGTATGTATGTATGTATGTATGTATGTATGTATGTATGTATGTGTGTATGTATGTATGTATGTACGTACGTACGTACGTACGTATGTATGTATGTATGTATGTATGTATGTATGTATGTATGTACGTACATACGTATGTATGTATGTATGTATGTATGCATGTACGTATGCATGTATGTATGTATGTGCATATGTGTCTGCATCTGTGTATATATGTATGCATGTGTGTATTATGTGTATGTATGTATGTGAAGTGGGCGTGTCTACTCGCCTTGAGCAATTTGCGCACTCATCCCACGAGCATGCAAATTGCTAACACTTGTGCATGCGAGGGTTCTCGGTGGTAAAGCGTTGCTTGGTTACGTCAATTTCGACTAGCCAAGCAATGAGAGGGGGGTCGGACATTCAGGGCCAGACCCGTCAGATGTGTTTTTGCACGCTCTGACGTTTCAGCCGATATTTAGGCTTTTATTATCGAAATTCTAAACTTATTTAATGAAACTTCATGGGAGGGAAAGGGAAGCATATATTACTCCATTAACTGGACACATTCCGCTGGTATCCTTGTTAGTTACGGTAAGAATAAAGTCGTGAGCTCTTGCGAAGGTGGATTGGAACGTTCCTTGCATTCTTTACTATCCTCCAGTATTATTGTAGATTAACCACTATGGAAAACCTGATATTCGATTGCTTTATATATAATTAAGGGCCTTATGCCTAAGCAAGCCTTATGCAGTTACTTTACCCATCTGCGGGAATATAATAACAACACATTAACAGAATTAACATAGTGTTACTTTTGGGCGGAAATAACAACGTTAACTTAGACTGATTATCAGTGACAGCGGCAGCATCTCTAGCTGGACTGCGTAGTTCTGGATTAATTCAGTAACATTAATAATACCCCAAACGGCGAGGGGGACAGCCAGTAAGTTGAAATAACCTAACTTATAGACATATATATATACTTTAGGCCGATAAATGCGTACTATGGCAAATTCCGTATTTAGACGAAACTCTGGCTATTCGCCTTTAGTACGGGGAGGACACCGACGGTGACGGACTACCGGCAGATGGGAGGAGAGGCAGCAGCAGCCCACGGCAGGCCCAGGAAATTCACATGGAAAATATTACATAAATTAACTCGTTGGCTCACCTTAAGCGGGGGTGGAATAGCCGAATGGTTAAATATGTATGTATGTATGTATGTATGTATGTATGTATGTATGTATGTATAAGTGTGTATGTATATATATGTGTATGTATGTGTATGTATGTACATATGTACATACATATGTATGTACGTATGTATGTATGTGCGGGGTGCTTAGAAGTGTGATTCAAAAACATACCAAAAAAGGTCACATACTTTATGGCAAGATTGTTTAAAACAAACACTAAGAGAGAAGAGAGAAAAAAACCACCCACTATACTTAATTATAAAACAAATGGTTAAAGACAAGCGGTGGAAGGGTTAGACCGCCGTTAAAGAGTCGTTTGCTGAGAGAGGTGAATTTAAGACGGGGATAGGGGGGGGGGGGGGGCGGCCTGCTATGGTGTATTAATGGCGGCGTTAAAAGGCTGCGTTAATTGTTAGTGACGTGCGCCCCCAGAGAGGAGCAGTGCCCGCAGGCACCAGCTACAGATGGGGGCCACAAGTAGTGTGAGGAAACATGACGTGGGGTAGCGGTTACTGCTCCTGTAGTTGTGGGTGTTGTGGGTGTTTGTAGAGCTTTCGTTGTGTAGTTTTCAGGCTTAGTTCACTTTAATAGGCGGTTTCATCTCTCAGAAATAAAGCAGCAGGTTGTCGTGAATGCAAATTATATAGGTTCCATAAGTCAGTGAGTGAGTGAGCGTGTGGGTGAGTGAGTGAATGTGAGTATGAGCGAGTGTGAGTGAGTGAGTGTGAGTGGGTTAGTGTGAGTGAGTGTGAGTGGGCTAGAGTGAGTGTGAGTGGGCTAGTGTTAATGTGAGTGAGTAGGTTGGTGAGTGGAGGTGAGTGAGTGGGTTAGTATGAGTGAGTGAGTCACCCAGTGTGAGTGAGTGAGTGTGAGTTAGTGTGAGTGGGTGTGTTAGTGTGTGAGTGAGTGAGTGGATGTGAGTGAGTGGATGAATGTGTAGGTGTGAGTGAGTATGAATGAGTGGGTTAGTGTGAGTGAGTGGGTGTGAGTGAGTGGGTGTGAGTGAGTGGGTGTGAGTGAGTGGGTTAGTGTGAGTGAGTGGATGAGTGTGTAGGTGTGAGTGAGTGTCAATGTGTAGGTGTGAGTGAGTGTCAATGAGTGGGTTAGTGTGAGTGAGTGGGTGTGAGTGAGTGGGTTAGTGTGAGTGAGTGGGGTGTGAGTGAGTGGGGTGTGAGTGAGTGGATTAGTGTGAGTGAGTGGATGAGTGTGTAGGTGTGAGTGAGTGTGAATGAGTGGGTTAGTGAGTGAGTGAGAGTGGATGTGAGGTAGGGTAACGCGAGGCGTACCGCTCGAGCAGCATTACCCCAATTGGTCTGCCGCTAGGACGGTTAGTACTACCATCCGGAGAAAAAACTGCTCTGACGTTCTGCTCCATCTAGAACCCGGGTCAGATAGGGTGTCGTTTTGTTGCTGCTTTTAATTATTCTTATTTTTAGTCTTGGTATTATTCACGTGTAACAAGTGAATGGGGCGGTTCTTTTTAGTGACCAGACAAACATGACGATCTGCTATAAGTAGTGTGGTGTATCAGTTTGTCATTGAAGAAATAATAATAATAATAATAATAACAACAACAACAATAACTATAACAATAATAAAAATACTGCTGACGATGATGATGGGTGAGAGTGGTGGTAGCGATGAAGAAGATGATGGTGGCGATGGTGGCGATGGTAATACGGGTGATGTTGATAATATTGGTGATAATGGTGATAATCGCAATGATAATGCTGGTGACGATTATGATGGTGACGATAATGATGATGGTGTCGGTGACGGCAGTTGTGATGGTGGTGGCGATGATAATGGTGGCGATGATGATAGGCGCGATGATGGTGGTGCTAGTGTTAATGGTAGTAGTAAAGCATAACAATGCATGGACCTTGTCCAAACCGCTCGACTCACCTTCAGTAACCATGGTTACTGCACACACGAATGTAACCAACTGTGGAACCGATGCCAATGCTTACCTGCAACGAACAAGGACACGTGGTTAGGATGGAATCTAGTTGCATATGTTAATGTAATCACACAACATTTCAAGTACAAGAATGCGTTGCTCATGAATTCAATAAGAGTCACCCTCAAACTCCTCAAAAGGCTTCTCCCACCTCCTCCTCCTGTCTCTCCTACCTGTATAACCCGCTTCCATTTTCACTTCAAGATATTTGTTCCATCATTAATGGAATAAAATGATTTTACTCAAGAAGAAAGCACAATCTGTTTTTAAAAACACAACACACTTCTATAGATTTAAACCTGCATTTCCAAATTAAATATTGGTGAACTCATTAAACATTAATTACAGCTCCGTGCTCCTGTGCTCTGGTGATACGTTCGAAAACGGAAACAAACTAGATGTCCAGAATTCCAATGTGCGATCTTATTATGCATGTTTTCACTTCAAATCACCCGAACCCTTTTGTTAACCCTTTTAAAACAATGTTGCTTCAAATGAAAGAAAGTAAAGTAGATTATAATGATTAACCTAATATATTGCATCTAAAAGATGTGATGAAAATACAAAACCAATGGACGATGACACTTGAAGTTCCTTTAAGCCGTGTGGCGTTCACATGCGCGTGATGTATGCGCATGCGCAGCGGGCCGATCTCCACACGAGGCGTCGCGCGGTGCAAAGTGGGTAAATTGTGATGTACGGCGTTCCCTACGCACACGACATTCCTGCACATCCGCAGTCATGGTGGCGTTTGTTTTATTGTTTGGGTTTTATGTCCCTACAACATCTAAGGTCATATTGGGATGGGTACCAACTTGTGACAGTGCGCATTCATTGCGATTTATATAATGGTGTCCCACTGGGATACACATGCTGATAGCACCATGATCTGATATCCCACTCAACCACACGATCCTGATACTGACCAAACCAGTCCTTGCCCTATCCTAGTAATGCAAAGCGCCAGGCTTAGGTAGTGACAAGTATCAATTCTGTAAGTCATTGGTTTGACTCGGCCGGAGCTTCAAACTGACGACCTCCCTCAGGGAAGCCAGCCAACACTCTTTGACCTATTCAGCCATCCCGTTCCAGTCTCACGTTGACGACATGCAGGGACTTTTTACGGTATGCTTAAGACAACCCAGCACATGAAATATTTAGACGCCCTTCATTCCACTCTAAGCGCGGAGATTGACTGACGTCTTAACGTTAGTACTACACGGCCATTGGTACGATGATGACCAATTTACACTCGACTTGCTCTCTAAGGACAATCACAGAATATGACAGACGGATACTGCCATGCACACGTTAATTAGACCATCTGTAATACTAGAGTATGCACAATTCCAATCCCATATATATATATATATATATATATATATATATATATATATATATATATATATATATATATATATATTATATATATATAATATATATATATAATATATATATATAATATATATATATAATATATATAAATAATATATATAAATAATATTTACACATGAAAGCGTTACAATCCGCCCATGGGTGTCACGCGCTTACTGTCCGGGTGCACCTGAATGCACCTGCAATCGGGTAGGACTGTATTTCTGATATGATGTACAAATTATCAGGAAAACATAGCTAGAAACGCAATTCAACTACAGGGCTGTAAGCGTTTGGAACTTGTAGGTGCAACCGAGCGCTCTCGGCCACAGAGGGTTAAAGCATCAAAAGTGTTAAATCAAAACACGTTGATCCTACACATCTAATTCTAGCTACTGGTGCACTCATTAAGCATTCACTGTAGTTTGCTGCTCCCGTGCGACGCTGCTGCATTAAAAAATGGGAAAACAGTCCATGTCCAGTATCTCGGTAGGTGCACCAATATGACTATTCGTCTGAAGCTGTGTTTACCCGGGCAAATTTAAAACGATCTAGAGAAATCGATTTATATGAAGCGATGTAGTGGCGCGTTTACACGGACCGAGTTTGAAAGTGTGTCGGGGCCGGGAACCAGCAGCCTTAGTGAGCCTGTAGCCGGCGAGTACTGCTATTTGTTTAGTCGCCGCCGGGGAACCAGCTGAATCGCTTCACATAAACCACCTCGCGGCCCGGTATACATGAAGCGTTTCATATGAATCGATTCAGCCCTAAAACGCCACAGCGTCGCGTGTACACGGCAAATGTGAATCGATCTAGGCAAGTCGTTTTATATGAGGCGTTTTAAATTGCCCGTGTAAACAGGGCTTAATAGTAGGTTTTCACTTCAAACATCTGCAAAATTAGCCATCTTTAAATTGAAGCAAAAGATTAAAGTCATTCGAAACTTATGCAAAATAGACTGTAATGATCAACCTAATATAATATATATGTTCAAATATCGCAAAAAAAAATCTAAACTATCGGATTATGCAACTTTAATGACTAGAAGTGAGATGTCCAAACCGCACCTAAACAATCCTCTCATCCACCAGCCTCCCCCTGGTGGACTAAGTGGGAACTAGCAATGTCAACAACATGAATACAGATAGATCCCTGCGAGTGTGGGAGGGGGCGGGTAAGTGCCGGCTGGGGGGGGGGGTGTAAATTTAAAGAGATATCAATGCACACCCTCATTGATGCTGCTAATGTATGTCGGCTGCTGAGACTGTTAAAGTTAAAGACTTCACAGACGTAATCTCACGTTCCGAGAGTGTGTTTACTCTCTGCCTTCAGTGAGCTGCAAGCACTGTCAGGGACATGGGGGTGGGCTGCGTTGTGTACACAACATCATTCATCCATGTGTGATCGAAAACGAGGCTTTCACAGTGTTTACAACGCAATGGCGCTATGCATTGATGCATATATAAAAAGGGGTGCGTGTTATAGATGATTTCCACCTCTCAGCCTGCCTCTCGAGGAAGAACTAATGGTGTGGGTGACAGCTGAGTGTGCAGCGTCCTCTGAAAAAGGTATTATAGAGGATTTCCACAACCAACCTGCACACTGGCGGCAGTAGGAAGGGCATGTGGTTTGGGTGGCGGCTCAAAGTGCATGCTCCGGGAAAAGGTATATTATACTAGATTTATACATTTGTCTTTTTGTGCATCTTAAAAAGGACACTGCACATAACTTATCAAACAGAACTGATATATTATACACTATATAAATATATATAATATATATTTTATATAATATATATAATATATATAATATATATAATACATATAGTACCTATAATATTAATACACGTAATACATATAATATATAATACACAAGAGTGTGTGTGCTCGTTTGTAAGGGGTTTACATCATAGCAAGATTGAATAAATCAGGACAGGTGACGATTTGTGACAGTGCACTCATGGCGGTTTCATAGTGCTTCCCTACTGGGTTACTATACTGCTGCCACCATGACCCGATATCCCACTCAGTCAAATGACAATTAGTCAACCCGTCCTTGCCTGATCCTAGTAATGCTGAGCACCAGGCTAGGTATCGACAGGCATAAATTTGGTAAGTCACTGGTTTGACTCGGTCGGGAAGCAGACGCACGGCCTCCCACACAAGAAGCCAGCCAGTGCTCTTAGCGATTCAGCCATCCTGTCGATACGAACATTTGAGCCTAATTAGCGGCCATTACTCGGCCGACAGGCCAGGACAGAAACGGGGTACCCCAGGAATCAATTCGACACAGGGCGCAACTCGAGTCCCTGATGGAAGATTGCGTAGTAGCCTAGTTACACCCGTCCCACCACCACATAATGGAGGCTCTCTCCAGACAGGCCTCTGTCGTGTCAGGAGAACCGGCAGGTGGCAGCACGCTAGCTGGGAGTCTGGGTACTCGCAGCTGGCACCGGGAGACATAGGTCTAATACAGGAACACCCCTTTTAACGCTCTAAACACATTCCTTAAAAAATGCATTGCTAAATGTTTGTTTGTTTATTTTGCTGTTGCTTTACGTCCTAGCAACATCTAAGGTCATAACAGGACGGCATCGCTAAATGAATCAGTGCTATACTTTGATTGATTGACTGGTGGTCGAGAATTTTTTTATTTTTTATTCAATCATCGCTCTTACACAAAATGCAAAAGCATATGTTCAATTATGTGTCGACAGGTACTTATGAATTTTAAAAGCTCACAATTATATAATTTGTGGCCAAGGGAAATAAAATTCTAGCTAAAGCCAAAGGTGTTTTTTTTGTTAATTGATCAATTGATACAAATTTGTTTAATAAATAATATGAAGTGGTACAGACCAGCTGTCCCCAAAAAGGCTATCATCGCTATACAGGGTCATCATAACATAACATGAACAGAAATGCACCTTTGCAAAATATTCCGATAAATATACGATAATAAGCTGGCATTGTCAGGATAACACAGAACTAATGTATTCAATAATATTGTAATGTTGTGAAGGAATTGCAAATGAAACGAATGAGTAGATAAATCAGCCTCAATGGTTGATTATGTTATAGTTAGACGGCCCCCTGCCTGTGCATGGACGAGAGCAGTGGAATGAACCCAGCTTTGATTCCCATAAATTGCACTGGTTCGATCCCCCATGTATGGAGAGTGGAGAAAGGTGGTTGCCGCTTGCTATCGGGTGCTAGGCTGGGAAGATGAATAAAAGAGCGTTATAGCGAATCAGTGTTAAGCGGGTTATACACGTTCTAAGGATCGAAAACCCGACAGCCTGCAAGGGAAGCAGGTGCCCTAACAAATATAGCGACCCTGTCCTGCTGGGCACCACCAACAAAAAGAGGAGGGTTTGTCTCCAGTCTTAGCACATCTTTAAAGTTACAAAATCCGAAGGACTTTATTTTCTGTCATATTAAAAGAATATAGATTAAAAAGTATATTATTATTAATATTAGGTTGCTCATTATAACCTACATGCCAAATTAATTTTGGTGTGCACACCGAAACGTTTGTTTTCTTTGCATAGCACAGGAGCACCAAACTACAAGAAATGCTTAATGAGAGCACCATTGTCTAAGTTGGCTATGTAGGATCAAATCTAAGATTCGAATCCTGACTGGGTCAAACCCATGAATTGAACAAATTACCTGTCTCTAGCTACACTGGGGTGGGTATTATTATTAATATGACTCTCAGGTGTTTTTAATGGTAAATATAGATTATTCACTGAATAAAGTCTTTTGTCAGTACCATGGCACTGGTCTTCCAGCCATGTGACAATAATTATTTACAATATATGTATTCTGATATTGCCATCAGCAGCTAGTTCAAGTCAGTTGAAATGACAATATTATTCATTTTAAAACTTACATATGGCACAGTTAGAAAATTCACAGATGGGATAGTAATTATATATTGTCGTAGTTAAAGTTGCATAGTCCGATGAAATAAGTATTTTCGCTTAGAAAAATATATATCTACATTTGATACATTATACCCAACTTAGATATTGGTGAATTAACTAGTAGCTTGGGACAGCATATACAGAATAATCAGTGAATTTACTACCTCCTTCCATGGGACACTTACTTTGAGGAAGTCATTAGGAAGGGAGGGCAGAAACGAATTAGGTCAATCTCATGACCTGATTTCTCTTGCCCTCATTCCAGATACCATATAAATGGCATTAGCCCAAACGCACCCACTTTCATATCATGAAAGCTTTATTGATGTGCGAAGTGCTTTTAGTTCCCACCTAGCCGTTTACACTGATGGGTCAAAGACAGACAACAGAGTCTCTGCGGCAGCAGTCGTCCACGTACGTGAATTAGGTATGCGTATTCCAGATCAAAGTTCCATCTTTACTGCTGAGGCACAAGCACTCCTAACCGGGTTAGAGTGCATTGAAACCTCAGCCAGTCATAAATTGATCATTTTCACTGACTCTTTTTCCTGCCATCAGGCTTTAAACAATAGGAAACTGGACCACCCAATACTACTTAAAGTATGCATTAAACTAAACTCTCTTTCAATACCAAAATTTGAAATTCACCTATGTTGGGTGGACAGTCATGTGGGTATCCGAGGAAATCAGAGAGCAGATCAAGTGGCCACTCGAGCCCTGACGGCTCCTTTGGAACATTGTCATATTCTCCACTCTGATCTGAAACCTACCATTCAAAAATACATCTGGAACCTATGGCAGATCGAATGGGATGAACACCCAAACAACAAACTCCATAGAATTACCCCCTCCATGAACGGACTGCCACAGAGTCGCCTGGAAGGGTGACACGACCAGGTTGTTTTAACAAGATGCCATATTGGCCACTCGTGGCTAACATATGTTTTTTTCTGCTCAAGTGGGTCCCTCCCCCTGAATGTTTTGGATGTCAGTCCCCACCGACATTAAACCACACTTTATTAAACTGTGTGGATTTCATGGCCCTGCGCCAACAATTTGACACTGCAAACAGCATGCATGACTTTTTTACTAAAGTAAAACAAGAAAACATTTTAGCCTTTTTGAGGGCAGCTGGTATGTACTGCCTCATATAGTTTTTAAAACAAATTTCATCAGTGAATAATACTATCATCTAGAATTTTATTTAGCTTGACCAGAAACTATGCGATTGTGAGTTTTCGAAATTCATGAGTGTCTATTGACACAAAATTGATTGTATGCTTTTACATGTAAAAGCGATGGTTTGAACAAAAACAAACATTTCTCGCCATGAATATGGCATATGTTGCCAACATGACGTAAAGCAACCACCAATCAATCAATATATGGCATTAGTTAGGTTATAAGACGTACACACATTACTAGGCCAACTCACATCACGTGACCATCGCGAGATGGTAATTAATCTGTGGCATAGTGAGAGGATTTTTGGAAAGCTTGTCAAAATTATTTTGGGTTCTTTCCGCTCAAATTGCTTCAAAAGTAGCCATTTCTCATCAAAATGACTCTGGACTAATGATTAGTAGGTCATAACAATCAATTTGATATATTTATCTAAAAGATATGACAAAAATTCAAACGCGATCGGACTGTGCAACTTTAGCATCAAGCTAAAGTTGTCAATGCGGCAAGGAGCAGTGGAATGAGGAAGACAAATTATAAGCATTGACAATTTCGTCTGCGTAAACTTAAAGCTGCATAGTGTTATGAAAAGATAAACTTTTCTAAGCCAAACACTGACCTATAGCTGTATTCACACGGGGCAGTTAAATCGATTCATATAAATCGACTTGCCTAGTTCGACTCACATTTGCCGTGTGAACGCGCGGCTGAAGCGGATTAGGGCTGAATCGATTTACATGAATCGTTTACTGTAAAACGTTTTGCGAGGTGGTCTACAGGAACCGATCTACGCTGAAACATTTTATGTTGCCCGTGTGAACACATATGAAGCGATTTATGACATCACATGCATGCGCAGTCGAGACCTTGGTTTGTTGACTTTCCGGTCGATCAAAAGCACATATTATATAATTTAGTCTATGAAACTGCTAGCTGTGCACAGATATTTTTTTCATCATTTATTTTTAGGGTTTCACTGCCCAGCAGAAGTTTTGACCGTTCCAAACCAATACGATTCAGTCCATACATATCTAGGTCGAACCCACACTCTCTCGTGGCGACGTCGACGAACCCAAACTGGCGCTGGTTAGTATTGACTTGCTCATGCGCTGATATCGATTTCCGGCCCAAGTACTGCCCGTGTGAACCCGCCTCTAAAACGCCTCAGGTAAAACGCTTTGCCTAGATCGTTTTACTTTTTGCCCGTGTGAATACAGCTCTAGATTTGATTCTACATATCCAACTTAGATACGGGTTCAGTTATTAATCATTTATTGCTGCATAGATGGAGTCAATTTAATAGAACCTGTTACGGCTGAAGCCTCTGGTGTAAATGTTTTGATGTGCTTGCCAAAATTAATTTGGCAAATTTGCACTTCAAATATCTCCAAAGTTAGCCATTTAAAATAAGCTACTTCAAACTAAAATAAAGCAGATTGTAACAATCAATCTCTTTTTTTAATGCCAACTCACACCTATCTTTTTATGCAGCTGTAATGAACGAATGCAACAAAACAAAACAAGTGCTTTGGTTCTCAACAATGTTATGTTCTCATCGGATAATGCAGTTTTAATGTGGGTTTATGAGATAAGATCAGAAGAAATATCATTTGTGAACTAGAAAAAAAGCCATTATGAACCAACCAATCAGCGACGCCTATTGGAACGCTGCGTGTCGCCGCCACATTAAACAAGCCAGACCTTCCAAGTAATGCCTTTTAGTGCGTGAACGGTGGCATGTTGTGACACGAGCAGCACGCGCCCGCAGTCACGCATCGGTGGCCATCACAGGCCGACCCAGTGCTGCCACCCCTCGACCACACATCAAAACTGGCGCATGCGTGTACTCGGCGGAAATGATATGGGCCACGCACTTTCAGCGGGTACAGCTGGTGTACTGGTAACATACTGGTGTGCATTGACTGTGTATGGTAAGCCATTCACAGCGCCACCTAGCAGGCCACCACCACCACCACCACCACCACCACCACCACCCACCACCACCACCTCCACCACCACCACCTCCACCACCACCACCCACCATCACCACCACCACCACCACCACTGCCACCACCACCACCACCACAACAACCACAACAACCACCACTGCCACCACCACCACCCCCCACCACCACTGCCACCACCACCACCACCACCACCACCACCACCACCACACAACCACTGCCACCACCACTGCCACCACCACCACCACCACCACTGCCACCACCACCACCACCACCACTGCCACCACCACCACTCCCACCACCACTGCCACCACCACCACCCCTACTACCACCACCACCCCTACCACCACCACCACCCCTACCACCACCACTATCAATTCCACCACCCCTACCACTACCACCACCCACCATCACAAACCACCACCACCACGAACCACCACCAACTACCACCAGCTACCACCACCACCGACCACCACCACATTAGTACCACCATTTACTTAATTCCCAAACACCACACACAACACACACTCGTTTACTATTTAGTGGACGTTGCTATAGTTACAACCTAATTCTAAAAGCTCCAGCTTGTCTAATCTCTTAAAGTTGCATAATCCGATGAAACAATGAGTTTACTTGAATTGCTTACTCCATTGATCCTACATATCCAATGCGTGTACTGGTTTACTTGTTAACATTTAGGAGTGAAAGAGGAATCAGGGGTGAAAGTGGTCTACAGCAACAAAAAAACGCAGAAATCAATCCGAGATTGTTACTCCGACAGCGAATTTCTGCGAAAACGTGGATTTTCCCCTATAGGATTAGCACTGTCAGGGAATCGTGGAGAAATGCCGGAAGTCAGGTTTTAACTATCCTTGCTGTGCCTATTTTATCGCCCATACCTAACTCATTCTTGCTTCGGTGTTATGTTCTAACAACATCTAAGGTCATATAAGAACAGGATTCGCAATTACCAAATTGCTGTCATATACATCCTGATTCCTCCGCATGGCATTTTGTTTAATGTTAATCGGCTAACGTAAATAAATCACGGAAATCCACGAAATCGCACAGATCTTTCATCCCTGGGGAAGGCAGGGAAGCAGGGTGGCAGGCAAGGGGAATTGGGTAGGGAGGTAGAGAAATATGTCACTTGGAAGGGAGGGAGGCCGAGAGGAAGGGAGTGGGTGCGGGAGGGAGACAGGGAGGGGCAGGGTGTGAGGGAGGGGCAAGGTGTGAGGGAGGGGTAGGGTGTGAGGGAGGGGTAGGGTGTGAGGGAGGGGTAAGGTGTGAGGTAGGGGTAGGGTGTGAGGGAGGGGCAGGGTGTGAGGGAGGGGTAGGGTGTGAGGGAGGGGCAGGGTGTGAGGGAGGGGCAGGGTGTGAGGGAGGGGTAGGGTGTGAGGGAGGGGTAGGGTGTGAGGGAGGGGTAGGGTGTGAGGGAGGGAGGGGTAGGGTGTGAGGGAGGGGTAGGGTGTGAGGGAGGGGTAGGGTGTGAGGGAGGGGTAGGGTTTGAGGGAGGGGTAGGGTGTGAGGGAGGGGCAGGGTGTGAGGGAGGGGTAGGGTGTGAGGGAGGGGTAGGGTGTGAGGGAGGGAGGGGTAGGGTGTGAGGGACCGGTAGGGTGTGAGGGAGGGGTAGGGTGTGAGGGAGGGGTAGGGTGTGAGGGAGGGGTAGGGTGTGAGGGAGGGGCAGGGTGTGAGGGAGGGGCAGGGTGTGAGGGAGGGGCAGGGTGTGAGGGAGGGGTAGGGTGTGAGGGAGGAGTAGGGTGTGAGGGAGGGGTAAGGTGTGAGGGACGGTTAGGGTGTGAGGGAGGGGCAGGGTGTGAAGGAGGGGTAGGGTGTGAGGGGGGGCAGGGTGTGAGGGAGGGGTAGGGTGTGAGGGAGGGGTAGGGTGTGAGGGAGGGGCAGGGTGTGAGGGAGGGGTAGGGTGTGAGGGAGGGTAGGGTGTGAGGGAGGGGCAGGGTGTGAGGGAGGGGCAGGGTGTGAGGGAGGGGTAGGGTGTGAGGGAGGGTAGGGTGTGAGGGAGGGGTAGGGTGTGAGGGAGGGGTAGGGTGTGAGGGAGGGGTCGGGTGTGAGGGAGGCAGGAGTATTAGGAATGGGGGGTAGGGAGTCTGAGCCTGTTGGTAGGTAGGTAGGTAGGTAGGTAGGTAGGTAGGTAGGTAGGTAGTAGGTAGGTAGGTAGGCAGGCAGTTAGGTAGGCATGCAGGCATCTAAGCAGGGAGGAAGGGGGTCTGGTAGGGATTGATAGAGTAGGGAGTGTGAGGGAGTAAGTAGGTAGGGAGGGGTGAGGGAGGGAGGGAGGACGGTAAGGGCGGACGACTGAGGGAAGGAAGGTGCAAGGAGTGGGGGAGGGGGAATGAGGAGGAAGGTAGGGAGGGAGAAGTTAATTGGGTTCACTCCCGACAACCCACACCCGGCCATACATACACTCTCTTTACCTTCACCTTTACCTTCACCTCCACCCGTCACCCCCACCCACCCCGCCCACCAACCCGCACCCCATACACAAATCACTCCTACACCCAGCTAGTTATACACATCCACCAACCACCACCCCCCACCCCTTACCGCCCTACACACATCCTCCCCCCCCTTGCCTCTTCCCGCCACTCCCCTCCCCCGTCCCCCTCCCCTACCCAGCCCGCCCCCTGCACCGCCCCTCCCCCATCCTCCCCACCCACCACATCGATGTACACGCATGCGCCGGCGGTAGCAACATCGGCGTCACAAGTGGGATTGCCCGTTGGTTTAATTGTATTTTCCTTCGTGTGGAAAATCTATGGCCCAGAATAGAAATTGATTTTCCCGCCGCTCGCCCGCAGACAATCCCGGCGGCTCGTTTGGGCGCGGGCACCTGATAAAACACGCGGGGGGGGGGGGGGGGGGGTGCGGGGTGCGGGGTGCGGGGTGCGGGGTGCGGGGTGCGGGGTGCGGGGTGCGGAGCGATCTGCGGTGCACTGTCTGCATTCTTGCACATCAAATGTCTCGTTACACACAGCCCCAGTACAAGCAATCCGTCTTAAAGACAGGAGGAAATGAGACAGTTGAGATAGGAAAATAAAAATGAGAAGCAGTTGAGATAGGAAAACCAAAATGAGAGACAGTTCAGATAGGAAGATAAAAATGAGGAACAGGGGGAGGGGGACGGGGGCGGGGAAGGGTGGAAGGAGGGGGGAGGGAGGAGTGACGGAGAGAGGGAGAGATATGGACAGAGAGAAAGAGATAGAGAGACAGAGACAGAGAGGAGAGAATGATAGAGCATACACAAGACAGCGCGAGACAGCGTACAACAGAGCGAGAGCGAGACAGAACGAGTAAGAGAGGAAGACAGCAATAGAGCAAGAGAGTAAGCAAGCAATAAAGCCAGGGAGCAATAGAGCAAGAGAGCAGGAGAGCAATAGAGCAAGAGAGCAAGAGCGAGAATTTCTCTCGTGTATTATATATACACACCACAAGGCAAACAATAACTAGGCATTTCAGCGCAAGTTCTTTAATTAATCCTAATCAAATCCCAGACTGTCAAATGATTGAAGATTTAAGTGGCACATTCTCCCATCCGTGTAGCGAAGGCAATACAGTAAAGTATACATAATATTTCTCCTAAATGTGTGTATTTCTGGCAATGAAGGTTCTAGGCGAGGCAAACCTAATGTGAAAAGTAAAGCTTGTTTCATTTATCAGGTAATCTGGTACTATATGTACCGTATATGACACACCGCTCAAATGACACCAAACCATATACATGTATATAGTGCACCAGTATCTCAGCTGGATATGTAGACTCAAATCTAGTAAAGCTTGTTTTATTTAACCACACCTCTAGAGCACATTGATTGTTATCATCGGCTATTGGATGTCAAACATATGGTCATTCTGACATATTTCTTTGGGGGAAACTTGCTGCTTTCACATAGGCTACTCTTTCCGATAAGTAGCAAGGGGTCTTTTATATGCACTTTTCCACAGACAGGACGGCGCATACCACACCCTGTGATGAACCAGTTGATGACCAGTGGTTGGAACGGAAAATAGCCCAAACTGCAAATGGGTCCAGTGAGCAGGATAGATAGGATGAACGACACCTTCACAGGTGGACACTCTACCGCCTGAGCTACATCCCGCTCCCCTGAACCTAATGTGATACCCACATCCCATAGGTATCACAATCAAGGCAATAATTAAAGTTGCATAGTTCCATGTTTTTTTAATTACTGCCATTTTGTTAAGATAAATATATTAAGTTAATCATTATAATCTACTTGAAGTAACATTTATTGTAAATGGTTTCCTTTGGATATATTTGAAGTACAAACATGCAAAACTAATGTTAGTATGCATGTCACAGTCTTCAGCAGTAACAGGTTCTAATAAACTGACTCAGTATTCCCTTCTAGGCAGCAACAAATGCTTAATAAGTGCACCAATATGTCAGAATGACCATATATTTGACGTCCAATAGCCGATGATAACAATCAATGTGCTCTATAGGCGTTGTTAAATAAAACAAACTTTTCGTATCGAAATGGCTACACAATACACAATGCATACTCCAAATGCAGTTTAGCCACTTAAAACGGGATTTGTTTTCAGCCCCCAACACGCGTGGCATGCCAAATGGATTTTCCATCGTACTTTCTTCCCTCTACCTAAACCCACAGAAGGAGACGGCGTTGATTGGCCTCTTTTTGCAGCCAATCAAATGAGCGCTAAGGCGGCGGTGCCGGACCGGATACTGAGTCCCGCGGGCTGCTCGGGCCCAAGCCTGCGCTTGGAGAAGGGAGGCAGGTACGGCCAGGGTCGGAGGCCCCGGGGCGGCGCACCGAGCAGTGCACTGTGTAACGGGGCGGCGGGCCCGGCGTGCGTGTGGTCGGGGTGAGCAGGGGAGAGGGGGTGGTGAGGAAGGAGAGAGGGGGTGGAGGGGTGGTGAGGCAGGGGGAGAGGGGGGGGGAGGCGGGGAGGGGGGGGGAGGGGTGGGTGAGGGCGGGGAGGGGGGGGGGGAGGGGGGGAGGGGGGAGGGGGGGAGGGGGAGGGGGGAGGGGGTGGGGAGGGGGGGGGTGAGGAGGGGGAGAGGGGGGTGGGGGGAGGGGGGGAGGGGGAGGGGGTGGAGGGGGGGAGAGGGGGTGGAGGGGGGGGAGAGGGGGGGGGGGGGAGGGTGAGGCAGGGGAGGGGAGGGGGGTGGGGGGGAGAGGGGAGGGAGTGGTGGGGGAGGGGGGAGGGGGGTGGAGGGGTGGTGAGGCAGGGGAGAGGGGGTGGCAGAGGAGAAGGGTTGGGTAGAGGGAGGGGGGGGTGAGGCAGGGGAGAGGGGGGTGGCAGTGGGTGAGCACGTGTGTGCAGGAACGAGGGGAGCGGCGCGGAGGGACGATGAAGTGAAGTGGAAAGGGGAGGGCAGAGTAGCGAGGGGGTGGGAGAAGGGGGTAAGTGAGGAGTGGGGGATGGGTGGAGAGGGAGGTGGGGTATGGAAGGAAGTGAGAGGAGAGTGTGGAGGAGGAGGAGGAGGAGGAGGAGGAGTGTGGAGGGAGGAGGAGGAGGAGGAGGGGTAGTGGTGGTGGGTGGTGGTGGTGGTGGTGGTGGTGGTGGTGGTGTGGGTGGTGTGGTGTGGTGGTGGTGGTGGTGGTGGTGGTGGTGGTGGTGGTGGTGGTGGTGGATAGGGGAAAGAAAGTAGTGAAAGAAAGTGGATAGGCGAGGAAGGGGAGGCAAAGGGGCGGGGTAGGGGGTAGGGGGTAGGGGGTAGGGGGAGTGGGGAGTGGGGGAGTGGAGGAGAGCGGTGATGTGCGTGGAAAGTAGAGGTCGGGAAGCCCTCGGTGAGACCCCGGCGGCCGGCCGGCTCCGTTTCACCGCGCTTTAACAAGCACTCGGCGTCCGTCACCTCCCGCCCCGCCCACTCCTTTCACCGTTCACACGATTGCCGGGCACCAACAGCCGGGGGCGGGGACCCACCTTCACTGCCGGCCCGCTGCCCAACAACTGTTTGTTGCTATAGAAATGCGATATAATGTGGTCCATGATGATGATAGTGATGATGGTGGTGGTGACGTTGGTGGTGGTGGTGGTGAGGGTAGTGGTGGTGATGGTGGTGAGGGTGGTGAGCGTGGTGAGCGTGGTGAGAGTGTTGAGGATGGTGATGGTGATGATAGTGATGGTATCAATGGTGGTGATGATGATGATGAGAATATCAGCTTACCTAACTAACTATGCCTAGACTACTAATTTCATTCAAGCAATACATTTTTACTTCAAACGTTTTACTTCCAATTGTATTTACTAATTCATTTTCTTTTTTTTAACTACACACACCAAACAGTAGTTAACATGCAGAGGATTATTTCAAATTGCACATTAATTTGTTTTGAATAGAAATGGGTTACCTATTGGTTTAACGTGGTTTATTTAGGCTTCATGTGCTAGAAACAATTGAATTCAGATCAAGGCAGATACACACGAGCAAAATGTACTGCCTTGGACTACAATATAAACTTTCTACATGGCTTCAAGACTATGTTACTTGTTAGCTTTGGTTTTGTTTCGACGTGAGAGAAATAGAGATAGCTAAGGAGAGAGAGGGTGAGGGGTACGGGTGGTAGAGAGGGAGGGAGTATGCGAAAATGAGAGGAGATTGCAAAAGAGAGTGCGAAAGCGAGAGAAATGGAGAATGGGAAATGAAGAGGGAGATAGGGAGAGACTGGGAGAGGGGGGTGCGGGAGGGGGGAAGGGGGCGTACAATTTAGTGAAAGAGAAAGTGGAAAGAGAGTGAGAGAGTCTGGAAGTAATGGAGAATGGGAGAGGGGAGAGGGAGAGGAAGGGAGAGGAAGAGAGAATGAAAGAGAAGAGGCAGGAAGAGAGAATGAAAGAGAAGAGGCAGGGAGAGGTAAAGGGGACAATGTGGGGAGGGGAGAATGGAGGGGTAATGGGGAGAGGGGGGGGGAGAGAAAGAGAAAAGGTGGAAGAAGAAAGATGGAGCCAGGGACAGACGGACACAGGGAGAGGGGGAGAGCCGAGAGAGGGGAGAGGGGAGAGGGGAGAGGGGCGAGAGAGGAGACAAGAGAGGAGAGGAGAGGAGACGAGACGAGAGGAAGTGGAGGGGAGGGGAGGGGAGAGGCGGAGGGGAGAGGCGGAGAGGAGGCGGAGAGGAGGCGGAGAGGAGGCGAGGAGAGGAGGCGAGGGAATGGGGACGTGTAGGTAAGATATATGCGGCAAAAACAGATGTCCACATAGCTTTCTGGACAAGTGGCGCGTTGGTAACACGGATAGAAGTCCCTTGGTGCGACGCCAATGCATTCTGCAACGGGCGGTTATCGTATGGGTGAGCTGAAGGGGGTGGGGAGGGGTGAGCAGGGCGGGCCGGTGGAGAAGGAGAGACGCCACTGTCACTATGACAAGTGGTTGTCATGGCTACCCGAATCTGGGTCACCCTAAACAAAAGGTCGGCGAATGTTCAGGGCGTCCGTCTGGAGAAGGAAACGGACGAGACTTCTTAGGAACGCACAGCCAGGCACATACTTAGGGCTGCCGCACATATGGCGACAATCTATCGCGACTATCATAGCATGAAGTTAGTTAGTTTTAGGTCGCTATAGACCTATTTCATATGACGTCAGCATAGGTATTTAGGTCAGTGTGTATGCTGCTTGGCTGCAGGACGACACACTGTTACATTGTAAACTCAATGGTTATGAGCAATCTTCATAGAGAAAAGGTTAAATATCTCTAAAACCAGACCACCTAGAAACAAACCGCTTGGAACACATATAGAAAACATACTCAACGATGAGATTATATTAAATTTATAAGGTTAGGGTTCTGCATTTCTATTCATTTTGAATAAAATTGACATTTTGAACTATGCGTATCGGCAAACTCAATACATTGTCAATGGCCGTGAGCAATCTTCATACAGAAAAAAGTGAAATATCTTTAAAACTACACCACCTAGAAACAAACCAATTGGATCACATACAGAAAACATATTCAACAAACAGATTATATCAAATGTATTCGGTTAGGGTTCTGCATTTCTATTAATTTAGAATAAAATTGACGTTTTGAACTGCATGTATTGGCAAACTCAATGAGTCAATGCATTGTCAATGGCCATGAGCAATCTTCTTACAGAAAAAGTTAAATATCTCTAAAACTACATCACCTAGAAACAAACAGCTTGGAACTCGTATAGAAAACATATTCAACAAACAGATTATATTAAATTTATGTTTTGCACTGCGCGTACCCGCAAACTCAATGGCAGGGTGCCTTCGTTCTGCAGCCAGGTTGCATGTGCATACACAATGTTTATAAATATTGAAAGGGGTCTATAACAACAATAATAATAAAACATTAATTGGTTGATATCGGGGCGTCATTGTCAGACCGGTTGCTGAGAATGGTGTAGGTCATCAGGGGTGTTACAAATAAAGGAGGAACCATCTCTACAGCGGACTCGAACCCACAATTTTTGCCATTCTCCAGGTGATTGGTATAGCCTTTTGACTACCTAAGTTCGCTAGTGCAACCAACCTTCCTATGCCTACCTGTGTATGTGGCATTTTAATCTGGGGTAATAAGTGCATCTCAATACACTCATAATATACGATTATAAATATCCAGGTAGCGCATTGCCATTACATACACAGGGCAGCTTCGACACCATACACCGGTCCGCGTGTACGACATCTAGGTCATGGTCGCAGTGTCATGGGAAGCGGTTCAAACAAATGGAACACTGTGTCTAAAATGGGACTCGAAGCACTTCCGCGGTGAGCATCCAACATATTGGAATACCGAGGCCCGCTGATGCAACGAACCCACCCATGCCTACCTGTGCATCACGTGACATTTCATATGTGTGGGGGTGGGGGGGGGGGGGTTGTAACAGGAGACACTCGCTGTACTTTTTCGTGGCGAATATTTGTTTGTTTGTTTGTTTGTTTGTTTATTGTTTTATGTCATAGCAACATCTATGGTCATTTTAGGATGAGTGTTAACTTATGACAGTGCACACTAATGGTGACTTTATAGTGCTGCCCCACTGAAAGACAAGCCCACTGGCACCATGCCCCCAACTTCCTACAGTCACAATATCCTCATACTGTGCTAACCAGTCCTTGTCCTATCCTATTAATGCCAAGCACCAGGCTAGGTAGCAACAAGTATAAATTTGATAAATCATTGGTTTGACTCGGCTGGGATTCAAACTCTCGACCTTCTGCACAGGAAGCATGCGCTTTACCAATTCGGCTACGGCGTCCGGTCCCTGGCAAATGTTGAACTATGGACATTGGGCCATCTGTCGCTAAAAATACCGCCAATGCTTATGCATAAATGAACACTACGAGACTCGCGAGAGAAAAGGGGCATCTGCACGCGCAGATAGCACACCGTTACCATGGAAATAGGAGTGGCTATTCTTAGCCAGCCCATGTTCATGACATTATTTGTGCTTTGCGGGGAAACACAGCACGGGGTTTTGCTCCAATTCCTAACTATTCCCATGGTAACGATGGTGAATCTGCATCTGAATCTGAATCTGCATATTTCATACCGGAAGTAGGGTGTTGGGTTGGGTGTGTGTGTGTGTGGGGGGGGGGGGGCTCTGTGGGATTCTTATCCATTCGTATTTGTAATACAGCCGATATCACATTCAAAACCATTCCTCATCCAATCACTGAAGTCATGCATCATTGAGCCTTGCAGTACTTGGATCACCTGGTAAAATACAAGGTGCCGTAGACATCCTGATACAGGCTTATTGTCTCCCAAATCACGTGTGGTTAAGCAGCGGTGAAACATAATCTCTCTTTATTTTTTAATAAGGAATACAGACACGAGGTGAGGGGGAGTAGATAAAGTGTATGTTGGCCTTTAATCAGTGGTTTCACGACAATCGCGAAAATCGTAATGTGTATAGCCGACATCGCAGAACTAACTAATGACATCACAAACCTGTCCACCGTATGTGCAACAGCATGTGTTTAATCAGGGCAATAGTCAGCAATGGACGAGCGAATATTAAGTGTGTTCAATTTTGCTTAGCAATGATAAAAAAAGGTCAGCGTGAAATATCCTATGACATTTTCCAAAAAGAAATCTACATAGGGAGCTGTTATCCGTAACATTAGTTCTTTCCACTGCTACCAGAGGGCAGGCTGGGGGTGGAAATTCTGTATGAGACCTTTTCAATACAGCACGCTGCAGAGTGAGTTTCTAGAGCTCTACATTAGTTCTCGTAACTTCCGTTAGAGCGCAGGTTGGTAGTGGAAATCCTCTATAATACATTTTCCATAGAGCATGCTGCACAAGGAGCTTCTTCACACAACCTAAGTTCTTGCCACTGCCACCAGAGGGGCAGGTTGGTAGTGGAAATCCTCTTTGAGACCCTTTGCGCAGAGCATGCTGTGCAATGAGCTGCTATTCACATTGGGTCTTCCACTACCAATCAAAGGGCGCGTTGTTGGTGGAAATCCTCTATTCCAGTCACTGTTTAGTAAACAGAAATGTGTGGCACTAAGCTTCCGTCCTTTGAAAACACTTACAAATAAAAATAACATTTAAAAGATCCATTCTCTCTTGTTGAAGAGATTAATCGGTATACTAGGAGGATTGATTGTTTGATTGATTGATTGGTGATTGCTTAATGTCGTGTTGGCAGCAAAGACTATATTCATGGTGAGAAGTGTTCAATTTGTATATCCTGTTGTATGATTATTATTCAACCATCGCTTTTACACAGAGTATAATATGTATATGCATATGTATATGTATATATATATATATAGTATAGTTATACGAGTCTTACCTTGGTACAGATGATGGATAACTGTTGTTTTACCGAGGTATAAGCCTCGGATAGATGTGGGCTAGGGAGAGGTAAGATGCACGTTCCGGTACCAGCAATCTTAACCTACTTATTGAGGATAAAATGACTTTCAAACAATGGATACTATTACTTTACCGAAAAGGTACCACCAACGGAATAGATGTGGCAGGGTGTGGCGGGAGGGGCCCTAGCCCACATCTATCCGAGGCTTATACCTCGGTAAAACAACAGTTATCCATCATCTGTACCAAGGTAAGACTCGTATAACTATACTATTTTACCTTGGTAAACAGCCTCAGGCTAAGCCTCAGGCTAGGGAGACCTTTAACATAATTCATTTTTAATCCTTAATATATTCTTTCTTATTATTATAACATTCTAAATTTTTGTTCTCACCTATTCTTGTTAGTTGGCGAGAAGACGCTTTGCAACGCCGGTAGGCTTTTCTAGTCGTTTATTATAATGTTTTGCAAACGACTTAGCCGTCTTCCAGCCTGCATGCGCTAGTATTCTTTTCACAGAAATACCAAGCACCCGTGCCTTGGAGACCATGGCTCCTCTAGTTGAGTGGGAAGAGTATTTACTCGTATCCACTCCAGCCAATTTCAACACCGTAATTGTCCATCTGGCAAGTGTGTCTCGTGAAATCGCCTTATGTGGCTTTATAAAGCTCACTAATAGTTGTTGTGATGCACGTAAATCCTTTGTCTTGTATATATAAGCCCGTATGGACGTACAGTAATGCTGACATAGTCACCCAGTTGTAAATGGTCCGCATGGAAACCATATAAAGGGCTCACAAATTGTATGCGCAGAGTTATCGATTTAAGCAATTTAAGACCAAATGCAACGTAGCTTGTTCCTTGTCTATTTCTAATCCAGTTAAGGATAAAGCAACAATCGTCTGTCCTCTGTGTCCGGTTACTAACAATAACAGGACCGCGACCTTAAAACCTAACTGTTTTATATCTAACCACGAGTTGTGAGGCCAAGCCTGAAACAACTTAAATACTATAGAAACATCCCAAAACCGACTATACTTTGGTTTTGGAGGATTCCTTTGATAAATTGAACGAAGTAAATAACAAATAACATAATGTTTTCCAACTGTTTCGCCATCAATTCTAGGTAATATAATTGATAACGCACACCTCGCCGCATTAATCGATCCAAAGGAAAGTCCTTCATCCTCTAGAGAACGAAGAAACCGAGCTACTTGTGAAATCTTTGGATTTGTTGGCTTAACTTTCATTAACAAACAATGTACACCCCATTTCTTTAAATAGGTTGTATACATTTTGACAGTTCCTGGCCTCCAGGCATCCGATACTATCCTATCCTCAGTAATTCTGTCCAATCCAAATTGCTGTAGCTGCTTCCTTAGAAAAGGAATGCCAATAGGGGCGTCGTTGACACGTCGCCGTGAACCACTAGCGGTCCGTGGTGCGTCAGATTCCCGAGTTTTCTTGGGAATCGTATACGATCTTTTGCCAGTTGTGAAACTGCTGGCAGCCAAGGTTGCGTGTCCCAATCGGGCACCACCAGTATCGCATGTGTCCCTTCCAAGCCGATTTTTCTCACTACTCGGCTGATAATGCTAAATGGTGGGAAAATATAAAAATAATTATTTCCCCAGGTAATAGCAAACGCATCTACTTTCCAAGCATCCGGTTCAGGATGCCAAGAAACATAACAGGGTAACTTGTTATTATTTCGTGATGCAAATAAGTCAACTTCAGGTGTACCCCATTTTTCACAAACGAAGTTAAACAAATGTGTAGACAGGTGTACCCCATTCTTTCACTAACGAAGTTAAACAAAGGTGTAGAGAGAGACCACCTAAAGGGTCCATGGAAATTTCTACTTTTATAATCCGCAAGTGTAATTTGTGACCCTGGAATATGCCTACAGTCAGCCAGACTTTTGAGAGCCTGTGACCACAGTTCCAAATCAGTTTAGATAACTGATGCAAGACTATTGATTTGGTTCCACCCATGATATCGAATATATGCCATGGCAGTATATTTATCATTGAGGGGGGTTTAGTATTCTAACCTGTGATTTTATTTAATCTTTACTAAACTACGTAAGCCCAAATAAATAGCACGCAATTCTAGTGCATTAATATAGTCTGCAATTTTTCATCATCAAGCCATCTACATCCTGTTGTGACCCCATCTCGATGAGCTCCCCAACACTTCTAACGAAGCAATCAGTATAAATACTGTATTAGTTCCACCATGCGGATTGATTTGTGAACTTGCTAGTTTTGCATCCACCTTCCAATATCCTGTAACCCTTCTTGCGAAATAAACATCTCTCTTTCGCTCAAAATTGACTTTTAGTTTGTGTTAACGCTAAAATTTTTTTATCTAATTTCTAAGCGACTTAATATGGGCCTTCCCATATAACACAGCAGTGCATATGATGTCAATTAGCTCAATATGAAGAACAAGCACCTGTCTATTTTTGGCTTTGATAACTTAATAAGCTGAGTCGCAGTAGTCATAAAAAAAAACTTAATTAGTTTTTGGGTTCATGTTATCGACCTGTAAGGTGACTGTGTATCCGGGGGAGAATAAACCCTAAACATTTGAGTTGTTTTGGTTGTTTAAAAACACTGACTTTTTTTGTTGATTACATAAACCCCCAATTTAGTGAGTAATGCACATAAATCCAAAACTGCCATTCACACAACCAATTTGTGTTTGAGCTATAATAAAAGAATCATCTATGTATGGAAACATTATGTGACCACTTCCTCCCGCCATTACCGAGAAAACAGTTTAAGCATTTTAGTAAATAAACTTGGCCGCACAAGCTAAGCCATTCGGCCATGCAGGTAAACTCATAGAGTTGGTTATCCCAAATAAATCGAATAGAAATTTTTCGGTATTGTTCCATTATGGGAAGCGTATAATATGGCCATCCTGTAAATCAACAACTAGCCATCCACGCATCTGGTGTACTCAATCTCGTGCCGTATCTAGAAGAACATTTTAAAATGTCGATATTCCACCCATTTATTAGAATTGTTAAATCCCAGGAATCATCGAACATCACCATTAGGCTTCGGTCTCGAGAAAATGTTTGAAATAAACTGTCCTGAACAGTGTGTCATACTTTTTGTATAATTCCTTTCTCAAAAGAATTTATGAACCTGTTTAGTTAGTGCCTCTCGTTCAACTGGTTGAATGTTATATGGAAAAGGTATTATACTTTGTACAGGAATTTGTGTAAGGGAATGTGAACAACCCCTAACTATTTTATAATTTCCTTGTCACTAGTAATTTGTGCCACTCAAAATATGATTACTAATATTACCGCCACAAAGTTTGCTTACAGTTTGGTGTGTTTTTAGAGCTTCAACAGGGACTTGTAAAGTTTGTGTTTTGGACCTCTAACTTGGACACGCCCCTGGGGGAAAGGTCTACGACAGTTGAACCCTCGGCCTATTGGCCGTGCGGTGTTGTCGGTCCCATGCCCTGGGCGCGCCCCGGCCCCCCGAAACCCTCCTTGAACCGAAGCTTGAACTCGGTCTGGATCCTCTGGTGAACCGTCGTGGACGAAAATCCCCCTTCCGTGGACTTTTTGAAACGAGGAGCTTCCCTCTTCTTATCTTGCCATCCATGTTTTGCCACTCTGGCTGCAGTCTCTACCTCTTTATAGAGGTATTGTAGTTGACCGCCAAACAATCTTGGGTGTATACTAGAGGTTTCCCTTTAATATCGCTCTGGAGCAAGATAAAGCGTAAACTCTCACTACCCCCTCATTATCGGTAACCTTCTTAGAGCGAGCCACTTCTTGGCCAGCATCTGTGCAAACGACTTGAAAGACATTTTCATATCTCTTCGAAACGACAGGTAATACCTACCTCCGCCGCAGCCTGCAGAATGTCCTTTGTCCATATTGTCTTAGCCAAAGACGAGAACTTATTTTCACTCTGCATCCTATTAGAGCCACAGAACATAGCTGTTAGGGTAGCCAACACTAACATTGCCTTATGCACTGTGTGCATGAACACATCCTCAAACTTCTTACGGTCATCCGTCATAATTGACATCCCGATCCATTTCTTTAAATGATGGAGTGGGGAACAACCCTTTATGCCTGTTAACTCCCCTCCTAACTTGGAGATAACCTCCGCCGGTTTGAACGTGCGAAAAAATGACCATTTTTTCACGGTCTCGCGCATAAGCGTAGTGGGTTTTAACCCGCTTAGCCTTGGCTCTCCAGCCGAGCCAACCTTCTTAGCCATTTAGTACCAAATGACCGCATAGACCTCCTTCATATATGGTGTCCTGAGTCTGATTCCGTAGAAGTAGACTCAGTGGAGACGAAAACAGAAGAAGAATATTTTCCTCTTCCCCTTCTTCTTTTTGGCTTAGGTCTTCCGCTTTTTGCGAAAACCAGTCCTCTCCCGCTCCTTGGGGTGAATTCATCACCCAAGAAATCACCTGTTTCTTCTTTCTTCCTCCGTTTTGCGAAAACCAGTCTCTGCCCGCTCCTTGGTGAATTCATCACCCGAAGAAATCACCTGTTTCTTCTTCTTCCTCCGTTTAGGAGAAGGAGGAGGAGGAGCCTTAAGCTCCACCGCCGAGTCTGTGTCCAAGAAATCCTCATACGAATCCTCTTGGACACTCGGCCTACGCCGCTTCCGAGACACGGGCGATTTGGAAGTCAAGATGTGGCTTTCCAACCGTGCAAAGCGAGCCTCCCAATCTGGAGGCGCAGGCACATCAGGCACTGCGTCCTCGTCCGGGTCGGAGAGGATATGCGCCCGGGGCTGTGTCGACGGCCCTGCCGACAACACAGGTGAGGAGTCGTACTCCTCGTCCACTCCACTCGGAACACGCCCCTCGGCTGCTGCTGCACCGCGCTTACTCCGCTTCGTGGCCATCGGAACTGAAACAAACATTTTTGGTCAGTCCCGGTATATATATATGTCACAATATGGTTGTTTCAAACTCATTTGGACATCTATTGGTGTTAAAGAACGTGTTTATACCGTTATAACACAGGCGTAATAAGCTAAATTTGTGCGTGGGTTGTGGGTCAAGCCCAAACCTTACGCGGGGTCGGGACCAGTGTATCGGCCCGCCCATCCCTCTGTTCCGCACACTTCTCCCACCTGTGACTACTACGTCAACAAGTTGGAGAAAATGCTACGAAACTCGGAGAAACGCCTGAAAAAGTTTTGTCTAGGGGAGTCTATAAAAGAAACCCAGGAGCATCTCCAACATTACTCTCTATTAGAGTACGAGAGAATTTCCACATGAGATAGGGCGAAACCCACATCTCTACCCATAGTCACACGGTGACCCGGGTGTTGACATAACCGCTAATGACCGGTTTGGTTCCTTCGAGAAACCCACTCGAGTGTTCTATCCTTGGTTGTTTATAACCAAATAACTCGTCCAAATTGGACCAACGAAAGTCTAAACTTTCCATATTGATGCTCTAATGCATCATAATTAAGCTAACCACAGTTTTTATTATACTTACTGCGTATTTGCTTGTATGTAGACTAATTTTGCCGGAGCAACCCAACGACACGTTATCCAGTCGTGAGTTGTATATGCTAATTGCTGGTACCGGACGTGCTTACCTCTCCCTAGCCTGAGGCTAGCCTGAGGCTGTTTACCGAGGTAAAATATATATATATATATATATACATGACACATAACTGCGGGTGTCACTTGACACACACCATGCTAGTTTGGCATGTCACATGACACATACCATGTTGCACACACACCATGTTGCGCGCACACACCTAGTTCCAGGATGGGGGTCACATGACACAACCCATGCTACACACAACTAGCCCAGTGTCATGTGACACAGACCATGCTGAGTGCATACACCTAGTTCCAGGATGGGGTCACATGACACAACCCATGCTTTACGCAACTAGCTCAGTGTCATATGACACACACCATGTTGCATGCGCACACCTAGTTCCAGGATGGTGTCACATGACACAAACCATGCTACACACAACTAGCTCAGTGTCATGTGACACACCATGTTGCGTGTGCACACCTAGTTCCAGGATCTTGTCACATGACACAACCCATGCTACAGACAACTAATTCAGTGTGTCACATGCCACACACCACGCTGTGCACATACACCTATTTCCAGGATGGTGTCACATGACACATACCATGCTACACACAACTAATTCAGTGTGTCACATGCCACACACCACGCTGTGCACATACACCTATTTCCAGGATGGTGTCACATGACACAACCCATGCTACACACAACTAATTCAGTATGTCACATGCCACAGACCACGCTGTGCACATACACCTATTTCCAGGATGGTGTCACATGACACATACCATGGTACACACAACTAATTCAGCATGTCACATGCCACACACCACCCAAACACCACCAACACAACACAACCACACACACAACACACCACAACACACACCACACACCAACCACACACACACCACCCAACCACCCCCCACCAACACCACCACACCCCACAACCCCCCCCAAACAAAAAAACCAAAAACAACAAAACCACACACAAACACCCAAAACACACCACCCAAAAAAACACCCAAACCACACACACACCCCAAAAAACAAAACACAAACAAAAAACAAAAAACAAAAACACAAAACACCACAAACAAAACAAAACAACAAAAAAAACAAAAACACAAAACCACAAACCACAACAACAAAAAACAAACCCCCAAAAAAACAAAAACACCAACAAACAACACAACAAACAACACACAAACCAAAAAAACAAACACCAACACACAAAAAACAACCCCCAACAACCCAACCCCACACCCACAACACCACCCCCACCACCCCAACCAAACACCCACAAAACACACACCAAAACCCAAAACCACAAAAACCACAAAACACCCACCACCAAAAAAAACAAAAAAAAAACAACAAAAAACACACAACACACCAAAAAACCACAACACACACCAAAACCCAACACCACCCAACCACCCAGATGGCCCAGGACCGGGATAACTGGAGAGCCCTTGTTCGTGGCCTATGCCCAAAGTTGGGCGTAGCGTAAGTAAGTAAGAAAAAAAAACACCACCACCACCCCCACCCACCCACCACAAACCAAACAACCACCCCACCACCACCACCCACACAACACACAAAACAACCCCAACAACACACGACCTTCCTCATGAAAAGCCTGCGCTCTATAAAGCACCCGATAGAGTCAAAACTATCGGAATATGCAATTTCAACACTCCGCTTTGTGGCAACCCTTTCAAATTAACATCTCCAATATTTTGCTACTCTCCAATAAATTTAGTTTTCTGGTGAGGTTGATTGATTGGTGGTTTCTTTATGCCGTGTCGGCAGCATAGGCCATATTCACGGCGAGAATTGTTTGTTTTTTATTCAACCATTGCCTTTACAGGATGCAGAAGCACAGAATCAATTTTCTGTCAGTACACTGTGGATTTTAAAAGCTCACAGTTACATAATTTGTGGTTAAAGGAAATAGAATTATGATAAAAGTTAAAGGTTGTTAATTGATCTAATTGGTTTAATGGACTATATGTGATGGTATAGACCAGCTGCTGTTAAAAAGGCTAAAGTGTTGGTGCACAAGTTGGGAATAACAATAGACAGAAACACGAGAGGTTACAAATAGTAGCCTATAATAACGCTGAAGAAAGGTAACAAGACTGCGCACGGCTAACAGCGCCACCTGTACTGTGATATATCACAGGTGGCCTGATATATCACAGGTGACCTGATATATCACAGCTGGCCGCTATTTATCTGTTGTATGTGCAGATATCCTACCCAGATATGCACCGTGAAAGGCAGTCTGAACGTTTGAATAACAAATCAACAGCTAATATTTCTCTTTTAGTAAAGTTAAGTTCAGAGAATTCATCTAAATTTATATATTGGCTCATGGCAACATAATAGCGCTGCCCCACTGAAACTTGGAAGACCAGGTTGCCCGCACCATGGCCCAATATCCTACTCGATCACACGATCTTGATACTGAGCAAACCAGCATGCGGCTAGTGTAACGACAAGTATATATTTAAGTATATATTTTTTAAGTCATTGGTTTGACTCGGCCGGTGTTTGAACCCATGACTTTCCACAGGGGAAGTCAGCCAGCCAGCAGTCTTACTCATCCTGCCCGGTCAAGGCTGTACTAAAGTGCTCATATGGTGGTGGTGGGGGGGGGGGGAGGGGAAGAAAGAGGTGGATGGTCGTAAACAGCAACAATCACCATTTCAACGCATCCTGCCTCAACCAACCTGGCGCATCGATCGCCTTTTGCTATGTCTTTTTGTTGTTGTTTTTTTTGTCTTTTTCAATTTGTGAAGCTACATATTCCGATGAAAGCACAATATTTGCTGCACCAAAAACATCCTACTAGATTTAATCCTTCACATTCAATAAACATGTATTACAGTTTGGTGCTCCTATCCTATCCTATCCTATCCTATGCTCACAAACAGGTAAACAAAGCCTATGCTCAGCATTTCGACGTGCACGCCAAAATTAATTTGGCATGTTTACAACTTCAAACATCTCCAAAGTTAAGCATTAAAAAAAGAGGTACTCCAAGCTAAAGTAAACTAGATTATAGTGATCAACCTGATATATTTATCTAAAAGGAAATACGGCAGAAATTCAAAACCTTCACAGCACATTCCTCAGCAGAATGACGACCCCCCCCCCCCCCCACACACACACACATAACTGGAGTTGTGCTTTATACGGTCAGTCCCCGTCCCCCCCCTGCACCTCCGATACCCCTCCATGTTCCATTGAGGGCGAATGGCAGTGGACGGTCTGTTTGCTTGTTTATTGTTGTTTTACATCCTCGCAACATCTAAGGTCATATCAGGATGGGTACCGACTTGTGACAGTGCGCACTCATAGCGAATTTATAGTGTTGTCCACTAGGAAACCAGCCGGCCACCACCATGGTCCAATATCCCAGTCACATTATCCTGATACTGTACTAACCAGTCCTTGTCCTATCCTACTTATGCTGAGCAC
>CM059194.1:62679664-62709664 GCA_030323885.1 Branchipolynoe longqiensis | reverse complement strand
TTATTAGATATATTATTAGATCAATTATATGTTAGATCAATTATTAGATCAATTATATATTAGATATATTACTAGAACAACTATTTATAATAATAATAATAATAATATTATTATTAAAAATGATAATAACAAAGGAGCGGAGCAGGAGGACCAGGAAAAGGAGGATGTTGGGGGAGTACTGGTAGCACGTGGGGAATGAGGAGGGAGGAGGAGGGAGGAGGGGAGGACGAGGAGGAGTGGGAGGAGGAGGGGGGGAGAGGAGGGGGGGAGAGGAGGGGGGAGTGGGAGGAGGAGGAGTGGGAGGAGGAAGGAGAAAGAGGGGCGAGAAAGAGGGGGTGGGGGGGGAGAAGAAAGAAGGAGAGGGGGGAGAAGGAGGAGACGGAGGGGAGTGGGAGGAGGAGGAGGGGAGTGGGAGGAGGAAGAGGGGGTGGGAGGAGGAGGAGGGGAGTGGGAGGAGGAAGGTGGGAGGAGAAAGGGGCGGGGGGAGAAAGAGGGAGAGGAGGGGGATAAAGAAGGAGAAGGAGGAGGAGGAGAGTGGGAGGAGGAGGGGAGTGGGAGGAGGAGGAAGAGGAGAGGGAGTGGGAGGATAAAGAGAGGAGAAACAGGGGGAGGTGGGGGAGAAAGAAGGAGGAGAGGGAGTGGGAGGAGGAGGAGAAATAGGAGAAAGAAGAGGAGGGCGGGAATGAGGAGGGGGGCGAAAGAGCAGGGAGGGAAAGAGAATAAAGACAGAGGAGCTGTAGGGGGGAAACAGAACCAGTGTTTTCCCTTGTTTTTTCCCCCTTTGTTCTTTTTTAAAATGTAAAGTCGTGTAGATTAACAATATCTTGGTTGTAATTGTAACTGGAATTGGCACGAGACGGAACGAGTGGTTTACTAAAGGATTTCCATAAATCAAATGGAAATGATCAAATAATTAACTAAGTGGACGACTTCAAGTTCAAAATTAAAGATAAAGCAAACAAAACATTGAACAAAAAATACAAGATAAAGCAATCGAAACATGGAGAAAAACCTATATTCGATATCCATGTTGTTTAACATTAAGATGTCAATTTACTTGTGCCCCACGAGACAAAAGTACAAATTTATCCTCTCTTCTTTTATGAATTCTTTTTTTAATTGTCAAATTGCAACCCACTTTGATTAAAATTGGATTTAAAAAAGTGATTAACATAAACTATTTGAAACAGACGAACCATTCCTCCACGTGGATATGGTTTTTATGGTCAATATGGCATAATTTACCCTCACTCACGATGCAGCATGATTGGCTTGACATACGCTACCCACAATAATCATCAATACCGATAGCTTCAACTACTCACACTATACACAACTATGAGATAGCTTCATTTACTCACACTGCACACAACTATAAGATAGCTTCAACTACTCACACTATACACAACTATGAGATAGATTCAACTACTCACACTACACACAACTATAAGATAGCTTCAACTACTCACACTACACACAACTATAAGATAGCTTCAACTACTCACACTACACACAACTATAAGATAACCTCAACTACTCACACTATACACAACTATAAGATAGCTTCAACTACTCACAACTATGAGATAGCTTCAACTACTCACACTATTCACAACTATAAGACAACTTCAACTACTTACACTATACACAACTATAAGATAGCTTCAACTACTCACTCTACACACAACTATAAGATAGATTCAACTACTCACACTAGACACACCTATAAGATAGCTTCAACTACTTACACTATACACAACTATAAGACAACTTCAACTACTCACACTATACACAACTATAAGATAGCTTCAACTACTCACTCTACACACAACTATACGATAGCTTCAACTACTCACACTAGACACACCTATAAGATAGCTTCAACTACTTACACTACACACAGCTATACGATAGCTTCAACTACTCACACTGTACACAACTATAAGATAGCTTCAACTACTGACACTACACACAACTATAATATAGCTTCAACTACTCACACTACACACAACTTTAAGATAGCTTCATCTACGCACACTATGCACAACTATGAGATAGCTTCAACTACTTACACTACACACAACTATACAATAGCTTCAACTACTCACACTAGACACACCTATAAGATAGCTTCAACTACTTACACTACACACAGCTATACGATAGCTTCAACTACTTACACTATACACAACTATGAGATAGCTTCAACTACTCACTCTACACACAACTATACGATAGCTTCAACTACTCACACTAGACACACCTATAAGATAGCTTCAACTACTTACACTACACACAGCTATACGATAGCTTCAACTACTCACACTGTACACAACTATAAGATAGCTTCAACTACTCACACTACACACAACTATAATATAGCTTCAACTACTCACACTACACACAACTATAAGATAGCTTCAACTACTCACACTATGCACAACTATGAGATAGCTTCAACTACTTACACTACACACAACTATACGATAGCTTCAACTACTCACACTAGACACACCTATAAGATAGCTTCAACTACTTACACTACACACAGCTATACGATAGCTTCAACTACTTACACTATACACAACTATGAGATAGCTTCAACTACTCACTCTACACACAACTATACGATAGCTTCAACTACTCACACTAGACACACCTATAAGATAGCTTCAACTACTTACACTACACACAGCTATACAATAGATTCAACTACTCACACTAGACACACCTATAAGATAGCTTCAACTACTTACACTACACACAACTATAAGATAACTTTGACTACTCACACTACATACAACTATACGGTATTCAACTACTCACACTACACACAACTATACAATAGCTTCAACTACTCACACTAGACACAACTATACGATAGCTTCAACTACTTACACTACACACAGCTATAAGATAACTTTGACTATTCACACTACAGACAACTATACGGGATTCAACTACTCACACTACACACAGCTATACAATAGCTTCAACTACTCACACTACACACCTATAAGATAGCTTCAACTACTCACTCTACACACAGCTATAAGATAACTTTGACTATTCACACTACAGACAACTATAAGGTATTCAACTACTCACACTACAGACAACTATACGGGATTCAACTACACACACCTAAGATACGCTCAACTATATCCACAGACAGGGAAATGCGAAACATAAAAACGAGCAAGATATTGCCTAGAAATGTTCAATATAACTTATAAGGTGTACTGTGAAACATTCAGGCACCCTGCTCCCGCTCCTCCTCGTCTACACACTTACACACATTTACACACATTTACACACACACACACATCTCCTATCTCTCCCCTTCCTCTCTTCCCTTCCTCTCTCCCTCTCCCCCTCCCCCTCTCTCTTATGAGGAGAGGAGAGGGGAGGAGAGGAGAGGAGAGGAGAGGCGAGGAGAAGAGAGGAGAGGAGAGGCGAGGAGAGGAGAGGAGAGGAGAGGAGAGGAGAGGAGAGAAGAGGAGAGGAGAGGAGAGGAGAGGAGAGGAAGATGAAGGTTGAGTGTTAGGCTTGGAGGGAAGGGGGCGGGGGAAAGTATGGGTTGAAGTGGAAAGGAGGAAGGGGACAAGGGAAGGGAAGGCAATGTCAGAAGGGGAGCAAAGGGGTAAGGGGAGGGGGGAAATGGGGGAAGGCAGGGGAGGAAGGGGGGAGGTAGGAGGGGGAGGGGAGGGGGAGAGGGAGGGGGGGGAGGAAATCAGGGACGGTTGGAGGGGAATGGAACAGGCGATTGACGAAAGGTGGGGTGAAAGGCAAGGAGGAAAACGAGGAGATGGGTAAGGAGGGTGGGGGGCGAGCGGAGGGGGGCGTGAAGTGAAGAATGTAGAGAATTTGGAGGCGTGACAGGTGCGGGGCGTGAAGATGATGAAAGGGTGGAGAAGGTAACGTCCGCCTGAAGACATTATGGAGAGATCCGACCGAAACACGTGTCGATAGGAGGTAAAAAAGACACCCATCCATACACAACACACACACACACACACACACACACATATATATATATATATATACATATATATACATATATATACATATATATATATATATATTATATATGCGTGTGTGTGATTATAAGCAATTATGCGAGTGAAAATCTATATATATTTCTCTCTCTATATATATATTTAAGCAAGAGGAGACGACGAACATATAATGAATAAGGGCGATATCAGTTTATTCACAATTGCACAAAGTACAGTAATAATATGATAACCAATTAGCAATGTAGTATGCGATATCAATGATGAACAATTGGCATCGAGTAAATTGTCTCACAAACAATAATATTAATAACAATCAATAATCAACGTGAGAATGATATCTGGCTGGGCCAACCGCCCTACCAGTAAAAAACCTGGGAACCACAGTGGTGTTAGCAGAATAGAAGTAGCGTAGCCAGAGTCCTTGCCATAGCTGCATACAAGCCTGTATATGAGTTGTAAGCAAGAGGAGGCGACAAACATATAATGAATAAGGGTGATATCAGTTTATTAACAATTGCACAAAGTACAGTAATAATATGATAATCAATTAGCATTGTAGTATGCGATATCAACGATGAACAATTGGCATCGAGTAAATTGTCTCACAAACAATAATATTAATAACAATCAATAATCAACGTGAGAATGATATCTGGCTGGACAAACTGCCTAGGGCGAATGCCGAAACCCAGCCAAAGAAGAAGAGAAAGAGAGAAAAAAAGAAGAAACCAACACCCAGGCAACTCTGCGAAGGTATTATAGTAGTATGATTGAATTAGGTTAGGCAATCATCAAATGCAGTCGCTGCACACATGTCATTAAGTATTTGTTCGGAAATTGGTAAGGTAATGTATTTATACACACAGTCTGAATGCCAATCAACACATGTTTTGATTTCTTCTATAGTTGCCCCCTAAGAGAGTGGCATGAATACTCATCTGGGTTTAAACCTGCAGCAGTGCATAAGTATTTAATACTCGATTGTAACACCTGATAGGTTAGGGGCATATGTCGGCCAGCAGGAGACAGGACTTGACAAGCTGGTGTGTCGTCAGACATTGGTGTTTGGTAGAAGTGTAATTTCATCCAGTGGACAGCACACATTGCTTTGTTTTGTATTATGGCTACTGGAATAAGTAGCTTCCTCTCGTCGAATTGAATTGCTTTGGACTTTCTGATTGATATTAGCATGCCCCAGGAAAAGAATTGGAAGTCGGAAAATTGTAAGACTGAGTCCGATTGAGTAAATTGACACGTACGTAGTAAAGCTCTGAAGCCTGTTAATATAGCGGCTTTAGTTGCAATGTGTCCTGGGGAGTCTGATAGAAATGTGAACATAGTTATTAAATTACAAGGTTTTTTTGAGTTTTCTTTTTTATTGAGGCGGTATTTATACTGTCCATAGAATATAAGCCCGGGTACCCAGGCTTGTTTTCAATGCTGGCCAGTTGTAGTGTTGGTGTTATCTTACCACAATGTAATAATGGTTTAACAGTTTCTACCGCGCACCAGAGAACACGTCTTACCCCACCAAGGGTAGTTTTCACTGTATGGTAACTGTAATCTATGGCAGGAGCATTTTCAGCTTTCAAAAAGAAATATAAAGCAGACAAGTAATTCGTTATAGAACTATATTTTAAAGAATGAGATAACCATCCTATATATATAGCGACTTGAGTTGCAGGACAAGGAATAGGGGTTAGCAGACCTTGAAATTTGTCTATGAATTTAAAATATTTACATATCTGCATTGAGCAAGTGGCGAGACTGTTTGGCGCGTAATACTGTGAGGTGCCTTAGCCTCAATTTGAAGGGCCACCAGACCTAGAATATAAAGTGTCTAGTAACGCTATGTATATAGTGACTTGGGTTGCAGGACAAGGAGTAGGAACTAGCAGACGGGGTGGCCGAATGAGTTAGAGCGTCCGTCTCCCTTGCTGGTAGATCGTGGGTTCGAAACCTGGTCGAGTCAAACCAATGACTTAAAAATGTATACTTGTTGCTTCCTAGCCAGGCACTCGGCATTATTAGGACAGGGCAAGGACTGGTGTGCTCAGTGTCAGGATAATGTGACTGAGTGGGATACCAGGTCATGTTGCCAGCAGCCTGGTTTCCCAGTGGGACAGCACTATAAAGTCACCATGAGTGCGCAGTCACAAGTTGGTACCCATCCTTAGATGTTGCTAGGACCTAAAACAACAACAAACAAACAACATCATTAAGGCATTTTTTACTGTAACTACGTGCATTTAATTTTTTCGTCCGTTCTCAGTCTTTACGGCAGTTACCGCGCTTATGGCTACGGCTGCCACACTTTGAACACCAGTGACCGAAGTCACACGTTTTCTCGTCCCTGGTACAGCCTTGGTCGCCATTATGAGCGAAGCAAGGTTTTTGCCGTCACGCATGAACAGACGGTTTGATGCGTTAGATGAAATAGTTGGTTTTTAAGTGTCTTTTATGTTCTCAAATGCATAGTGCCGTAAAGCCAATTCACTGTTTCCCCCAGAGAAAGCTGAGAAGCCCTGCTTCTGAGCAAGTTTACAAACACCAGTATCATATGCCAGGTGGGCGGTCTTTGTGAATTGGTCGAATTTTGCTTTTGTACTAAGGTAACAGATATGCTTGATTAATGCATGGCACGAGTCAATGTCTGTATTAGCAATGTCCATGAACCAGGAGCATGTGGCCTCAATTATTTCGTAAGCATTTAACGTTTTGACGTGCTTCCTGTCAGAGGTGTGGTGTTTTAAGGACCACTTACGTTTTCATTGTCTCTCTGTACTGGTCATCCAGCTCCCAGAACTCGACGTCGAGGACCTGCGACGGTGGCGACACCGGTGTGCGTGCCATGACTTGCTACTCCGGCAGTCCTTTGGTGATATGTCGAGGAGTTCCAACGACACGCCGCTTACGTTCTAGCGTCTCTACATGGTCTTTTAAGACACGTTCTTCCGCTGCATAGCTGTCGGTCGCCGCACCTCCGGTCCGTCTGTTGGGCCTCGATAAGCGGATGCACATGTGTTGACCATTTTGTAGTTGTCGACTGACGCACAGGGCACAATTCATTCACTGGTAGCTTGTGCTTTTTGCCGCAGGGCCCGCAGTAGTCGGTAATGTGCTGCATAATGTCGGACATAATCAGATCATTTTACCTCGGCATTAACCCATGGTGCCAGCGGCCTGGTCTCCCAGTGAGGCAACACTATAAAGTCACCATGAGTGAGCAGGATCACAAGTCGGTGTCCGTCCTGATACAATCATAAATGTTGGCAGGACGTAAAACCCCAACAAACAACAAACAGAATATTGCCATGGTGCAGGAATCAGGAGTTCAATTTTACACCGCTACACTGGTCCCCACGCAGGCGGCAGCACGCTTCCGCGCATGATGCCACCTGGCGGCGTAGGCGTAAACGACACGGTGCCGGTGCCGGTGCCAGGTTGGCGGGCTGCTGAGTATGGCGACGGCCCGGGTGTGCAGGCGTCTTGTGTTAGTACTGTAACAGACATGACTCTGCAGAGGTGTCGATGTTCATTTCCTGTGAGGTGCTGCCATCATCAGTGTATGTCTTTTATCTTGCTATTCGCCCACGCCCTCTACTCAAAACCATTGTAACGGAAGTGGTGGCCAAATCGGTAGAGCGCAGGCTTCACGTGTAGAAGGTCGGGAGTTTGAATCACGGTCGAATCAAACCAATGACGTACAAAATTGGTACTTGTCGCTTCTAACCTCGCGATCGGCATTAATAGGGTAGGTCAAGGGCTGGTTAGCTCAGTATCAGGATAATGTGACTGAGTGGGATATCAGGTCATGGTGCCGGTGGCTTGATTACCCAGTGGGGCAGCACTATAAAGTCGACATGAGTGCACACTGTCACAAGTCGATACCCGTTCTGATATGACCTTAGATGTTGCCAGGACGTAAAACTCCAACAACCAACCAATCAAAACCCTTGCTGCCGTATGCGCGCGCACCACTTGCTCACTCTCAGTACCCCCCCCCCCCCATCCCCCATAGCTGATTATCTGTGTCCACATCCGGTCGTTTTGCCAATCAATGGACGGCATCGTCACACTTTTGTGTGCCTACCACTAGTACCAGGCGGGGATAGGGATGGATAGGTAAGGTACCCGCAGGCCGTAGGATCAATCCCCGGTCGAGACAAATCTGACTTTTATACAAAATGGATATTTGTCACTACCCAGCTTGATTGGCTACATGTGGGAATAATACTACCGTATTCTCGTGGATTAACGCCCTGGGTGTTTAAATTGGCAAATCATTGAAGTGGGAGGTGGCCGTTTACCCACACATGGGCGTTTAAGGGGGTGGGCGTTTACGAAATATTAGCCAAGTGGGGGGTGGGCGTTAACCCACACACGGGCGTTAACCCACGAGAATACAGTAAGTGAATTTAATAGAACCTATCACTGCTCAAGCTTATGATGCCTAGCATTTCGGTGTGCACACCAAAGTTAATCCACATATCTCCAAAGCTATTTGTTTCCAAAACATAAGCAAAGGCAAATATGCACAAGGTAATTTATATTTCACCACTTGCAGATGTATATATTTTCGAATGTTGTTGATACCTGATAACAGCTAATTCACACCACCACATTGGGTGTGAAAATGACCAGTGAACTCTTAGTGAACCAGAGGCTGGTATCAAAGGGATGGAGGAGGATGGAAGCTCCCGGGCGTGCCACACTAAAGGAGATCACATCGAATGAGGCGCCGGATCACTAGCAATATAACGCAGCATGGAGACCGGTGCACTAACTAGTCACCATACCAGCGCAACATGGGGACCAGTGCACTAACTAGTCAATATACCAGTGGAACTTGGGACTGGTGGACTAACTCGTCACTATACCAGCGCAACATGGGGATCGGTGCACTAACTAGTCACTATACCAGTGCAGCATGGGACCAGTGCACTAACTAGTCGCTATGCCAGTGGAGCTTGGAGACCGGTGCACTAACTAGTCACTATACCAGTGGAGCTTGGAGACCGGTGCACTAATTAGTCAGTATACCAGTGGAGCTTGGAGACCAGTGCACTAACTAGTCGCTATGCCAGTGGAGCTTGGAGACCGGTTCACTAACTAGTCACTATACCAGTGGAGCTTGGAGACCGGTGCACTAACTAGTCACTATACCAGTGGAGCTTGGAGACCGGTGCACTAACTACATAGTCACTATACTAGTGGAACATGGAGACTGGTGCACTAACTAGTCACCATACCAGCACAACATGGAGGCCAGTGCACTAACTAGTGACTGCACCAGTGCAGCTTGTAGACCGGTGCACTAACTAGTCACTATACTAGCGCAGCATGGGACTTGTGCATTAACTAGTTACTATACCAGCACAACATGGAGGCCGGTAAACTAACTAGTCACTCTACTAGTGGAGCTTGGAGACCAGTGCACTAACTAGTCACTGAACCAGTGTAGCTTGTAGACCGGTGCACTAACTAGTCACTATACCAGCGTAACATGGAGGCCGGTGCACTAACTAGTCACTATACTAGCGCAGCATGGGACTGGTGCACTAACTAGTCACTATACCAGCGCAACATGGAGGCCGGCACACTAACTAGTCACTCTACTACTGGAGCTTGGAGACCAGTGCACTAACTAGTCACTGAACCAGTGGAGCTTGGAGCCTGGTGCACTAACTAGTCACTATACCAGTGGAGCTTGGAGACCCATGCACTATCTAGTCACTGTACCAGCGGAGCTTGGAGACTGGTGCACTAACTAGTCAGTATAATAGTGGAGCTTGGAGACCGGTGCACTAACTAGTCACTGTATCAGTGCAGCGTGGCGGCAAGTGCACTAACTAGTCACTATACCAGCACATCATGGAGGCCTGTGCACCAACTAGTCACTATTCTAGTGCAACATGGAGACTGGTGCACTAACTAGTCACTATATCAGCGCAGCATGGAGACCGGTGCACTAACTAGTTACTAATCCAGCACAGCGAAGAGACCGGTGCACAAACTAGTCACGGTGCGAGAAGCCGTGGGTGAAGCGCCAGCTGACTCAAGCCCAACACCTGTCACTCACCAACTCACCTGGCGATCGAACGAGACTCACCATTCAAGTTGCAGGATAATGTGACTGATTAGGAATATTTGGCAATGGTGTGTCGGGTGGCGCGGTATCGGAGTTGGGCAGCACCATCAAGCCATAATTAAGTGAGAACTGTCACAAGCCGGTACCCGTCCTGGTATGGCATTGTATTTTGGTAGGAAGTAAAACCCCAATAAACCAAACCAAACCTTTGTCCTCAATTCACACATGCAAAGAATAGTTAGTTTAACAAAATCACACACCCCTACACCGCCACTCCCATTCTTGGCCCCCTTAATAAGGTGACTGATTCTAGTTATTACGAGCTCTTCTCATTACAAACAAAGAAGGGAATCAAAGAGCACACCAGAATGTTGTGAAAAGAGGAATGAAATGCTTGCACTCACACGACGAGCATTCTCATAGCCAAATGTATCTTAACGGACAAGTGAAAAACAAGTGCAATAGTGACTCAGTTCCCTTTATAGTGCTTCCCAATATAAATTACCTTGTGCATATTTGTCTTTGCTTATGTTTTGGAAACAAATAGCTTTGGAGATATGTGAGTTCAGTTCCCGGTCGAATCAAACCAATGACTAAAAAAAATATAGTTGTCGCTTCCTAACCTGGCACTCTGCATCAATAGGATAGGGCAAGGACTGGTTAGCTGGGTGATTGGTTGTTGGAGTTTTACGTCCTGGCAACATCTAAGGTGATATCAGGTTGTGGCTGGTTAGCTCAGTGTCAGCATAAAGTGACTGAGTGGGATATCGGGTCATGGTTCCGGTGGCCTGGTCACCGAGTGGGGAAGCACTATAAAGTCGCCAGGAGTGCACACTGTCACAAGTCGGTACCCGTCCTGATATGACCTTAGATGTTGCAAGGGCGCAAAACTCCAACCAACCAACCAAAGTCTCAGAAAATCCTCACTCTGGCTTGGCTTTAACGGGGGCGATTTCTCAAAGATTGGTTCTATATATATATATATATATATATATATATATATATATATATATATATATATATACACACACACATATACATCCAATGTTCTCTTGCGAATTTGATAAGGAATGACTGCCCACACAGCGCACATTCACACAGCACCCATTCATACAACACCGAATTCACAGGGCCAATTCACACATCACCCATTCATAGAACACCTAATTCACACAGTGCCAATTCACACAGTACCCATTCATACAACACCCAATTCACACAGTGCCAATTCACACAGCACCCATTCATACAACACCCATTCATACAACACCCAATTCAAACAGTGCCAATTCACACAGCACCTATTCATACAACACCCAATTCACAGTGCCAATTCACACAACACCCATTCATACAACACCCATTCATACAACATCCAATTCACACAGCACCCATTCATACAACACCCATTCATACAATACCCAATTCACACATCACCCATTCATACAACACCCATTCATACAACACCCAATTCACACAGCACCCATTCATACAACACCCATTCATACAACACCCAATTCACACAGTGCCAATTCACACAACACCCATTCATACAACACCCAATTCACCCAGTGCCAATTCACACAGCACCCATTCATACAACACCCACTTCACACAGTGCCAATTCACACATCACCCATTCATACAACACCCAATTCACACAGTGCCAATTCACACAGCACTCATTCATACAACACCCAATTCACAGTGCCAATTCACACAGCACCCATTCATACAACACCCAATTCAAACAGTGCCAATTCACACAGCACCCATTCATACAACACCCAATTCACACAGTGCCAATTCACACAGCACTCATTCATACAACACCCAATTCACAGTGCCAATTCACACACCACCCTTTCATACAACACCCAATTCAAACAGTGCCAATTCACACAGCACCCATTCATACAACACCCAATTCACAGTGCCAATTCACACACCACCCATTCATACAACACCAAATTCACACAGTGCCAATTCACACAGCACCCATTCATACAACACCCAATTCACCCAGTGCCAATTCACACAGCACCCATTCATACAACACCCAATTCACAAAGCGGCAATTCACACAGCACCCATTCATACAACACCCAATTCACACAGTGCCAATTCACACAGCACCCATTCATACAACACTGAATTCTCACAGCACCAATTAATTTGTTTGTTTGTTGTTGTTTTACATCCTAGCAAAATCTAAGGTCATATCAGTACCGGTACCGACTTGTGACAGTGCGCACTCATGGCGACTTTATAGTGCTGCCCTACTGGGAAATCAGGCCGCCGCACCATGACCTGATATCCCACTCAGTCACATTATCCTGACACTGAGCCAACCAGTCCTTGCCCTACCCTAATAATGCCGAGCACCAGGTAAGGAAGCGACAAGTATCAATTTTTAAGTCACTGGTTTGACTCGACCCGGGTTCGAACCCACGAACCCATGGGTTCGGATCCCCCGATCTCCCAAAACAGGAGACGGATGCTCAACTCATTCGGCCACACCAAATTACGCAGAGCCCATTCACACAACACCTATTCACACAGCACAGATTCACTTAGCACTAAATTACACAGAGCCCATTCACACAACACCTATTCACACATCACCGATTCACTTAGCACTAAATTACACAGAGCCCATTCACACAACACTTATTCACACAGCACCGATTCACTTAGCACCAAATTACGCAGAGCCCATTCACACAACACCTATTCACACAACACCTATTCACACAGCACCGATTCACTGAGCACCGATTTACTCTTTGTTTCAACCTGGCATTACACAGTCGGCCCGAGTCGCGTCGGATCGGTGCACACACTGAAGGACAGTCGGCTGCAGATTTGATTCTCGAATCGATTCGAACAATCTATCGGACAGACAACTGTTAAGTCACCCCCCCCCCCCCCCACACACACACACATCTGCTCAGACTAAACAGGATTGAGCACAAACACTTGAAAGTCTTATCGGGCAATCGGCCCAGTTAAAGTCGGGCATTAGGAGGTGAAGTGAGTGGCGTGAAAGGACCTCACAAACACAACCACACACAAATAAACACAAATAAACAAACACTGCCTAATGCCACCCCACCATCATCAGCAAACATAAATGATGTGGGGAGAGCGGGCAGCAATGAAAACATTGCTATGTCATGATTTTATTTATTTTTTGTTCACAAATTTATTCCTCTGAAAATAACAAGCGGTCTGCCAGCATTTGCGAAAAGCTTGCGGAACAGTAGGATATACGAGGGAGAGTGGGTGGGGAAAGTGGGTTAGTTCTATTATGGTGAGGGTTATTCAGATTTGGACATGGGGCAGCGGAGGTCTTATATGTTTCCTGAAATCGATGTTATTTTTATTCGCATCACATCACTCAAGTTTTGTGATTTAATTTGTTCTGTGCTTACTTCGGGAATTTAACTCTTTTTTTTTAAAATAAATTTTATTTTAAAATACTTCTACCTAGCACAGGTCTACCCTACAAATGTTGTAACTCTGACAAATGTCTCGCATCCTCTAACAAATTGACGATGAAGAAGGCACAGTTCTAAGTTTGTACGTCACACCCACCTGCGTGTACTTGTACCCATATCTACCTTACATCTTCTTAAAGAAAGAAACCCCAACAAAACCCAGCAATGCAATGTTCATATTAATAACCAAAATGTTGAAAAGTACAAATAACCTCAAGCTGCATAGTCCGATGAAAGTGTTTTTTTTAAACCCACCAAAACACTTACCTAGATTTGATCCTACATATACAACTTGGATACTGGTGCACCCACTACATATACAGTAAAACCTGTCCATACCGACCTCTCCACAGGTCGACCACTCCCCTATATCGATCGCTTTACTTGGGTCCCAACAATACGATTGTAAGGATATTCTACCTCTCTAAACCCACCACCCCCCTAAAGGGACACTTAAAGTCGGTTCCATGGTGGGTCGATTTAGAGAGGTTTAACTGTAATTGCTGCTTTGAAAGACTAAATTAATTTATTAGAGCCGCTCACTGTCGAAACTTATGGGGATCACCATTTATTTGCACGTGCATGTCAACAATAATAACAAGTTTAATACATTTTGTTGGTTCATTAGTTGTTTAGGCAGTGGAAATTTCAGTCGCAGACGACTGGTCTTCCTCATTCCACTGCTCCTTTCCCTATCCTAGTAATGCCGAGCATCTGGCTAGGAAGCGACAAGTATCAATTTTTAAGTCATTGGTTTGACTCGACCAGGATTCGAACCCACGACCCCACGATCTACCAGCACAGGAGACGGACGCTCTAACTCATCCGGCCATCCCGTCTGGTTGTCACTAATCCCACAGGTATGTTCGGTGCTGCCACACACTGCCGACACGTATCGCAAATGTCGGGAGGTGTCCGGCGGGCATTAAGTGATTGGACTCTTGGAGGCCGGGACAGGCGGTGTTGTCTGGAGAGGAAGGAAACGGCGCTGTGCCCGCCCCGACTGAAGGCAGTCGACCTGCAGGGAGGAGGGCAGGGGCGGGCCGGGGCTGACCACCCGGGCGCCTACCTATGTAGTATGCGGAGGGAGGTGGGAGGGGGCAGGGGGGCGAGGGGGGAGGAAGGGGCAGCGAAGGGGAAGGGGGCAGCGGAGGGGAAGGGGGCAGCGGAGGGCGAGGGCGAGGAGGGAGAGGGAGGGGGGAGGGCGAAGGCAAGGGGGACACCGCTCCATCAGGGGCACTAACAGGCAGCGGCGATAGTGAGACACGCCTTCACATATATCCCAGTTGGGCGTGCTACAAATGGGCCTCCTGCCTACACCCTGCTTGCCTACACCCTGCCTGCCTACACCCTGCCTGCCTACAGCCAGCCTGCAGCCACACTACAGTCTGCCTATAGTCTACTTACCTAAAGCCTGCCTATCTGCCTTCCTACAACCTGCCTGCCTATAGCTGCCTACATAAAGCCTGTCTACCTACCTGCCTCATCATCATCATCATGCTGTCAGTCGCGATGCGACAAAGACTGCTTTCATTACTTGACTGCCGCTCTCCTTTGTGCGGTTGTACATTTCATGAAAGCTGCCTGCAAAAGTGTTGAAGTGCTGCTGGCTTTTGCAAGTTACCAGCGGCACTCTCTCGGGGAGCAAATAGAGGTTTCACACCGGCAAGAACATGTCAAGACAGGCGCAAAACTATTTGTCCCTGCAGTGGCTGGTCGGGAGATGTTGGGAGTTCCATACATCAACCGCCCTTAATGCTGCCACAGTGACATGGTTTTCTGTTTAGGGTTTGCTCCCTTAGCCTTCGGTTCTGTCAAGAACCTGTACCACAAGGCAGTGGTTTACAACTCTGCAGGGCAGGGGCGTTAAACTCCCTGAGGTATTGCTATACCTGCAATACCTGCATACCCTACCTGCCTACAACCGTCCTATAGCCTACCTGCCTACCTGTCTACAGTCTGTCTACCTAGACGAAGTAGAAGAAGACGAAGAAGAAGAAGAAGAAAGAAATAGAAGAAAGAAATAGAAGAAAGAAATAGAAGAAAAAGATGTTTTAAAGAAGGAAGAAGACGAAGAACAAGAACAAAAACAAGAACAAGAACAAAAAGAACAAGCATGAGAAGGAGGCGGAGAAGTATAAGGAATAGAAGATTATCTGTCCATTTATTGGAGTTTTACACTCTAGGGACATCCGACAACTGAGACCGACTTGTGACTCTACATTCACCATTTCTCTATAGTGCTGCACAACGGGGATACCATGCGACCAGCACCGTGGCACAATATCTCGCTCAATTTAATTATCCTGCTATTGAACCAACCACTAATTGTTCTAGCTATAATGTCAGCTGTCAGGAAATGTAGTGGCATTCTTATGTTACATTAATTAGATTAACGAATCTCTAGTCATGGCGCATGACCAGCCGCATGGGAAGCAAACGTTCTAGCAACCGTGTCCCTCCGGTCGGTTTAGTCTTAGGTCCTGGCAACATCTGAGGTCATATTAGGACGGGTGCCGACTTGTGACAGTGCGCACTCATGGCGACTTTGTAATGCTGCCTCACTGGGATACCAAGCCGTCTGCACCATGACCCGATTTCCCCACGTCCAGTCGGATAATGATGATGATGGTGGTGATGATGATGATGATGATTGTGATGACAATGATAATACTAATAGCAATAATATATCCACTTATGTCAATATAACCTATTTTTCTAGCCTAGTAACAATGATACCTCTTAGTGAGATTAAAGCATTACCTGTTCTGATAACTGTAACACCTTCCTGTTCCACGTGATTACAAAATTAAGTCTCACGCCCTCATGTGTCGTGCTATTTATAGCATTTTGATCCGGGGATGATTGCCCAAGTCCACGTGTCTTGATTAGTTGTTGCTCTGCGCCATAGATCTGAAAGGTCCAATTGAGGTTTTTTCCATGGTTTTCTTCTCTCCTCATTTCTCATTGTTGTTGTTTGTTTTGCATAACAATCGCGAAGATTGCTACCAACAGTTGAAATATAATTATTATTCCTATTTTTAAATTTGTATATGACATTCATTAATCAAGCAGCGGAAATTCCGCTCACAGACAATTGGTCTTCCTCATTCCACTGCGCTTTGCCCCATGAGGCTTAGTAGCGACAAGTATAACATTTGAATTCATTGGTGTGGCCCAGGCAGATTTCAACCATTCAGATTTGATTCCCATGACATGCTATGTGCGGATGTTGCACTCATTTGGACACTGCGGCTGTCTAAATACTGAAATCTGATAGCAAGAACTACGCTTGAATGATCTATAAAAGAACAAGAAAAAGGAACAGGAGGAAAAGAACGGGTTTGGTTTATTGGTTTTTGGGGCTTTACGTCCTGGCAATATCTAAGGTCATATCAGGACGGGAGGAGAAGAACAAGAAAGGAAGACGAATGATGTGAAGAAGAAGACAACAAGGAGGAGATGAAGAAGAAGAAAACAAGGAGAGGTAGAAGAAAACGAAGAAGAGAAAGAAGAAGAAGAAAAAGAAGACGAAGAAAATGAGGAGAAAAAGGAGAGGAAGAAGAAAGAGGAGAGTACGCAGAAGAAGAAGAAGAAGAGGAATGAGAGGAAGAAGCAGAAGAAGAGTTCCTGTATTCCTCTGGTGAGTGTTAATATACTGTTATGGATGTGTGACCATCGATGTACGCCCACCTACAGACCAGCGACCAGCACCTGAGAGCAACACCTTGTCAGGGTGTGTGGTTTTATGTATTGGGTGTGGGGCGGTTAGACTATCATGGCTGCGACATGGCCTGGTGGTAGTGTCTGCTTAGTGCATGCTGGCTGTACACACTGTGACATGGTCACCCTGGTGTCTGCTTAGTAGCATACCGGCTCTAAACTCTGTGACAGGGTCACCCTGGTGTGTCTGCTCAGTGCCTGCTGGCTCTACACACTGTGACAGGGTCACCCTGGTGGTGTCTGTTTAGTGCATGCTGGCTCTACATGCTGTGACAGGGTCACCCTGGTGTGTGCTCAGTGCATGCTGGTTCTACACACTGTGACAAGGTCACCCTGGTGGTGGGTTCTCCTCAGTGCATGCTGGTTCTACACGCTGTGAAGGGTCACCCCGGTGTGTGCTCAGTGCATGCTGGTTCTACACACTGTGACAGGGTCACCCTGGTGTGTGCTCAGTGCATGCTGGTTCTACACACTGTGAAGGGTCACCCTGGTGTGTGCTCATTGCATGCTGGTTCTACACGCTGTGACAAGGTCACCCTGGTGGGTGCTCAGTGCATGCTGATTCTACACGCTGTGACAGGTTCACTCTGGTGGGTGCTCAGTGCATGCTGGTTCTACACACTGTGACAGGGTCACCCTGGTGTATGCGCAGTGCATGCTGGTTCTACACACTGTGACAGGGTCACCCTGGTGGTGGTGTCTGCTCAGTGCATGCTGGTTCCACACACTGTGGCAGGGTCACCCTGGTGGTGGGTTCTCCTCAGTGCATGCTGGTTCTACACACTGTGACAGGGTCACCCTGGTGTGTGCTCAGTGCATGCTGGTTCTACACACTGTGACAGGGTCACCCTGGTGGTGGTGTCTGCTCAGTGCATGCTGGTTCCACACACTGTGACAGGGTCACCCTGGTGGTGGGTTCTCCTCAGTGCATGCTGGTTCTACACACTGTGACAGGGTCACCCTGGTGTGTGCTCAGTGCATGCTGGTTCTACACACTGTGACAGGGTCACCCTGGTGTGTGCTCAGTGCATGCTGGTTATACACACTGTGACAGGGTCACTCTGGTGGGTGCTCAGTGCATGCTGGTTCTACACACTGTGACAGGGTCACCCTGGTGTGTGCTCAGTGCATGCTGGCTCTACACACTGTGACAGGGTCACCCTGGTGGTGGTGTGTGCTTATTGCATGCCGACTCTATCTGGCAGTCTCATTATTTTCAACAGAATAATGGAATACTCTACTCACTCACATTATTCCTAAAGGGATGGCCCACTATCCGACAGTTACATTATTCTCAACACAATAAGGGAATATTCTACTCTCACATTATTCCTAACATGATGACCCAATATCCGACACAGTCACATTATTCTTACCAGAATCAGACAATATTCTACGCACTGACCCTATTCCTAACAGACAGCTATGTTATTCTTGACAGAGTCATGCAATATCTTACTCACTCCCATTATTCCTATCAGAATAACCAAATATCTGACAGTCACATTATTCTTGACAGAATCAGGTAATATCATACTCACTCACATTATTCCTATCAGGATGACCCACTATCCGCTAGAAACTCAAAACCATCGGGCTATCCGAGGCTTGTTCTCAGCATTTATTGAAAAAATTCCCAACACAAGCCGCAACCCTCGTTGACAGCTTTTTCTAAACTAACCTCTTTAATTTGAGTGTGGTTAACAATTTTTTGCAAAGTTTGCTGTTGTTAAAAATCCATTTAGCACAATCCGCGCCTTCTATTCAGAGACTTCCGGTATTCACATTTTAATCAAGTCGGCACAGCACTGTGCACAAATCAAACTGAGAAGCCTCCACCCCACTACGATGCCACCTAGCGGCGTTAATCTTTTACTGCCACCATCAATCATGCAGATTTATGCAAGTGCATTGTGTTTTTTTTTGTTATACCTTTGTGTCCTCATTGGCCTTTAGCGCTGATGTTATTACCGCATAGGTGGCTTTATCTTAACTTTGTTGTTGTTTTTTGTTTTGTTCTTTTAAACCTTTTAAAACTATTTTTTACCTCCCTCTCTTTCTCTACCCCACCTTCCCTAACCCTGCAGGGCACTTTAAGTTTAAGGACGATTATTCCACATTAACTAATGACGGACGTCATCATGGAAAACTACACTAAATGAAGGCGTTGAATAAGGAATCAGATATTGTAATTTGTATTATTCTTTAATTTAAAGAATTACATATTCGTCGTTGGAGTGAATCAAATGGGAAATATTGCACTTGGCTGATTCGATCAACATTTCTTGCCATTCCAGGGCTAGTGTCCTAACCATTAGACTATCTAGGCTCCCTGGTGCAATCACCCTACCCATGCCTGCCTGTCTATGAGGCTCCTTGCCCGAGGTCAGTTCAGACTACTATTTTCACCCCCCTGGAACCATCGTTGAAATGGCTTACATCCCAAAATTGTCTAATGCTTACACACAGTGCACATATGTATACAGTCTACTCTGTCTATAACGGACACCCATGGGACTGGAGCAAGATGCCGTTATAGAGAGAGCTCCATTATAGGCAGAGACTGACTGACGGAATGGGTTGAAACCAATGTTTTTCTTTTATACTTGACTGACTAGGACGGTCCTTACATGAGGTTATTGACAGAGAATATTGATCAAATAGGTGAAAAAAGAGCTTGTTGTCCGCATAAGACAGTTGTCCGTTAGACAGAGAGGCAATGCGATTAAATTAAACCATTGGGATTGCATTCAATTGTGAGGAAACAGCAAAAAACACATGGTACACATGTTAGAATAACTATATGGCATGTCATTATTGACAGAGAATATTGATCAAATAGGTGAAAAAACGGCTCGTTGTCCACATAAAACAGTTGTCCGTTAGATGCAGAGGCAATGCTATTAAATTAAAGGGGTGCCATGACGGGACCAGCACTTTTTGCCGTCATTGACAGAGATTCGTGATTGACAGAGGCCGTTATTGACAGAGTAGACTGTATATAACATAGGGTAGGTTTAACAACCATAGAGCACATACCTTGTCAACTTGTACACGATCCAGGTCACGGCAACTAGTGTCATGGGGGTGATGCAAATGGCAAATATTGCACCTACAGCAGGACTTGACCCAAATTTGTTGCCATTATGGGCTAGTATCCTAACCATTAGATTATCTAGACTCCCTGCATGCACATCTGTATATGTGGCTTCTTACCTGAGGTTAGTGCAGACAACTGCAAAATGAATAAATCAATCTGGTTCAGATAGTCTCGGTTGGTACATCTGTTTCGATAAGGACCTGATTGATCAGAATGCAACTAAGTCATCTACTTAGCACATGTGTTTAGGCCACAGGGTGCATGTATCTTCATGCAAAATCCTGATATTGATAAAGCCCCAGTCACACATAGCCGGACGAGCCCCGGATTTTGAGCCGGACCAACGGCCCGGACTGTCCCTGACCGCCACAGATAAAATCACTGTTTTCGTCGATTTTTGCCTCGCAGTCACACCTTCCCGGATGAGCCCCAGACCAAAGGCCGGACCACCCCAGACTGCCCCAGACTGCCCCGGACCACCCCCAGAACAGCCCTGGACCAGCCCGGAGTGGGCCGGACCAGCCCCTGACTAACACGGACGAGGCCGGACCACCCCCCGGACTACCCCGGATCACCCCCGGACAGTCCGGGAGTGGTCCATGGCTAGGCCGGGGGTATTCCTGGATAGTCTGGGGATCGTCCGGGTCAAACCGTGGCTCAAAATGACCCAGGACCACCCCAGACCACCCTCGAATTACCCAGACCACCCCGGATCATGCCGGATTGAGCCCGGATCGCAAAATTCCCCGGACCACCCCGGATGTTTTAAACTTTTAAAACATCCGGGGCTGAGCCCAGACGGTGCCGGACGAGCCACAGATCAGGCCGGATCAGGGGGGGGTCGCCACGGACGACCCACGGATGAGCCACGGATCGCCCCAGACCACCCCGGATGGCGGTCCGGGGCTCGTCCGGCCCCTGATCCGGGTATGTGTGACTGGGGCTTTAGGAACAAATGTATGCAGTTTTATGACGGGCATACTTAAATCGGGAAACCCACTATTACAATGTACTATGAATAGTGATACATTATATACACCACATCATCATCATGCTGTCGGTCGCGATGCGACAAAGACTGCTTTCATTACTTGACTGTCGCTCTCCATTTTGCAGTTGTAGATTTCATGAAAGCTGCCTGCAAAAAGTGTTGAACTGCTGCTTGCTTTTGCAAGTTACCAGCGGCACTCTCTCGGGGAGCAAATAGAGGTTTCACACCAGCAAGAACATGTCCAGACAGGCGTAAAACTATTTTTCCCTGCAGTGGCTGGTCGGGAGATGTTGGGAGTTCCATACATCAACCACCCTTAATGCTGCCACAGTGACATGGTTTTCTGTTTAGGGTTTGCTCCCTTAGCCTTCGGTTCTGTTGAGAACCTGTACCACAAGGCAGTGGTTTACAACTCTGCAGTGCAGGGGCGTCAAACTCCCTGAGGTATTGCAATACCTGCAATACCTGCATACACATACATACAGAGATACACCCACACATATACAGACACAATAGACACATTCACACACAATAGACACCCACAGACACATTCACACACATATAGACACACACATATAGACACCCAGACAGATAGACACCCACACGCAGACATCACGCATACACATACCTACAGACACAGACATACACACTGAGACACCCCCAGACACACACCCATATACAAACCAGGCCCGTGCCCAGGGAGAAGGTTCCGGAACCCACACACAGACACACGCACACCCACCCACCCCCACCTCCCCACACACAGCACCATAACTAGAAAGGCGTAACAGGCGCAAGCCCCTCGGCGTACATATGTACACCACTATGTTATAATCACTGCAGAAATAGGAGATATATACTTACAGTAAAACCTCTCTAAATCGACGGACCATTGGACCGACTTTAAATGGTACATTTAGGGCGCTGGTCGGTTTAGGGAGTTTTTGTTATCATGACAATGGTATTGTATGGGCGATCGTTTGGGACCCAAATAAAGCGACCGATCTAGGGGAGAGGTTGAACTGTGGAGGTGGCCAGTTAGAGAGGTTTTACTGTATTCTATACTTTATAGTTTCGAGTATGTTATATGAATGTTATATTCGGGAATAAAAGTTATTGAATTCAAATTGAATTGAATTGAATAATATTATAGTGGGTGGATGTTAATAGTGATGGGTGATCAGAAGCGGGGCTGTTAATTATGCACTGCATGGCGGTTTGTGTATACACTAGCCATTCTGACAGCGCATGCGCTGAAAACGGCGCCGAGAGCAAATCAAAGACATCCGGCCATTGAGTTTGCCAATACGCATAGCGCAAAACTTGGATTTTATTCAAAATTAATAGGAATACAGAACAATTTGGCACACACATGGATGGATGCATGCAATATAATAATATAATGAATATGTTTAAGACACAACTCTCCATAATTAAGCATTCTGAGCTAAGAAATATACAATTTCAGTCACTTTACAGTGATGTTTACATCACCATTGATTAGTAATTCTTGTTCTAAATATTAAAATGTCAAATGTGTCAACAAAAACGTGTTTCAAGGAAATATATAACCAATGTCTGATTAACCGTACTCATTTCCTAGCCCAGCAAATATTATTAACCATAGGATATAAATAAAAACATGAATAAAATAAGTAAAACTGACTCTGGCTATAGCTCTAACACTAGTCTGAGTGCCCATATTTGTCTAAATCTAAATGCTGATGGTATAAGATGTGCTGATTAGATTGACGCAAATGCAATGCTAGATAAAAGATTAACATTTTAATTTATTATATATATTTTTTTAGTTGGTATTCTATGTTTCAAACAAAAGCTGAGATGAGCTGAAACTAGCACATTTCATAGCTGCACCCAATGTGCCATGTGCTTCATGCGGGTTTGTTTTTCTTCCACACATCTCACAATGCACCACGCGGCTGGAATGACGATCTAGTCTATTGGTTCGGCATGTAACAGTTTTACACACTGCATAGCAACTCGGGGATTGGTCGAGCAACGTCCCGTGTGTTCACACACTGCATAGCAACTCGGAGATTGGTCGATGGTCGAGCAGCAGGTAGTGTGTTTACACACTGCATCACTGCCTGGGCATTGGTCGAGCGGTATGTAGTGTGTTTATACACTACATTGCAACTCGGATATTGGTCAAGCAGCATGTAGTGTGTTTACACACTGCATAGCAGCTTGGGCATTGGTCGATCAGTTTGTAGTGTGCTTATACTATATGAGGCTCGGGTATTAGTTGAGTATGTAGCAAGTTTCCACGCTGCATTGGTCGAACATATAGTGTTTACACACGGCATACAACACTGTATAGTGTTGCCCCACTTGGAGACACTGAGCTAACCAGTCCTTGCCCTATCCTAATAATGCCGAGCGCCAGGCTAGGAAGCGACAAGCATCAATTGTGTAACTCATTAGTTTGACTCGACTGGGAATCGAACTCCTGACATTCTGCAGAGGAAGCATGACCTCTACCGATTCGACCACCGCGCTCAGTCATTGGTTGACAGCATGTAATGTGTTTATACACTGCATAGCAGCTTAGGCATTGGTCGAGTATCTATATATGGAGCGAGAGAGAGCGAGAGAGAGCTAGAGAGAGCGAGGGGGAGAGAGAGAGAGCGAGGGAGAGCGATAGAGAGAGAGAGAGGGGGGAGAGACAGAAAGAAAAAGAAAGAGAGAGGGGGAGAGAGCAAGAAGCGACAATTATGAGTGCTACCAATTGTGCGCGTTTTTTAACGTTCTATCAATTAACATTGACTATAATATCGACCTAGTTGACAACAACTGATTATTTTAATAAATAGATTTGAAAACTGGATCCCCGACCCACATTGTTTGGGATTCAAGTGAAGCTGTCGGGTGGTGTTCGGCGGTGTTCGGCGGTGTTCGGCGGTGTTCAGTGATGCTGCTAAGTGGGGCCCTCCTCAGCGCGGCCGTCTCCCTCCTCCAGCCGGCACTTGAATCCACCCCAGTTCCTGCACAAGTGGCCGTATATTCGCCTACTCGGTAGTTGGCCATGAAGTTGTTTGTTGAGTGGGGTTTTACGCCCGAATAACATCTGCGGTCGTAAGCGAGACGGGCGGTGACTTGCCACGATGCACACATATGGAGGTTTTATATGTGCTGTTCCACTGGGAATATCGTCCTGGTGTGATATTCCACTCACTCACATTATCCTGACACTAACTGAGCCAACCAGTCATTGCCCTATCCTAGTAATGCCGAGTATCGGGCAAGGTAACGACAAGTATCAATTTTGTTGAGTCTTTCGTTTGACTCAACCGAGGATTGATCTGAAAACTTTCATTTTACTCGGCCAAGGATTAATCTGAAGACCTCTCGTACAGGAAGTGAATGCTCTATCCACTCGATCATCTCATCCCCTGGTACGATGTTAACCTTGGCCTCCTTATGATTCCTCATGACCTAACCTATTAGGGTTCTTGTCGAATATTTGTTTTTAAATTGAATTTCAGTGAAATTTTGCTAATAAGTATACTACATTAAATAAAATACTGTTATTTGTTGGTAGTTGTATGTCCTGGCAACATCTAAGGTCATATCAGGATGGATACCCATAGTTGCCAACATTTGGGAAAGTGTAATGATTTTCGTGTGAATCGCGGACTATGGCCCATATATATATATATATATATATATATATGATATATATATATATATAATATATATATATATATATCAATAAGCATTTAGGCACTTGCATATGTATATGTGTATATATTATTACACACATATATATATATATATTATAAATATATATACATGTATATATATATATACATACACATGTACATATAAAAGTGTGGAAAAAGACGGATTCTCCGTAATGTTTTAGAGTATGGTGTAATGAAAGGCGGAAAATCGTAATGATTCCACAGATCTCGTAATGGTTGGCAGCACTGGATATCACCTTGTGACATTGGGCACTAATGGCTACTTTATAGTGCTTCCCAACTGGAACACACAGCTGCCAGCATATCCCACCCAGTCACATTATCCTGATACTGAGTAAACCAGTCCTTGCCCTATCCTATTAATGCCGACCACCAGGCTAGGTAGCGACAAGTACAATTTTTTAAGTCATTGGTTTGATTGACTCTGTTGGGGTTCTAACCCCCGAACTCCCACACTGGAAGCCAGCCAGCACTCTTTGTCTTACCAATCGGCCATACTGTCTGGTAAATAAATACTACTTCCTGTATGTATACATGGCAGTGTGCAGTGCTGCAGTGTGCTTCGCCCCGATCATAGTATGGCCAAGGCCTAACTAGTGGCTGGGTGGGTGGACACCAACCTTGGTACCTTGGAAGTGACGTATTGGTGGATCATGGTCACTCTAACTAATTCCTAGCGCATACACTTGAGTAAATGGCCATTGCACAGGATGGCCAACTGGGTGGAGTACTCGCTTCCTGCATGGATAGTCTTGAGTTCAATCCTCTGCGGGGACCAACCCAAAGCCTAACAAAATTTATACCTGTCACTACTTTTCCTGGCTCTCGGAATTACTAGGATAGGTCAAGGACTATCTGGTTCAGTGGCAGGATAATGTGACTGGAGTGAGATATGGCATTAGCAGTGCAGTATCCCAGTGGGGCAGCACTATAAAGTATAAAGGCATTATTAATGGGCACCGCAGCAAGTCGGGAGCTGACATATGAGCTTAGATGTCACGAGGGCATACAACCAGAATCACTCACGCATGGTTTGCGACTTAAAGATGAACTTAGTTCAAGTTAAAGATAAACCAGACCTCGCTCTTAAATCTGACTGCATGCACCATAGCTCACGAGTATAGGCAGTCTAATACCATGGGAATTCATCGAGTCCTCAGTGTAAATTGTCGTGTAGTGTGCGGATGCCATTAGTTGGATTGCGGCCATCTTAAATCACACGATCCACAAAACCCCCGCTACTTTAACAGACAGCGTTCTACAAAAGAGAACCCATGGAGTTTCTCCGCAACGGTTAAAATTACAAGTTAATTTGTATACTTTCAGTTGCCTTCTAGACATGTACGGCGTGTGTTAGAGTGTGTTAGAGGCTATGGTGTGAGTGAAAAGGGTTAATAATTTATCACTGAAGCAGACACAGCATTTACTTTGACATAGACAGTGTGTTAGAGGCTATGGTGTGAGTGAAAAGGGTTAATAATTTATCACTGAAGCAGACAGCATTTACTTTGACATAGACAGTGTGTTAGAGGCTATGGTGTGAGTGAAAAGGGTTAATAATTTATCACTGAAGCAGACAGCACTGTTACTGTTAGAGGCTATGGTGTGAGTGAAAAGGGTTAATAATTTATCACTGAAGCAGACAGCATTTACTTTGACATAGACAGTGTGTTAGAGGCTATGGTGTGAGTGAAAAGGGTTAATAATTTATCACTGAAGCAGACAGCATTTACTTTGACATAGACAGTGTGTTAGAGGCTATGGTGTGAGTGAAAAGGGTTAATAATTTATCACTGAAGCAGACAGCATTTACTTTGACATATATATACAATGTGTTAGAGGCTATGGTGTGAGTGAAAAGAGTTAATAATTTATCACTGAAGCAGACAACATTTACTTTGTGTTAGAGGCTATGGTATGAGTGAAAAGGGTTAATAATTTATCACTGAAGCAGACAACATTTACTTTGTGTTAGAGGCTATGGTATGAGTGAAAAGGGTTAATAATTTATCATGAAGCAGACAGCATTTACTTTGACATATATATACAGTGTGTTAGAGGCTATGGTGTGAGTGAAAAGAGTTAATAATTTATCACTGAAGCAGACAACATTTACTTTGTGTTAGAGGCTATGGTATGAGTGAAAAGGGTTAATAATTTATCACTGAAGCAGACAACATTTACAGTGTGTTAGAGGCTATGGTATGAGTGAAAAGGGTTAATAATTTATCACTGAAGCAGACGGCATTTACAGAATAGCGATGGTCGGGAGTTCGAATCTTGCTTGAGCCAAACCAATGACTTACAAAACTAATACCAATCACTACCTGCGCTATCTAGCCTGGCACTCAGCACTACTAGGATAGGGCAAAGACTGGTTAGCTCAGTGTCAGGATAATGTGACTGAGTGGGAAATTGGGTCATTGTGCCAGCAGCCTGGTCTCCCAGCAGGGCAGCACTATAAGTCACCATGAATGCACACTGTCACAAGTTGAAGTTGATACCCATCATGATATAACCTTAGATGTTGCCACGATGTAAAACCCCAACAAACAAACAAACAAACGAACAGAATAGCATTGTAGAAGGGAACTGAATAGATCGTTGGAAGGGCAGTTTGAGTTTTGTTTGTTGTTTTACGTCCTATCAACATCTAAGGTCATATCAGGACGGGCAGCGGGAGGGGGGGGGGATATTACTTTGTGTATAACATAACATTAACTGGTTACCTGCCTCACCCTACTTCCCCTGATATTTGACACACAATTTTGGCGGGGGGGGGGAAAAAAATGGTTGTTTAGTCCAACAGCCTCCTCCATCCCCTCCAGGTCTACTCGTATATCTTACAGGCCGCAATGGATACAACAACTACCCTCAGATGCCTGTTTACTAACAAGAAAATCAATCATTTGCTGATCACTAATCCCCCCCCCCCCCCAAAAAGAATTCCATATCTAAATTCTCCGAATGGGTTTTGATTGATTGATTGGTGGTTGCTTTACGCCGTGTCAGCAGCATAGGCCATATTCATGGCGAGAAATGTTGTGTTTTTTGTTCAAACATGTAAAAGCAGACAATCAATTATGTGCCAATAGACACTCATTAAATTAGAAATCTCACAATCATATATTTGTGGTCAAGGGAAACAAATTCCCATAGAAAAGAAAAGTTTTATTAATAATTGATAGAATCTATTTAGTAAACTATATGAGGTGGTACAGTCCAGCTGGGAGTTTCCATTCAATTAGAATTAGAAATGCTGCATATTTATGGAATTTGGAACCATGGGTAATGACTGGATGTCGTCTGCTGTTTCAAGAATTAGACAATAGTCCGATGAGTAAGCAGTTAGTTAGTACGAGGGGGCCCCCTCAAATAGAACGCGCCCATTGCCAGTGAGTATATTTAGGCCCCGGTGAGATATTTATAGCCCGCATTGATCATGGACGGTGGGGGGGGGGGGGAGTGGAGTTATTTTGTTGTTGTTAATGTCATACGACAAAACGCAGGGCCGGTCTGGCAGTTGTTAATTGTGCCGCAGCTGGGCCATTTGTTAGAACCCAACTTCTTCTACACGAGAGTATTTATTGTGAACGCATGGAGAGGTAGCACTTCCACTTGATTCAATCTTTTACCTACGAATTACCGAAATTATGTTCTAAATTATTATTATTCCCATTTTTCTCTGTTTTCTTGTTTTCCTCCCTTCGGCAGACCAAAGTTCCTTACATTCCCTACGGGTTAGGGTGGGTGGGAACAGTACTATATAACATACCGAGGCTATCAGACTCGGTACTTGCAGAATCACCCCGTCTGGAGGTAAATCCTATTTTATGTCATCTGACAGTGCATCTCATGGTGTTACTAGCTACCAAGTTGTCAAACTTTTTAGGATAAGCTGATATGGATCAATTTAATTACCTCCCCACAGGTAGGTTACACTCTACTGTGATGTCCTATCTTATATGTCATCACAGACTAGACTGTTTGTTTTCTATGTCCTGGCAACAGTCATCATATAAACACTAGGGTAATATGATGGACTAGCACTAACATGATCCTGATGTGGCTAACATGATCCTGATGTGCAAATTGGAAAATGTGGTACTGCCATATATTTTTTTCTCTGCCTTCCTCTGCTCTTCAGGTTGCTCAAAGTAGCCATGCAGAGTGATGGTTTCATCATGTAAACCTGGGTTCAAACCAAACCAACCCATATCATACTACCATGAAAAATAGTATATAAACCTGATAATGTATGCCTAAAGCATGCAGAGGGCTGAGCCCTCCTATTGATTTCATCCCGAATTCTATGTTTGTTTGTTGTTGTTGTTTTACGTCCTAGCAACATCTAAGGTCATATCAGGACGGGTACCGACTTGTGACAGTGCGCACTCATGGCGACTTTATAGTGCTGTCCCACTGGGAAACCAGGCCACCGGCACCATGACCTGGTATCCCACTCATTCACATTATCCTGACACTGAGCACACCAGTCCTTGCCCTATCCTAATAATGCCGAGCGCCTGGCTAGGAAGCGACAAGTATCAATTTTAAAGTCATTGGTTTGACTCGACCGGGACTCGAACCCACGACCCCACGATCTACCAGCACGGGAGACGGACGCTCTAACTCATTCGGCCATCCCGTCTGGTCCCGAATTTTATGCCATCCAGGTCAGTTTCTGAACTGGATTCTCTGTGTGTGTATACACAAAATATGTGGTCGTCCCTCAATCTGTTCTTGGGTATGTTTTACTACCATGTCTATGTCCCTGTTTCTTTCCAGGACCTCTGTTCTTCTGTACAGATATGATGTCTGCGCGTCCTTGCATCACACCATCATATTTGT